>WNGS01111181.1:6562054-6618046 GCA_020271785.1 Procambarus virginalis | reverse complement strand
CATCACTAAATTCAAGATCACTGTCCGAGATTAATGATGAGACGATACTAAAATTTCTTACTATTCCCATCTGATTCTTTCCAAAAACCTCGTTGGAGAGCAATTTAAAAAAAAAAACTGTCGAATTTCAGATTGAGAAAAACGAATGATTTACACTATGAACATGGTTAATGCAATAATAATATATTTAAGAATATGAAATAATCGGTAAATCCAATTATACATTTCTGTACTGGCGACCCAGGAATCACTAGTAAGCAATAAATGCTTAACACTGCCAATTTCCTCCTGAGTTTTGTCTCTAACGTTGCTATATGTATCCTATACTATATATTCTTTTAAACACTTTGTGGAAGGAATTCGATAATATGGGAAAGTTCAAGGGCGTTATAAAGCCAATCTATCAAGCCAAAAATGCTCTATCTTGAGGTTACCTTGCGATGATTTGGGGCTCAACGTCCCCCATGGCCCGGTCCTCGACCAGGCGACCTCGTTGCTGGACTGGTCAACCAGTCTGTTGGATACTTTCGATGCCGATTCTGATTATTGAAAGTAAGTAATTATCAAAAGAAGGCACCAAACCGGGAAGGCTATGTAGCATGTGGGGGATAATCAGAGGGCGCTAAATATCACCAAGGATGCCAATACGAGGACAAAAATGCATAAGGCGAACAATATCAAAAGTATCCGAGTCACCAAGAATACTATCGAGGAACAAGGAACAGCATTGGATGGTCGGAAAACAAGACACACACTCGTCCTGGAAGTCAGGACATTCAACAAGGATATGAACGACCGTAAGAGGGACAATGTAATTAGGACAATAAGGAACAGGGCGGCGCTCCATCAAGTGACCATGAGTTAAGCGAAAATGGCCAATACGCAACCTCGCCAGAGCCGTTTCCCATCACCAGTTACGGTGGTAGGAGGACGGCCACTGGGGACACACGACTCTTAAGAGTACGCAGTTTGTTACCAATAACAGAAGACCAACAACTCTGCCAACGGGTAAGGATGGAGGAATGGATAACCAGGTAAAAGTTGGAATAAGGAATACCTTTACGAGAGATGGGACAAGAGCGGACAGCTTCCCTGGCGGCAGCATCCGCACACTCATTTAAAGAGACACCAATATGGCTGAGAACCCAACAAAACTTTACCGACTTAAATTTACTGTGAACAAGAAACAGCCAATGCTGGATCGTGACAACCACTGGATGAACTGGATTAAAGGACCCGAGAGCCATGAGGGCACTACGAGAGTCAACAACAACTACAAAGGAAGATTGACAACGAGAAAGCAGGAGACGAAGAGCATAGAGAATAGCATAAAGTTCCGCTGTGAAGATGCCGGTCTCCGGAGGTAAGCAACACATATAGGTTCAATCAGGAAAAACAACAGAGTAGCCTACACCATCCACAGACTTAGACCCATCGGTGAAAACGGAAACAGAGCGGGAGTGAGAAGAAAAGTGGTCAAGGAAAAGGCATTTGTGAACCATAGGAGGGGTAAAAGCTTTAGTGATGCGGATTAAGGATGTACAAAACTGCAGAAGGAGGACTCTCCAAGGGGGGAAAGAAGGAACAACACGAGGAGAAATATTAGAAATACGAGCTGAAAGAGGTTATCTCTAAGCGAGATAACCGGACAGAAAGAGGGAAGTGGTGAAGAGGAACAGGAACTGCAGGAGGGGCAAAAGTTAAAGCACGACAGAGGCGAAAGGAAAGATGTTGCAAGGACCACGCAAGATAGCGAAGACAGTAGCGATCACGGCGGTCTTGGAGAGATAGGAAGCCAGTGTCAACATACAAGCTGAGGACTGGAGTCGAACGAAAGGCACCAGAACTGAGGCGCAACCCAGTATGGTACAAAGCATCAAGACAGAGAAGAGTAGAAGGAGAAGCAGACGGGTAAGCAGGGCAACCATAATCGAGCTAAGACAGGACGAGAGAGGAATGTAAAGCGAGTAGTGCGCGCCTATCCGCCCCTCAAGAAGTATGGGACAATACCCGAAGGAGGGTAAGAGACTTAGAGCATTCAACACGGAGGTAAGAGATATGGGGCGACCAAGACAAACGAGTGTCAAAAATCAACCTCAAAAGCTTAGCGGAATCCTTGTACACAATGGGGTGACCTTAAAGCGACAAAGAAGGACAAAGAACGACACGCTTCCGAGTAAAAGTCATAGCACAAGTCTTAGACATAGAGAACCTGAAGCCATGATCGGTGGCCCAAGACGACGCGGCATCAATCGCAAGTTGAGGCCGGCGTTGAAGGAGAGGCGAATCATCACCCTGACAGCAAAGGGTAAGATCGTCTACATAGAGAGCGGAGAAGATGCCAGAAGGAAGAGAGGAAAGAAGACCATTGAGGGCAACCAGAAAAATGAGTAGTGCTCAGAACACTACCTTGGGACACACCTTCGTATTGCTGAAAAGAGGCAGAGAGAGCGGTACCAAGCTTCACCCGAAAGGAACGACGAGAGAGGGAGATGACCACGAAGGCCAAAAGAATGAAGTTGGGATAGAATATGATATTGCCAAGTGGTGTCATAAGCCTTTTCCAGGTCAAAAAGAACGGCAACAACGGAGGTCTTCACAGCAAAAGCAGTATGAATATAGACCTTCAGTTCACCAGGACATCTGTTGTGCTGCGGCACTTGCAGAAACCAAATTGAGAAGGGGAGAGGTGGTGATGGTGTTTTAAGAACCACATCAGACGAATATTACCCATACGGTCAAAGAGTTTGCAGACACAACTTGTGAGGGCAATAGGGCGAAAGTCCTTAGGGGATGTTCCCAGAGACCCCGGTTTGCAAACAGGGATGACAACGGCATCGAGTCAGTCCTCAGGGACTGACGACAACTCCCAGATCCGATTATATAGACACAGTAAATACTGAGACATGCACAGAGGGAGATGGCGAAGCATCTCATAATGAATGCCATCAGAGCCCCCCGCCGTAAAACTGCAGAGGGCCAGGGCAGAAATCTAAAGGACGAGATTCAAGGACAGGTTTATGAAGAAGGAAAGATTGGGGAAGATGAAAACCAGAGCTAACAGAAGAAAAGTGGGAACCCAGTTTGGTAGCGACCTGCAACGGGTCCGCCACAAGAGTACCACGGAGGTGAAGGATCGGTGAGACATCGGGAACGAACTTATTCGTTATCTTGTGGATACGCTTCCATTTCTGTGGCAGAGGAGTTTCGGACGTAATGGTGGGGACATAAGACGAACAACATTCACGTTTAGCCGTACGGATGGCCCTATGGGCCACCGCACTCGCCTTCCAAAATAAAAGAAAAGAATCGGCCGTCTGCCGGCGGCGATGTCTCTTCCAGGCTGCACGCTTACAGCGGACAGCCCGAGCACAGTCTGCATTCCACCAGGGAACGCACTTCCGTGGTCCCCGAGAGGAAGAGCGAGGAATAGAGCTTAGGGCAGCATCGAAGACGGTGTCATTAAAAATGAGGAAAGAGCGAGGGAGAGGCAGAAGGGAGAAGTCAGAGAGAGTAGCACTGAGGGTAAATTGATTGCAGTCTGCCTTAGCAAACTGCCACCTAGGGAAGGAGATGGGAGGGTGAAAAGAGAAAAAGGTAACAAGGATGGGGAAATGGTCACTGCCATGGAGGTCATCAAGAACCTGCCACGTGAAATCTAAGTAAAGAAAAGACGAGCAAAGAGAAAGATCAAGACAGGAAAGAGTGCGAGTCCGAGAGTCCAAATGAATGGGCTCACCAGAATTCAGAAGAGACAGGGAAGAAGAGAGGATGAACGGCTCAAGAAGGCGACCTCAGGTGTTCGTCAGAACATCACCCCAAAGGGAATAATGATAATTGAAATCACCTAGCAGGAGCACAGGCTCCGGCAAGGAGTCCAGAATATGTTTCAGATCAGGAAGAGAAAGCGGGACACACGGGTGGAGATAAATGGAACAAACAGTGTACCATTTCCTCACAAAGATTCGAGCAGCAGAACAATGCAGAGGCAAAGGAAAAAGTAAGGGGACAAAGGGAACATCAGAGCAAATCAAGAGAGCAGAAGAGTTAGGAGCCCCAGCAACAGCTGGGGAAGGAGAGATAGGAATAGCCACGAAAGCGACCAGGACGAGCACCAAGCATCGGATCCTGGAGACAGACACAAAGGGGCGAAAACCGCGAATCAGAAGTTGGAGTTCAAGAAAATTGGCATAATAACCACGAACGTTCCATTGAAGAATAAACATGGACGAGAAAAGAAAGGACAGCAACAGAGAACAACGAAGAAACAAAGGTGAAAAGGGAACACTGCATGTTAAAGAAGCACAGGATCAGGGTCAGGGTCAGTGAAGTCAGGGTTAGGGGGCATGGGTAAACTGAGTAAAGAAGGAGGGAAGGGAGCTAGAGGACCAACCAGGGGCGGACGAGTAGGGTCCGGAGGAGGAAGAGAGGGGTGGGATAACCGATGGGCAAGGACAGCAGCAGGAGGGGCAGAAACTAGGGAATGCACCTCAGCAAGGGCAGCAACCGAGAGGGAAGTGGGGGCCAAAGAGACCTCCATAGCAGGAACAGGGGGCATAACCACAGAAACAGGAGGGGATGGAGCAAGAGAGTCAGAGGTAAGGGGCGAGGAAGAAAGCGAAGCCTTTTTACCCGCCGGGGAGGAAGAAGGAGAGGAGCCAGGCTTGCGCTTCTGTCTCAAAGAGACAGGCATCCCAGCAACAATGTACTGGGCAACGGATTCTAGCATCTCGACAGCAGAACGAGAGCATACACAACGGCCATTGGGAGAGAGATGGACATCAGCATGTAATGACAGGCGGCGTGGAGAGCCAAAAGATGGAGGAGAAGGATGGGAAGGAGGATCGGAGGGAGAAGATACAGGAGACATGACAGATGGGCAGAAAGAAGGGGAACCCCAGACAGAGGACCAGGAGGGGGACCCTTCGGGACAGAACTCAAAGGAATGGAGGAGGGGCGGTGGGCATGTCAGAGTCCAAGGCTTGGAAATGGTTTTGAGTCTGAGGAAGGTGGAAAGGACGAGGAGAGGAAGAGCACAACACGCGAGCATAAGAGACATTAGCATAAGGCGGGAGCTGGCGGACCTGGCGCCTCGCCTCAGGAAAAGACAAACGCTCCCGGTGCTTCAAGTTGAGGACGGCTGCCTCAAGCTTATAATGTATACACGCACGGGAGTTGCGATGTGAGTATACGCCCCACAAACGCCACCTTAAGAACCGTCAGTCCGTCAAGATCGGGTTCAGTGAAGAAAGGAGGATTGACAATAAAAGGTTCCCCTCGCTTGAGACGTTGGGTACTACAGTTCTACGGGTGCAAAAGTATGCCTCCTCAAACACCCGGGCGTCAAAACAAAAGAAGGCCAAAAGAATTATCAAAACAGGCACAAGGTCAGCAGCAAACTACAACGAGAAAGGAGAAGAGGGGGGGGGGAGAAAAACGAAACAAAAGGAAAAGGAAAAGTTGTCCAGCAGAATTAGAGAGGACAGCAGCAGGAGCACAAGGCTACAAAAGGACAGAGGACCGTCTTAAGGAGCATCACACTCCGGCAGCCGTCCACCAAGCCCCCACACGGCAACAACGAGCTGGATAGGGAGGGGGTGATTATTGAAAATTGCTCAATTCTTCTGATTCTTGATACCGATTAATTCAGTATCGTTACGATGTAGTGACCAAGTCAACAAGGAACATCAACGTGTCTTAAACAATATCATCATTACATGTGGTACTCTAGATAATAATTAGAATATATATGAGAATTCTAATGTTTTTATGGCGGACTTCTACTCCCCCCCCCACACACACACACGACTTACGCATCTAGCTCACAGCCCCCCCCCCCATCATACACACAAACGACTCCTCACACAGACCAAGGCCCCTGCCACCCCACACACCTGCCTCCACAAGTGTTCAACAAACGGTGAACACAGGAGAGCCTGGCCCCGCGTGTACAGATATTCCATGTGCGATACCTTCCTCTACTATCAACAAACGCATCCTGATAGTCATCTGATTAGCCGTCAATTCATCCTGTCCTCTCATCTAAGATGTTGCGTTATTTACGTACTCAACCAACACGTTAAAAAAATGACGGTGTAGCGAAAACTGAAAACCATCGTAATTTTAACGTTTTCTATACATCGGCATAGATAGGTTTGGCAAGGCTGTGAGTGGTAGTGGACCCCCATACCCATCCTGTGAGTTGTAGTGGACCCCCATACCCATCCTGTGAGTGGTAGTGGACCCCCATACCCATCCTGTGAGTGGTAGTGGACCCCCATACCCATCCTGTGAGTGGTAGTGGACCCCATACCCATCCTGTGGGTGCTAGTGGACCCCATACCCATCCTGTGAGTGGTAGTGGACCCCCATACCCATCCTGTGAGTGGTAGTGGACCCCATACCCATCCTGTGAGTGGTAGTGGACCCCATACCCATCCTGTGGGTGCTAGTGGACCCCCATACCCATCCTGTGAGTGGTAGTGGACCCCCATACCCATCCTGTGAGTGGTAGTGAACCCCATACCCATCCTGTGAGTGGTAGTTGACCTCATACCCCATCCTGTGGGTGGTAGTGGACCCCCATACCCATCCTGTGAGTAGTAGTGGACCCCATACCCATCCTGTGAGTGGTAGTGGACCCCATACCCATCCTGTGAGTGGTAGTTGACCCCACACCCATCCTGTGAGTGGTAGTGAACCCCATACCCATCCTGTGAGTGGTAGTGGACACCATACCCATCCTGTGAGTGGTAGTGGACCCCATACCCATCCTGTGAGTGGTAGTGAACCCCATACCCATCCTGTGAGTGGTAGTTGACCCCACACCCATCCTGTGAGTGGTAGTGAACCCCATACCCATCCTGTGAGTGGTAGTGGACACCATACCCATCCTGTGAGTGGTAGTGGACCCCATACCCATCCTGTGAGTGGTAGTGGACCCCATACCCATCCTGTGAGTGGTAGTGGACCCCATACCCATCCTGTGGGTGGTAGTGGACCCCATACCCGTCCTGTGGGTGGTAGTGGACCCCATACCCATCCTGTGGGTGGTAGTGGACCCCATACCCATCCTGTGGGTGGTAGTGGACCCCCATACCCATCCTGTGGGTGGTAGTGTACCCCATACCCGTCCTGTGGGTGGTAGTGGACCCCATACTCATCCTGTGAGTGGCAGTGGACCCCATACCCGTCCTGTGAGTGTTAGTGGAACCGATACCCTTTCCGTGGGTGAGTGGCAAAAAGGTTATAGTACTCACCTAGTTGTGCTGGCGGACGTTGAGCTCTGGCTCTTTGGACCCACCTCTCAACTGTCAATCAACTGGTGTACAGATTCCTGAGCCTACTGGGTTCCATCATTTCTACATTTGAAACTGTGTATGGAGTCAGCCTCCACCACATCACTGCCTAATGCATTCCACCTGTTAACTACTTTGACACTGAAAAAACAATTCAAATGTTTCTGTGGCTCATCTGGGTACTAAGTTTCCACCTGTGTCCCCTTGTTCGTGTTCCACCCGTGCTAAATAATTTGTCTTTGTCCAATCTGTCAATTCCTCTAAGAATTTTATAGGTGGTGATCATGCCTCCCACGTGTAACAGTGTCATATAAACGGTACAGGATTTGGACCCTTATGGTCTTAAAGCCAAGTAATTGACATTTGTGTTGAGTTAGTTACACATAATTTGCCTATCACGCACCCCACACCCACACGCTATTTAGCCATACACATCCTGTGAGGGGGGTGTTGAGGAGGTCACACGCGCGTGCGTGCGTAAACTACGCCTGCAGTAGGTCAACCTTGCAGGGGGGCAGGGCAGGTGGTGTACGGGGGTAGGGCAGTTAGTGAACAGGGGGCAGGGCAGGTGGTGTACGGGGTAGGGCAGTTAGTGAACAGGGGGCAGGACAGGTGGTGTACGGGGGCAGGGCAGTTAGTGAACAGGGGGCAGGGCAGTTAGTGAACAGGGGGCAGGGCAGGTGGTGTGCGGGAGGTAGGAAAACGTGCTGACCTGCGTGAAATCGTCGTGTGCTGAGCGCTCCCTGATCCTCTGGATGACGGTGGTGTGAGAGACGTCGAGGAAGGGCAGCTTGACGGGTTCTCTGGGGGCATGGGCACCGGGGCTCCACATCTTCTTAGCTGGCGAGTCCCAATGTGGGGCACTGTACATCATTCTCCACATGTCGTCGCGTCGTGCTGCTTGAGACGACGCCGACGTGCCCCGGGATAGGGGCGTCTGCGGGGGCACTCTATGCCCGAGGGCCGTGGGCAGGGCCGTGGGCACGCTGTTGAGTGATTTCTGGCGACGGTAGGCAGTCCGGGGGTGAGGCTGCAGCCCCGGAAGGGACCTAGAACGCCCCGAACTGGGGGAAACTGGTGCCCCCAGCAGGATGGGTGGTTCTGGGGAGGAGCTGGGGTGCAGGAGGGTATTCCCCGGCTGCCCCAGGGTAGCGTGGCGCCCCGTGGCGGCGTGGGCACTGCTCAGAGCTGGCGGTGGGGCGGGGGGCCCTCACCCCCGCCCGCTGCTGACTGCTCTACACACATGACACTAACACACACGCCTCACGTGGCACTCATCGCTACTCAATATCCGTTATGACAAGCGAAGCAATGTATCCTTTCACTAATACCGTGTTCCGGGTGGCGGTCAGAGAGGCGGAGAGTGCCAGTGCCACGTGATCCGGCCAACAGGTGAGGCGGGACTGGTTAGTGCCACTCACTGGTCCCACCTCACCGGCGCCGGCTGTCCCAGCAACACACATCACCATCGATTCCTAAGTTGCTGGAGCCGACCCGACAACACAAATATACTTTACAAGTTACGGGGCAATCATATCTACTCCTCTTATGTACATATATAATGTATATCTAATTATTCCATTCAAACATGCCTTAAAGCATTACAACATATATTATGACGAAAGTTTTAGGAATAATACCAGAGTTATGCTTCGCATTAAGAGAAAATGGTGTCAAACTACACCAAAGAAAATGTGCATGTGCGCGTGTTATGGCACCCTCGTTTAACTAAACGCGCAATTAGTGAAGACCCGTGCAATATCTTGCTTGTATAATGCAACAATGTCTGCATGGGACAAAGACATGGCTCGGGTGTTACTGCAACATAAATTGCGAGTCAGACGGGGGGAATTGAGGTTATTAACTGTCTACCGTTCGAGTTTCCTAACACACACACACACACAGGTTAATCTGTGGGTTCGAAGCCGTCTTGTAATTAATGATAATGTGTTCGTATTTGATTGATTAAACACAAGGAGTTTAGTGGTTTTATATTTAGTTTACAAACTTGGTTAGGAAGTCAGTTTGTTGGCAGTGATGTAGTAAATTGAGACAAAGCCTGGAACAGAGCAAAGAGCTGAGTGAGTGAGGCCGGGAGTAGAGCAGCAGGGATGTGTGTGTAGAGCGCTCTGCAGCGCTCTGATTGCGGGCGAAGTCAAAGAGCTCGAAGCGGGACGAGAGCGAGGAAGCTCGATGCGGCCGGAGTCTGGCTGTCTGCTCTGTGTCGAGGCTAAAGCGTCTTGCGAGGGGCAGGAACTGGACACGTCGAGTGCTACATGTTGCTGGTGAATGTTGAAGAATGTTGAATGGGATTTCTAGAGATATGACGACTGGGATTTCCAGAGACACCNACCCCATGCCCATCCTGTGGATGGTAATGGACCCCATACCCATCCTGTGGATGGTAATGGACCCCATACCCATCCTGTGGGTGGTAATGGACCCCATACCCATCCTGTGGATGGAAATGGACCCCATACCCATCCTGTGGGTGGTAATGGACCCCATACCCATCCTGTGGGTGGTAATGGACCCCATATCCATCCTGTGGGTGGTAATGGACCCCATACATAACCACATAACGAGCCTCTGGAACTCCTGACAAGAATGAGAGCAGAGAGGACCCCAGTAACCCACTTACGACAATATTCAATAAATCAATCTAAACCTTGTTAAGAAGGGGGGACAGCTCCCTTGCCAGCGAACTACCCAATAGCCTAACGTCATTATTGCGACAGATTCCAACCCCCTAATACCATTTCCTCTATTTCTATAAAAACTCTATATTTTTACAGGTGGCTGAATCATTTATCTACGATGCTGACAGGTGGCCAATTTCACTCGTCAAACCCTCCCCTGCTGCCTAATCAATAATTCTCCATCTCCTTCGTGGATCTAAACCGGCCATTATTTACAAGTCCTGACCTGGTCTGGTAGTTCCAAGGCGCTCAGATAGTCTCCTCGTATCTCACCTCAAGCTCTTCAACGTGCCCTACCCTGTCTCTCTCCACACTGCCAGGGAATACAGGCCCAATTCCCCCAATCTCTTCGGAGAATACAGGCCCAATTCCCCCAATCTCTTCGGAGAATGCAGGCCCAGTTCCCTCAATCTCTTCAGAGAATGCAGGCCCAGTTCCCCCAATCTCTTCGGAGAATGCAAGCCCAGTTTCCCCAATCTCATTAGAAAATGCAGGCCCAGTTCTCCCAATCTCTTCAGAGAATGCAGGCCCAGTTCCCCCAATCTCTTCGGAGAATGCAGGCCCAGTTCCTCCAATCTCTTCAGAGAATGCAGGCCCAGTTCCCCAATCTCTTCAGAGAATGCAGGCCCAGTTCCCCAATCTCTTCAGAGAATGCAGGCCCAGTTCCCCCATCTCTTCAGAAAATGCAGGCCCAGTTCCCCCAATCTCTTCAGAAAATGCAGGCCCAGTTCCCCCAATCTCTTCAGAGAATGCAGGCCCAGTTCCCCCAATCTCTTCAGAGAATGCAGGCCCAGTTCCCTCAATCTCTTCAGAGAATGCAGGTAGAAGTTACTCAATATCTCTTCAAGATATCCTGAGCACCTGGGAACAGACCGGTTATCCTACGATGGATTTGTCGAGGAAATCGATATCTCTCTAAAAAAAAAAAGTGACTACAACCAACTCGCGCAGTTCAAGAGGGCCCTCGCCTGGGGCACCACCATAACGTAGAGAACTTTGTAAATGCGTTTAAATGCTGAAGTCTCTGGCTATAGATACAAGTACTCGCTGGGTTTGGCGGGCTATTTTGGCGCGCTGTTTTGGCGCGCTGTTTTGGCGGGCTATTTTGGCGCGCTGTTTTGGCGGGCTATTTTGGCGCGCTGTTTTGGCGGGCTATTTTGGCGCGCTGTTTTGGCGGGCTATTTTGGCGCGCTGTTTTGGCGGGCTATTTTGGCGCGCTGTTTTGGCGGGCTATTTTGGCGCGCTATTTTGGCGGGCTATTTTGGCGCGCTGTTTTGGCGGGCTGGTTTATGTTTCAAAATACGTAGTTCATCCTACAGTTCCCCCTCTTCACCCTGTTGTTTCTTAAGGTTAGGTAGGAGTTTGTGCTTCCTAGTTCCACAGTGTGTCGAATTGTCTCTGGTTAGGTAAACAGTGTGTCGAACTGTCTCTAACCAGCTCATCAGTGTGTCGAACTGTCATTTTTCAGGTCTACAGTGTGTCGAGGTAGTCCTCGAATCCCGCCGAGTCCTAACTCCACTTCACCATTCTCCCTCTCTCATGTCATTCGCAAAATTATGATAAAAGCAGAGGGCGATTAGAATAGTGATAAGGATGATGTATGTTAATGATACGAGGCCGTTAAAGACACAGCAACATGCAATATTGCAGGTGATAATGATCGCGGACAAAAAAAGCCGCGTTATGGGCAACAGCGATCATGCAAGCTGAGGTACAGGCAAGAGTCACCATGCAATATCATGCAATCCATGAGCCCACACCTCATCAAGTATCATCAAGTATCGTCAAGTATCATCACGTATCGTCAAGTATCATCACGCACTCATTATGACTTCCACTAATGAATATAAACTTCTATATTTCACTCTAATTCGATTATAAATGTAAAAACCAACCAGGAAAATGTACCAATGAAACCAGGATAACGTGGAATATAATAGTCATACCATGGGATCGAACTTCCGTCTCTGAATTCATGAATCAAGATTAAGATTTGACTGACGTCATTATTGACAACTACCTTGCAAGGAGCCCGCTCCGCGCTTCCTGGGATTATACATCATAACTGCAGTAAAAATCGGCAGCATTTCGGTCGGCGGCTGCAATAATTGCAATGACTGCATCAGGATATCAGGACTGCATCATAACAATATCTTCGGACTTCTTAATTCCTTGCAACAACGTCTGTGGCAAAGCAACACTCACACCTCAGTCGTAATACCTGGAGGCTCTCCCCGTGTTGCAAGAGAAGTGAAGAAGCCATTAATGACCCCCTCACAGTACCTTGCAACCCACCTGGTGATTACCCCCAAGATTATTGACCTTCCCTCCACAACTGCTGTAAGTAATTGTTCCTTGCCTTGAGACTAGAGTCACCCCCCACTCCCCCCCCCCCTCCCTAGTCATGGGTCAACCCCTAGGGGTTGTAGAGGACAGTAACTGATGAGCTGGATGGCCGTCTTTCAACCCCATACTCCTGTTTAGATAGTACTGTTATTAACTATGTCTACTTTAATACAAACACTGACCTTCTAAGCAATTTTCTAAGTAACTTTGTACAAGTCACTTTACCGAGTTTAAAAACATTCGGATAACCAACTTAAATGTTCCTAGGCCTAATATAGCACATATACGTACTATATTAGGCCTCAGATTGCGTGAATTAGGCCTAGAAAGGTTAGTTTGTCTTGACAACATAAGTAGAAATATCGTTTTTGCGGTTTGTCCAAATTCAATAGTACCGATTTCTACTTTCTAATTGCGTTGTACGTCGGTATATGTACTATGGTGCTCATCGTTACTATACCGCTCACAGGATAAGTATGGGGTGTATAATAAACTACCACTCACAGGATGAGTATGGGGTGTATAATAAACTACCACTCACAGGATGAGTATGGGGTGCACAATACACTACCGCTCACAGGATGAGTATGGGGTGCATAATAAACTACCACTCACAGGATAGTATGGGGTGTATAATAAACTACCACTCACAGGATGAGTATGGGGTGCACAATACACTACCGCTCACAGGATGAGTATGGGGTATAATAAACTACCACTCACAGGATGAGTATGGGGTGTATAATAAACTACCACTCACAGGATGAGTATGGGGTGCACAATACACTACCACTCACAGAATGAGTATGGGGTGCATAATAAACTACCACTCACAGGATGAGTATGGGGTGCACAATACACTACCACTCACAGGATGAGTATGGGGTGCACAATACACTACCGCTCACAGGATGGGGTGCACAATAATCCAATAATTTCATATTTCTCAAGTTTTCTAAGCGATCATAAATCAAATATTTTACTGTGATCCTGGACCCTAATTCATTCCCTTTTACCTTGTTTATTTCTATATTTTATTGGTCACATTATTATGTAAATATTCGTCATCTTTATTAATTCTGTCGTGGCTTAGTGGGCTACGTGCCTGGAGCACTCCGGGGGATTTGTAACTATATTCAAATGAATGAACTCTGATACACCTTTTAAATTTTCTTTAACTGCTTTATTCTCTTTTTTCCCATCTCCAGGTTCTTTGAAGGTGAGAGAGGGACCGCAGGAGGTGGGAGAGGTGCATCGTGAGAGATAGAACAGAGGAACGGAAATAACAGGAGGGGAGCGTAAGGGAAGAGAAGGTGTTGAGGAGGTGGTGTTCAGAGGTAATATTCTGACCTTGAGCTTACACAATATTGACTCGATAATTATATCACCGCCTTCTGACGCTCCCTCTGCCTGGAACACTGCTTGTGCCTTCTGACGCTCCCTCTGCCTGGAACACTGCTGGTGCCTTCTGACGCTCCCTCTGCCTGGAACACTGCTGGTGCCTTCTGACGCTCCTCTGCCTGGAACACTGCTGGTGCCTTCTGACGCTCCCTCTGCCTGGAACAATCTGGAGCCTTCTGACGCTGCCTCTGCCTGGAACCTGTGGTGCCTTCTGACGCTCCCTCTGCCTGGAACAATGCTGGAGCCTTCTGACGCTCCCTCTCCCTGGAACACTGCTGGTGCCTTCTGACGCTCCTCTGCCTGGAACACTCCTGGAGTTTCCTGACGCTCCCTCTGCCTGGAACACTCCTGGAGTCTTCTGACGCTCCCTCTGCCTGGAACACTACTGGAGCCTTCTGACGCTGCCTCTGCCTGGAACACTGCTGGAGTCTTCTGACGCTCCCTCTGCCTGGAACACTCCTGGAGTCTTCTGACGCTGCCTCTGCCTGAACAATTCTGGAGCCTTCTGACGCTGCCTCTGCCTGGAACAATCCTGGAGCCTTCTGACGCCCCCTCTACCTGGAACAATCCTGGAGCCCTCTACCTCCCCTCTACCTGGAACACTCCTGGAGCCCTCTACCTCCCCTCTGCCTGGAACACTGCTTGGAGCCCTCTACCTCCCCTCTGCCTGGAACACTGCTTGGAGCCCTCTACCTCCCCTCTGCCTGGAACACTGCTTGGAGCCCTCTACCTCCCCTCTGCCTGGAACACTGCTTGGAGCCCTCTACCTCCCCTCTGCCTGGAACACTGCTTGGAGCCCTCTACCTCCCCTCTGCCTGGAACACTGCTTGGAGCCCTCTACCTCCCCTCTGCCTGGAACACTGCTTGAGCCCTCTACCTCCCCTCTGCCTGGAACACTGCTTGGAGCCCTCTACCTCCCCTGCTCCTCAAATAATCCACCACAGATCGAACACTGTTGCCTCCACTAACCTATTAATGGTTACCTTTCCATTTCTAGCAATATCGCCGGCTAGCGATCCCAACCAAGCTATATCACTGATATATACATTGCTATATAGCAATGTATATATCAGCGCCGTGGAGAGGGGGGACTGCTGCCTGGTAACAGCTTCTCCCCCGATTCAACCTACCCGGCTTTGGGCCCTGGTGAGGCCACTCCAGACCGACAACCAGAGCGCAACTCCATAGTCTCCTGAGACTGATGGATGCCTACTACTATAGCAACTTTTAACGTCACCTGTTCGTCCCTAGCCAGTGTTATATATAATGAATTCTATAGGTACGGAGCGTGATACAAGATATGAATAGTGGTCTTACATACCAAATTAGTTGTTTGTAACGCACTGACTTATGTTAAACGGGCGTTGACATCGTTAATTCGCGACCAACGATGAGTAATATATGCCAGGAAAGTCTTGCCTGGATTCACTCCCTTGTAGTGGGAGGACGTCCCAACCATGCGAGCTTCTCCCCTGTCTGCACAACGCACTAGAGGACGACCTTGACCTACTAGAACCATGATGAGGCGGCCTCTAATAGGTCAAGGCACTCATAAATGACCTCAAGGCTACTCACAATGCTGCCTACTATGGTGNATATCACTCACCCAAAAACGCGGGTATAAATGAAAGATGAAAGCTGTTTAAATCATAGCATAGTAAAGAACTGTTTAGTGCTTTAAGGTTATAGTTGTGTGAGAAAACAAAGTCTTTGAAATGTATTAGTTATTACGAAACGCGTTCAAGTGTCGCGTCAGACTAAGAATAAAGAATGAATTTTGGAGAATTGATTTTTCATTTACCGTCATCAGTAAAAACAAACATAAGGAAAATTGAGAAAATTCGTGTTAGAATTATTAATCTTACTTTTTCGGTCATATTTAATAACATATATATAATATATATAATATATATATATATATATTATATATTATATATATATATATATATTAATATTATATATATATATATATATATGGTGGCCCTCAAGTCAAATCAAGAATCAAAAGATTTAATATTCTTGTTAAGTTTGCCTTTGCCGTTTTCTTTGATTGAATTCCCTTCGTTGTAATATAGAAAACGAGTGCACCAGCCTTGGGACTGGTGGCCAACCTCTGTAGAATGGACAAGCAAGCTTTTTCTCATTAGCCAGGTCTTGTTCTACTTCAATAAACGCATTTAACACACTGTTTAAAACGCAGAATGATAGCCAGAATTGTTTATTTTGTTACGCAACATCCTATCAACATTTCAATCAACCTGCAGGAGCTTGATTTTATTGCAAAAATAAATGTCTGAGACTGTACTGGATTCCAATCTGGGATTTTCATCAGCCTAGACCTCACGTACACGGGCTTGCTGAGAGACTCAACCTTCTGGTGATCCCCCATACGTGGAAATGTGCTTTCAGCCTTAAGCCTCAGGAAATTGACCCATATGAGCTCCGAAGCACAAAGAGGTTGTCTGTAATACTAATAATAATCTTGGGTTATGGAGTGTGCAAGCGTGTAAGCTGTTTAATGAATGTAAACACAGCCGCCATGATTGCTCAGAGATGCACAGGTTTCGTCCATGACTGCGGAAATGCTTGTTGACTCCTGGAGGTCGAAGCACGCTGGAGAAACGTTGGCTTAATGTTGATATAACGTTGAACAAACGTTGGATCAACGTTGATATAACGTTGAACCACCGTCGTTTGGGCAGGGGGGGGGGACCAAGTGACCATAATATCCAAGATCAACGTCACTTCAACGCTGAATCAACGTCATCGACGTTGATTCTACGTCGATCCAACGCTACTGTCGGACATTATACCCACTGGGGACATGCTCCAGCAACGTTTAATCAACGTCGTTGACCCAGCGTTGCCCCAGGGCGATGGAGGGGGCACCAGGCGCCACTTTCCTTACCTTTCTCGCTGTTGACGCCACGGTTAAACGAGGAGCCATGCCTCAGGCTGCCCCAGTACACTCCGCGGTATGCGCCTGTGGGAGGAGGAGAAGGCATGCGTCATGCACTACGGCATCTACGTCGGCTACAGTGACGTCACGGCTAGCAACAACTAGTGCCGTCACGGCTTAAAGCAGTTAGTGACGTCACGGCTTACCTGTAGCAGCCCGTGGCGTCACCGCTTGTAGGAAGCCAGTGACGTCACGGCTTGCAGCAGCCAGTGACGTCACGGCTTGCAATAGCCAGTGACGTCACGGCTTGCAGTAGCCAGTGACATCAGACCTCAGTAGCGAGCGGAACAACACCAGAGGGACAAGAATCACTCCACATAACGAGAGTAAACCCGTTAGTCTACCCAAGCAATTAACACCTACGTATACCAATCCCGTCAGAAAATAGACAAATTATCTTTGCTTACAATCCACCATCCCATTACAGCCCCAATTACAGCCCCAATTACGTTACAGCTGAAATGTGAGCCACCTGTAATGCCCCAATTATGTGGGTGATTCACCTGTCTCCAAGGTGCAAGGCTTAGGAGCAAAGACTTGTTAGTTAGCTAGTAAGTCTAAGATGAGAGGAGGCGCTACGGCATTGTAGCAACGTCTATCTAGAAGCAAAATGATAGATATCTATTATGATATAGATATCTATAAATATGGAGGACATAGAAAAGCACAATTAATTATGAGGACCTCCACACACAGGCGCGTTCACACACACACGTATATAATATATATATATATATATATATATATATATATATAATATAATATATATATAATATATATATATATATATATTGTAGCCATCTGGATCAATGCTTCTAGCACTAATTTTCTCTATTTTCTTTATGGTTTTTCATCACTTGAGAAGGAAGTTGAAAAATTAACTCTCCAAAAGTCATTTTATAATTATATTTAACCTGACGCTTAAAGAGTCGTGTTAACTCTTGTTTATATTATCAAAGGCAGAGTGGTGGTTTTATCTTTATCAATCCTAGTAATCTTTCCTTGTAACCTTTCAAACTCTGCCTTTGATAATGTTAACAAAGAGTTAAGGAAACGGGGCTCTTAGCTTCAGGCTAAATACAGTTTTAAAATGAACTTTGGAGAGCTAATTTTTCAACTTCCTTCTCAACTGAATAATATGAAACATAGAGAAGATTCGTAATGGAATCATTGATATCACCCTTCCTGTTACATTGTGTGTGTGTGTGTGTGTGTGTGTGTGTGTGTGTGTGTGGTGTGTGTGTGGTGTGTGTGTGGTGTGTGTGTGTGTGTATTGTGTGTGTGTGCGCACGTGTGTCTAATTACAGCTGATACACATATATAAAGCTTCTACTTGTACCTAGCACAGGATAACATATATATAAGCTTAAGATAAATATATGCAGAATATGAAGGCGATGAGTCACAATAACGAGGCTGAAGTATGTTGACCAGATCACACACTAGAAGGTGAAGGGACGACGACGTTTCGGTCCGTCCTGGACCATTCTCAAGTCGATTGTGAACAATATGAACATTCATTTTATTATTACCTACAATAATTGGCGTCACAACTAATAATTTGTTGAGCATAACAAGCTGTGGTCAACAAATTTATGAATTAAGCACCAATATTATATTTTGGAATTGCATTCATATGTAAAGTTCGTCTGAGAGCTGGGGCCCGGGAGCTAAGTCCAACAGCTCACAAAGAACATAACCCCTTCGTATATTTTTAATTTGACTGGAAAATGCAACAATGTTAGAATTATTTTGAAAACAGAAACTTTCAAAATCCAAAATCAAAATTTCAAAATCACTGTGAAATCCTATCTCACTGATAGGACACTATTTCTATTGTTCAACTCTCATCTAGAAACCACAGTGATGACCTCAACTGCCTTCACAACTACTCAACTTTGATCTCTATTAAAGTGTATTATTAGTAATTTATCTATAAAAGATATTAGAGACTTTGGAGACCTTCATTGGAGTCTTTCCAATGAAGACTCATTGGAGACTTTCGGCGCCGTGGAGAGGGAGGGGGGATCTGCTGCATGGGCAACAGCTTCTCTCCCGTATTAACCTAACCTGGCTTTGCGCTCTGGAGAGAGAGGGGGGGGGGAACCTGCTGCATGGGCAACAGCTTCTCTCCCGTATCAACCTACCCAGGCTTTGCGCCCTGGAGAGCGGGGGGGGGGACCTGCTGCATGGGTAACAGCTTCTCTCTCGTATCAACCTACCCTGGTTTTGCGCCCTGGAGAGGCCACTCCAGAGCGCAACTCCATAGTCTCCTGAGACTGATGGCTGCCTACTACTACTACTATTAGTAATAATAATTTAAGAGAAAATTACGTACATGTAGGCAAGATATAAGATCAGTGGAGGGTTAATTATATTGACTAAGCTAACGAATATAATTGTGGCATATGATAAGCAATTATTTTAATTAAACATTTAATATATATATATATATATATATATATATATATATATATATATATATATATATATATATATATATATATATATATATATATAATATATATATATACCTAATTCTAATCCAAAATTAGGCCGACATGTTCTCACTTAGACAAAAAAAAAATCCATTGTAAAATTATGTTCACTATTCACAGCATCTATTAAAGCCGTTTTCTTTGATATCACCGGGACATATTTAACTCAATGGTGTATGTTCGGACGTAGAATTATTAGCTGGTATATACATCGTGCCTAAATTTACCTGAGGAGCCACCGTCTCTAGTGGCCTTGGCGGGGAGTGGCAGGAAGCCCGTGGCTTGTCAAAGGTTCCTTTGAAATGTTATGGTCAATTTACCATCCAATATGTCAAAGTCTCTCGCGCGGTCTCTTGAGCTCGGCTAGCGCAGAGGTCAGCGCCCTTGCCTCCCAACACAAAACAGGACCGGAGTTCTATTCCCGGCCACGTTTTCTAACACCTGATGCCTATGTTCACCTCGCAGGGAGTTAAACAACGGTCTAACCCCCCTTCCCAGGTCAGTTCTGGGGCCTTGGCCCCCTGGGAGGGAGGGGAACCACACTAAAACTAATAAGCTTCCTCTCCCTGACACAATAAGAAACTAAGCACTAACAAATTAATATCACCAATAACGAAGGTTATACATTAATATATTTCAGTATGTTTGCGCAAGTTTACCATTCCTTCCAGAGATGTAATATATTAAAAAAAAGTTGAACAAATGAAAAAAAAATGTTTTACAGCCTAATGTCATTCAAGATTGTCATTGAATAGCTAATTTTTTTACCTGTCAGGGAGTTCACGCACACACATCACATGGAATGAAATTAGTTGAGAATGCTTAAATAGGCAAAGATTTAATAGGCTGGATAAGCGTTAAAACATGCACTATTACAGAGCCTACGAGAGACAATTGCGAATCTTAATAAAGTCAGCTAGAGCTACATAATTATGCGTTGAAGGTTCAAAGCGAATGACTTCTTTTGTAATTATTTGGAGAAACACCAATATCGAAGCTACTCATGCATTACAACTCACCATAATGATTTATGCAATATATTTATATGTATGTTTGTGTGTGTTTATGTGTGTGTGTCAGTACGGCTGAATATGTAACCTGAAAGACTTTCCCTCACTATATTATGCTCTTACAGACTATATACAGACTTACAAGCCTAGGCTCACTATAAGTCCTACTCCCCAACATTATGTCACTGAATCTGAAGCTGTTGTATAATTTTAGAGTTCCTCGTATGTTACACAAAGGTTTATGTTACGCTTCTATTTAATCAGAATTCTTTAGAAGACTTTTTAAAACCAACACAGAATGGTATTTTACTAAATTTGAAAAAACTGGCGAGAATATATGATAGTGAATGAAGCCTCCGCCGCCCACTGGATGATGATGGGTATATATATATATATATATATATATATATATATATATATATATATATATATATATATATATATATATATATATATATATTATCATATGTAACTGGTTCAACCGCAAATGTTTATCCTAAAAACCCATTAGATCCCAGGACTTGAAGCCATTATATAACACTGAAATCTTTCTGCCACTCTTCTCACGACTGGGAAACACAAACAGCTGATTAAGTGTAAACAGTGCTGATATAAATTTGTTTTTTTTTGCATTCAAATTATTTCATTTGTGTGGTGGCCCACAAGGATGGGTTCATAAACTCTCATCACCCCGTTTGGGGAGCCCCTCTGGGAGTCACTGTGATGTTTGTTTGGTAAACTGTGAATGCACTGTTGACGCAGATGTCAACTATGCAACTGGCTCGTCAATGCTGCAATTTAAGTAAACAAATGTGGAGGTTTCAGCTGTTGAGTTTCTCGCGTGTTTTGCAATCTTTACTAACGGCGTTGGTTAGGCTTCCCTGAAGTCTGAGGCCTTCAGACTTCTTCACAAAGTCCCAGACTTAAAATTAACATTCTTACATGGTCAAACATGAGGGCCAAAATTAGAATCTTGATCAAACAGTTTTGGCACGTTTCAAGCAGGATAAAATGTGGTTAAATTTGATTTAAAAATAAACATTCGCTCAAGTCTATCTTTTGGACTGGACGGTAGAGCGACGGTCTCGCTTCATGCAGGACGGGGTTCAATCCCGGACCCTCCAAGAGGCTAGGCACCATTCCTCCCCCCCCCCGTCCCATCCCAAATCCTTATCCTGACCCTATGCTATATAGTCGTAATATCTTGACCTTTTTCCCTGATAATTCCCTTCCCTTCAAGCCTATCTTTAACCCTAGTATTGCTGCCAGTTTAAAGCAATTTTTTTCCAGGATGGACACCGGCAAGGCTGTCATTGTAGTATCTAACTTACCTAAGTCTGGGGGCGCCGTCCTGCTGAGGTCGATGACGTCAGAGCTCCAGAGTGCCAAGCCTCGTTCATCCTGTGGTTGGAAAATACACGTTAAGTGACGGAGATAGGTGTGTGTGTGTGTGTGTTTGTACTCACCTATATGTGTCTGCAGGATCGAGCATTGACTCTTGGATCCCGTGTGTGTGTGTGTGTGTGTGTGTGTGTGTGTGTGTGTGTGTGTGTGTGTGTGTGTGTGTGTGTGTGTGTGTGTGTGTGTGTGTGTGTGTGTGTGTGTGTGTGTGTGTGTGTGTGTGTGTGTGTGTGTGTGTGTGTGTGTGTCAAGAGTGAAAGAAAACTGAGTTAAAGTTATCTTGCATATCTTGTTATTTTGTTATCTTTAGTAAGATAACTATCCCTTGGAATGTGTGATTCAATCCTTAGTTTGGTTGTGTAGAGACCTGGTCGAGGACCGGGCCGCGGGGACGCTAAGCCCCGACACCATCTCAAGGTAGACTAAGACCTATCAACCTCTGCAGGGTTGTTAAGGCCACCAAAACAGCTTACTGAACCAACCCTCAAGTTTGGATTCACTTAGCAGTTAAGCAAGTGCTTAGAAAACATTTTCTCCTTATATCTCGTTCTTAGCTGTCATATTCAACAAGGTATAACCTGTCCTCTCCCATAACACAACGTATTTTGACGTATACGTCCCCCCAACGTCAAAGTATGGTGTACTAAAAACACAGCGACTCGCAAAATTCACGTAATGTCCCGTTTTCTATTCGTGGATGCTCTGTTAGATTCGGGCAACTAAGTATATCATTTTACCGACGCTGTGAACGCTCGAGAGGACGGGCTGGATGAACGCCGAGCTTCCTGAGAACACCGAGAAGAAAAACAAATGCGAAACACAAGGAGACAATAACATGGTACAACAATGGCACAACACGAAACAAATCTGGCAGAGTAGAACACGGGGAAATAGTGGGGCAGACTAGCCTAAGAATGCAATAGAGGGAGGCAGCAGGGGTGCCTAGCCTAAAGAAACCTCTACACAAAGGAGTAGGCTAGAGTGACTAGTTCATCATACCCCTCCTCCCCCCTTACCGGACAGAGAAGCACAGCCCCCATGAACAAATATCCTTCTGAGAAAACAAAAGCAGCCCATTTGTCATGAGTAGAATAAGAGTAATGGACACAAATGCAGATGTAATTGCAAATAAAGTAATAGAATTATAGACAAGAGTGGCAGATTTGAGAATGGTCCAGGACGGACCGAAATGTTTGTCGTCGTCCCTTCACTTTCTAGTGTGTGGTTTAGTCAACATATTTCAGCCACGTTATTGTGACTCCTCGCCTGCACAAGAGTGGCAGAGGAACAACCGCACATGACTGCGATAACGGAAACGAAACTAATAAGGGTTAGAGGGAATGCAATCTTCCAATGAGGATATCGAGTAATAAGGAGATCCCCAGCCAAACAATGGAACGTTTATGGAAGAATACGACAAATGCAATGAAAATTGTCTCGCGGTAACATAAAAAAAAATAAGTAGCCACAGTAGCAGGGGGAAACAAGAACTAAAAATACTGATACTGAGGGACTTCAACCACAGAGAAATAGACTGGAAAACAAAGAGGTGATGAGACATGGAGAGAAAACTGGTAGTATGACAGGAACTTAACGAAAGATTTCAGGAGGTCTTTACATTAGAATCAGCATGGAAACAAAGGTTGCAAGATGAAAGGCTGAAGGAAACACTGGATGGCATTGTCGTCACTGTAGAAGAGGTGAGAAAAATCCTGTAGGAACTAGATGTGACAAAACCAATGGGCCAAGACGTAGTCTCACCATGGCTGCTAAAGGAGGCTGCAAAGGTGCTTTGTCACCCGTTATCAACTAATTTTAATAAAACGTTTGAGACAAGAAATCTCCCAGATGTCTGGGAAATGGCAAACGTAGTCCCAATATTTAAAAAATAGAAGATAGAAAGGAGGCACTAAACTACAAACCAGTGTCATTGACAAGCATTTCTTGTAAATTCATTAATTTACAAGACATAAAGTAACCAGGTCAAGAATGACAGATCATATGGAGAAGACCAATTATATGACAAAAAAATCAGCATGCATTTAGAAGTAGAATGTCGTGTCTGACAAACTTGAATGAGTTTTAGGACAAGTTTAAATAAGACAGGAAAAGGCAGGCTAGGTGCATTGAATTATCCTGGACTGTTAGCAAGCGTTTGGCACAGTTCCCCATGAAAGACTGGTGTAGAAGATGGAGAAGCAGACTGGGATAAATGATAAAACACTGAACTGGTTAAGGGAGTACACGAAGGAGAGGAAGCAAAGAGTCACAGTCAGAGAGGAGGCTTCAAGCTGGAGGAAAGTTACAAACTGGGATTCTACAAGGTTCTCTGGGACTGTCAGAGGTAAAAACATTGTACAAATTTGGTGTTTTTTCTATATAAATTGCCACAAACACTTGCCCTCCTAGCTAGTAGTCAAGTCAGACACACACACACACACTTCTAACTGTGGAACATCTGTCGACCAGTCGGTAAATATACATTTCTCCAGTCAGTAGGTTCTAAGGGCGATCGATAAGACCCGCCAGGCTGGAATTCTTCTTGGGGCTAAACTCACGATGCAGTTACGTAAGCACTTACGAACCTGTCCATCTTTTCTCAATCTTTGGCGGCTTTGTTTACAATTATTAAACAGTTAATGAGCTCCGAAGCACCAGGAGGCTGCAGATGATACGTCAAAATAACGTGGCTGAAGTATGTTGACCAGACCACACACTAGAAGGTGAAGGGACGACGACGTTTCGGTCTGTCCAGGACCATTCTCAAGTCGATTGTCAATTCTCACAATCGACTTGAGAATGGTCAAGGACGGACCGAAACGTCGTCGTCCCTTCACCTTCTAGTGTGTGGTTTAGTCAACACCAGAAGGCTCTTTATAACAATACCAACAGTTGATTAAGAAGTTCTAATCTTTGTAAACTGTTTAATAAATGTAACCAAAGACTTCAAAGATTGAGGAAAGATGGACACGTTTGACGAAGATGCTTTGTGAATCTGGCCCCAGACCTCTGGCCAGTGGTCCACAAGACCAGACCCCTGACCAGTGGTCCTCCAGACCAGACCCCTGACCACTGGTCCTCCAGACCAGACCCCTGACCAGTGGTCCTTGGGCCAATGCGCCTCAAATTGCGATCTTAAAATATCACTTTAAATTACAGAGTCGGGCCGAGGTCAGTGTCTGCGCAATTCTTGTAACTCCAGGAAGAACGCAAACATTATTTCAAACAAGTATTACTGCAGAAAGAAAACGTATTGAAAGTATAATGTATATATATATATATATATATATATATATATATATATATATATATATATATATATATATATATATATATATATATATATATATATATTTACAAAAATGAATCAAATTAATAGGCATCATAATATTAATTAATCACATCATATATCAGTCCAGAAAATGAAAAAATCTCTTAAACATGTGGATTCGAGTGGATTCTCACATTGTGTATGTGTGTGTGTGTATTCAACCTATTTTTGTTTGTGTATGTGTTTGTGTCTTCGTCATGATTTGATAGTGTATATTTATTCTGGCATATTTATGTATTTATATATACAAGAAGATACAGTGGGTTGATGAGAGAACATGGCATTTATAAAACACAGAAATCACAATAGTGTTATGAATCAAATGAATTGATTGTTTGACACTGATTACAATCTTGTAAAGCCACTAACACGCACAGCGTTTCGGGCATATGTAAGTGAATACTTGTGAGTTATGACGCCTAGCTAAACTTGCTGGGACCTGCCTCTGTATGTCCTCTGGGAATGAATACTCTGACGCATCACTGATTCCTTCTCGGAAAAACTGCTGGGTTTGAGGGGATACATGTCTAAACCAAGAATATTTTCCCATGTAAACAATACTAGTTTGATAGTTCCTTCACCCTGCTTGATCATTATTAACCTGTTGCTATGGTTATCCATGGATGTAACCACAGACACGCCGCTAGAAATAGAATTTAAGCCCCCAAGCATGCAACTAGCAATTGCATGCAATTTTCTCTCTCCGTTACCAGCCTGAATCATGTCTGCTTCGTCTCTGTCTGTGCCTCTTCATCCTGTGGTGGGCTGTCCCAATCACTACGACTGGACGGTAGAACGACGGTCTCGCTTCATGCAAGTCGGCGTTCAATCCCCGACCGTCCACAAGTGATTGGTCACCATTCCTTTCCCCCCCCCCCGTCCCATCCCAAACCCTTATGCTGACCCCTTCCCAGTGCTATATAGTCGTAATGATTTGGCGCTTTCCCTCCTGAATCATTCCTCTAACTAATCGTGGTGGGCTGTCCCAACTGCATTGCCCAATACATCAGGTAAACCTTTGCCTGGCGTTGGTGGGGGGGTGGGGTAGGGGTCGTAGTGGGGTCTAGCAAGGAGGTAAGGGTCGTGGTGGGGGGTCATGCAGGGGGTCGTGGTGGGGGTCGAGCAGGGGGGGGGGAGGGGTACACACACACACACATCATTCACTAAGAACAGAACACGTGTATAGTGACTCACCGCTGCTGACACACCTGTGTACACACACCTGGCAGGGAAGTATTGTTGAGGAGGAGCAAGGGGAAGTCAAGCACGAAGAGGAAGTCAAACACGAAGAGGAAGTCAAACACGAAGAGGAAAGTCAAACGCGAAGAGGAAGTCAAACACGAGAGAGGAAGTCAAACGCGAAGAGGAAGTCAAACATGAAGAGGAAGTCAAACGCGAAGAGGAAGTCAAACACGAGAGAGGAAGTCAAACACGAAGAGGAAGTCAAACGCGAAGAGGAAGTCAAACACGAAGAGGAAGTCAAACGCGAAGAGGAAGTCAAACATGAAGAGGAAGTCAAACGCGAAGAGGAAGTCAAACACGAAGAGGAAGTCAAACGCGAAGGAGGAAGTCAAACATGAGAGAGGAAGTCAAACACGAAGGAGGAAGTCAAACACGAAGTGGAAGTCAAACACGAAGAAGGAACTCGATGAGGTCACTTACCTATTAGTACTTACCTATTACAGTGGTTACAAGACCTATAGCTCTTTGAGCCCCACCAACTAACCTTGTTAGGTTAGTGGTTAGATATGGGGAGGGGGGGGGGTGGTGGAGAGTGGTAGGGGGTGTAGGGACGATTGTGGTGGGCCATGAACTGGGTGTAGAGAATGGGTGAGCAAGGCAGTGGGTGGGAATGGACCCCCTTACCCATGATTTAATCCCATAATCCCCCACCCCCTATAAGGTAATCTCCCCCTATCCCCCCCCCACACGCTATGAAATCGCAAAGGCAGTTATTAATATCCTGCTCACAAGAGTCCCAGAAACGACACGAAGTCGAGCAGCATTCAAGTTTCTGCCGGTCGAAGGCTGGTGTCTCCACGTTCCAAGGTCAACAAATCGACCATGGATTACGGCACCCTGGATTATTGATCATTGTGAAGTTAGGTTTGGGATTAGATGGGAGAGTTGGGGATGGAAATGTCTCGTCAGAGCCCCCAAGATAAACTATGACCATTGTTACCTGAAATTGGAGCGGGGTAGGGGTGAGGACCACACCTCAGTACCCCATACTCATCGTGAGGGTGGGAATGGACCCCCCCTACCCATCCTGTGGGTGGTTGTGGACCCCCATACCCATCCTGTGGGTGGTTGTGGACCCCCATACCCATCCTGTGGGTGGTTGTGGACCCCCATACCCATCCTGTGGGTGGTTGTGGACCCCCATACCCATCCTGTGGGTGGTTGTGAACCCCATACCCATCCTGTGAGTGGTAGTGGACCCCATACCCATCCTGTGGGTGGGAATGGACCCCCATACCCATCCTGTGGGTGGTAATGGACCCCATACCCATCCTGTGGATGGTAATGGACCCCATACCCATCCTGTGGATGGTAATGGACCCCATACCCATCCTGTGGATGGTAATGGACCCCATACCCATCCTGTGGATGGTAATGGACCCCATACCCATCCTGTGGATGGTAATGGACCCCATACCCATCCTGTGGATGGTAATGTACCCCATACCCATCCTGTGGATGGTAATGTACCCCATACCCATCCTGTGGATGGAAATGGACCCCATACATAACCACATAACAGGCCTCTGGAACTCCTGACAAGAATGAGAGCAGAGAGGACCCCAGTAACCCACTTACGACAATATTCAATAAATCAATCTAAACCTTGGGTGATAGTTAAGAAGGGTCCGGGACAGCTCCCTTGCCAGCGAACTACCCAATAGCCTAACGTCATTATTGCGAGAGATTCCAACCCCTAATACCATTTCCTCTATTTCTATAAAACTCTATATTTTTACAGGTGGCTGAATCATTTATCATGATGCTGAAAGGTAGCCAATTCCACTCGTCAAACCCTCCCCTGCTGCCTAATCAATAATTCTCCATCTCCTTCGTGGATCTAAACCGGCCATTATTTACGAGTCCTGACCTGGTCTGGTAGTTCCAAGGCACTCAGATAGTCTCCTCGTATCTCACCTCAAGCTCTTCAACGTGCCCTACCCTGTCTCTCTCCACACTGCAAGGAATGCAGGCCCAGTTCCTCCAATCTCTTCGGAGAATGCAGGCCCAGTTCCCCCAATCTCTTCGGAGAATGCAGGCCCAGTTCCTCCAATCTCTTCAGAGAATGCAGGCCCAGTTCCCCCAATCTCTTCAGAGAATGCAGGCCCAGTTCCCCCAATCTCTTCGGAGAATGCAAGCCCAGTTTCCCCAATCTCATTAGAAAATGCAGGCCCAGTTCTCCCAATCTCTTCAGAGAATGCAGGCCCAGTTCCCCCTATCTCTTCGGAGAATGCAGGCCCAGTTCCTCCAATCTCTTCAGAGAATGCAGGCCCAGTTCCCCCAATCTCTTCAGAGAATGCAGGCCCAGTTCCCCCAATCTCTTCGGAGAATGCAGGCCCAGTTCCTCCAATCTCTTCAGAGAATGCAGGCCCAGTTCCCCCAATCTCTTCAGAGAATGCAGGCCCAGTTCCCCAATCTCTTCAGAGAATGCAGGCCCAGTTCCCCCAATCTCTTCGGAGAATGCAGGCCCAGTTCCCCAATCTCTTCAGAAAATGCAGGCCCAGTTCCTCCAATCTCTTCAGAGAATGCAGGCCCAGTTCCCCCAATCTCTTCAGAGAATGCAGGCCCAGTTCCCCCAATCTCTTCGGAGAATGCAGGCCCAGTTCCTCCAATCTCTTCAGAGAATGCAGGCCCAGTTCCCCCAATCTCTTCAGAAAATGCAGGCCCAGTTCCTCCAATCTCTTCAGAGAATGCAGGCCCAGTTCCTCCAATCTCTTCAGAGAATGCAGGCCCAGTTCCCCCAATCTCTTCAGAGAATGCAGGCCCAGTTCCCACAATCTCTTCAGAAAATGCAGGCCCAGTTCCCCCAATCTCTTCAGAGAATGCAGGCCCAGTTCCCTCAATCTCTTCAGAGAATGCAAGTAGAAGTTACTCAATATCTCCTCAAGATATCCTGAGCACCTGGGAACAGACCGGTTATCCTACGATGGATTTCTCGAGGAAATCGATATCTCTCTAAGAAAAAAGTGACTACAACCAACTCGCGCAGTTCAAGAGGGCCCTCGCCTGGGACCCTAACATAACGTAGAGAACTTTGTAAATGCGTTTAAATGCTGAAGTCTCTGGCTATAGATACAAGTACTCGCTGGGTTTGGTGGGCTATTTTGGCGCGCTGTTTTGGCGGGCTATTTTGGCGCGCTGTTTTGGCGGGCTATTTTGGCGCGCTGTTTTGGCGAGCTATTTTGGCACGCTGTTTTGGCGGGCTGTTTTGGCGGGCTATTTTGGCGGGCTGGTTTATGTTTCAAAATACGTAGTTCATCCTACAGTTCCCCCTCTTCACCCTGTTGTTTCTTAAGGTTAGGTAGGAGTTTGTGCTTCCTAGTTCCACAGTGTGTCGAATTGTCTCTGGTTAGGTAAACAGTGTGTCGAACTGTCTCTAACCAGCTCTTCAGTGTGTCGAACTGTCAATTTTTCAGGTCTACAGTGTGTCGAGGTAGTCCTCGAATCCCGCCGAGTCCTAACTCCACTTCACCATTCTCCCTCTCTCATGTCATTCGCAAAATTATGATAAAGCAGAGGGCGATTAGAATAGTGATAAGGATGATGTATGTTAATGATACGAGGCCGTTAAAGACACAGCAACATGCAATATTGCAGGTGATAATGATCGCGGACAAAAAAAGCCGCGTTATGGGCAACAGCGATCATGCAAGCTGAGGTACAGGCAAGAGTCACCATGCAACATCATGCAATCCATGAGCCCACACCTCATCAAGTATCATCAAGTATCATCAAGTATCATCACGTATCATCAAGTATCATCACGTATCGTCACGCACTCATTATGACTTTCATTAATGAATATAAACTACTATATTTCACTCTAATTCGATTATAAATGTAAAAACCAATCAGGAAAATGTACCAATGAAACCAGGATAACGTGGAATATAGAAGTCATGCCATGGGATCGAACTTCCGTCTCTGAATTCATGAATCAAGATTAAGATTTGACTGACGTCATTATTGACAACTACCTTGCAAGGAGCCCGCTCTGCGCTTCCTGGCATTATACATCATAACTGCAGTAAAAATCGGCAGCATTTCGGTCGGCGGCTGCAATAATTGCAATGACTGCATCAGGATATCAGGACTGCATCATAACAATATCTTCGGACTTCTTAATTCCTTGCAACAACGTCTGTGGCAAAGCAACACTCACACCTCAGTCGTAATACCTGGAGGCTCTCCCCCCCCCCCCGTGTTGCAAGAGAAGTGAAGAAGCCATTAATGACCCCCTCACAGTACCTTGCAACCCACCTGGTGATTACCCCCAAGATTATTGACCTTCCCTCCACAACTGCTGTAAGTAATTGTTCCTTGCCTTGAGACTAGAGACCCCCCACTCCCCCCCCCCTTCCCCTAGTCATGGGTTAACCCCTAGGGGTTGTAGAGGACAGTAACTGATGAGCTGGATGGCCGTCTTTCAACCCCATACTCCTGTTTAGATAGTACTGTTATTAACTATATCTACTTTAATACAAACACTGACCTTCTAAGCATTTTCTAAGTAACTTTGTACAAGTCACTTTACAGAGTTCAAAAACATTCGGATAACCAACTTAAATGTTGCTAGGCCTAATATAGCACATATACGTACTATATTAGGCCTCAGATTGCGTGAATTAGGCCTAGAAAGGTTAGTTTGTCTTGACAACATAAGTAGACATATCGTTTTGCGGTTTGTCCAAATTCAATAGTACCGATTTCTACTTTCTAATTGCGTTGTACGTCGGTATATGTACTATGGTGCTCATCGTTACTATACCGCTCACAGGATAAGTATGGGGTGTATAATAAACTACCACTCACAGGATGAGTATGGGGTGTATAATAAACTACCACTCACAGGATGAGTATGGGGTGCACAATACACTACCGCTCACAGGATGAGTATGGGGTGCATAATAAACTACCACTCACAGGATAAGTATGGGGTGTATAATAAACTACCACTCACAGGATGAGTATGGGGTGCACAATACACTACCGCTCACAGGATGAGTATGGGGTGTATAATAAACTACCACTCACAGGATGAGTATGGGGTGTATAATAAACTACCACTCACAGGATGAGTATGGGGTGCACAATACACTACCACTCACAGAATGAGTATGGGGTGCATAATAAACTACCACTCACAGGATGAGTATGGGGTGCACAATACACTACCACTCACAGGATGAGTATGGGGTGCACAATACACTACCGCTCACAGGATGGGGTGCACAATAATCCAATAATTTCATATTTCTCAAGTTTTCTAAGCGATCATAAATCAAATATTTTACTGTGATCCTGGACCCTAATTCATTCCCTTTTACCTTGTTTATTTCTATTATTTTATTGGTCACATTATTATGTAAATATTCGTCATCTTTATTAATTCTGTCGTGGCTTAGTGGGCTACGTGCCTGGAGCACTCCGGGGGATTTGTAACTATATTCAAATGTATGAACTCTGATACACCTTTTAAATTTTCTTTAACTGCTTTATTCTCTTTTTTCCCATCTCCAGGTTCTTTGAAGGTGAGAGAGGGACCGCAGGAGGTGGGAGAGGTGCATCGTGAGAGATAGAACACAGATGAACGGAAATAACAGGAGGGGAGCGTAAGGGAAGAGAAGGTGTTGAGGAGGTGGTGTTCAGAGGTAATATTCTGACCTTGAGCTTACACAATATTGACTCGATAATTATATCACCGCCTTCTGACGCTCCCTCTGCCTGGAACACTGCTTGTGCCTTCTGACGCTCCCTCTCCCTGGAACACTGCTGGTGCCTTCTGACGCTCCCTCTGCCTGGAACACTATTGGAGCCTTCTGACGCTCCCTCTGCCTGGAACACTGCTGGTGCCTTCTGACGCTCCCTCTGCCTGGAACACTGCTGGTGCCTTCTGACGCTCCCTCTGCCTGGAACACTGCTGGTGCCTTCTGACGCTCCCTCTGCCTGGAACACTGCTGGTGCCTTCTGACGCTCCCTCTCCCTGGAACACTGCTGGTGCCTTCTGACGCTCCCTCTGCCTGGAACACTCCTGGAGTCTTCTGACGCTCCCTCTGCCTGGAACACTACTGGAGCCTTCTGACGCTGCCTCTGCCTGGAACACTGCTGGAGTCTTCTGACGCTCCCTCTGCCTGGAACACTGCTGGAGTCTTCTGACGCTCCCTCTCCCTGGAACACTGCTGGTGCCTTCTGACGCTGCCTCTGCCTGGAACACTGCTGGAGTCTTCTGACGCTCCCTCTGCCTGGAACACTCCTGGAGTCTTCTGACGCTGCCTCTGCCTGGAACAATTCTGGAGCCTTCTGACGCTGCCTCTGCCTGGAACAATCCTGGAGCCTTCTGACGCCCCCTCTACCTGGAACAATCCTGGAGCCTTCTGACGCCCCCTCTACCTGGAACAATCCTGGAGCCCTCTACCTCCCCTCTGCCTGGAACACTGCTTGGAGCCCTCTACCCCCCCTCTGCCTGGAACACTGCTTGGAGCCCTCTACCTCCCCTCTGCCTGGAACACTGCTTGGAGCCCTCTACCTCCCCTCTGCCTGGAACACTGCTTGGAGCCCTCTACCTCCCCTCTGCCTGGAACACTGCTTGGAGCCCTCTACCTCCCCTCAGCCTGGAACACTGCTTGGAGCCCTCTACCTCCCCTCTGCCTGGAACACTGCTTGGAGCCCTCTACCTCCCCTCTGCCTGGAACACTGCTTGGAGCCCTCTACCTCCCCTCTGCCTGGAACACTGCTTGGAGCCCTCTACCTTCCCTCTGCCTGGAACACTGCTTGGAGCCCTCTACCTCCCCTGCTCCTCAAATAATCCACCACAGATCGAACACTGTTGCCTCCACTAACCTATTAATGGTTACCTTTCCATTTCTAGCAATATCGCCGGCTAGCGATCCCAACCAAGCTATATCACTGATATATACATTGCTATATAGCAATGTATATATCAGCGCCGTGGAGAGGGGGGACCTGCTGCCTGGGTAACAGCTTCTCCCCCGATTCAACCTACCCTGGCTTTGGGCCCTGGTGAGGCCACTCCAGACCGACAACCAGAGCGCAACTCCATAGTCTCCTGAGACTGATGGATGCCTACTACTATAGCAACTTTTAACGTCACCTGTTCGTCCCTAGCCAGTGTTTATATATAATGAAATTCTATAGGTACGGAGCGTGATACAAGATATGAATAGTGGTCATTACATACCAAATTAGTTGTTTGTAACGCACTGACTTATGTTAAACGGGCGTTGACATCGTTAATTCGCGACCAACGATGAGTAATTATGCCAGGAAAGTCTTGCCTGGATTCACTCCCTTGTAGTGGGAGGACGTCCCAACCATGCGAGCTTCTCCCCTGTCTGCACAACGCACTAGAGGACGACCTTGACCTACTAGAGCCATTGATGAGGCGGCCTCTAATAGGTCAAGGCACCTCATAAATGACCCTCAAGGCTACTCACAATGCTGCCTACTATGGTGAGTAGCACGCCCACGGAGACGTGAGGAAAAGGAGTGAGGAAATGAGTGTGATGTGAGTGTTTGGTGGACTGCACAGCCACAAGAAGGAAGGACAGAAGGAAGTCATTATCAGGGGGAAAGCACCAAGCCAATACGACTATATAGCACTTTGGAAGAGGTTCAGGATAAGGATTTGGGATGGGACGGGGGCAGGGAAGGAATGGTGCCCAACCACTTATGGACGGTCGGGGAATTAAACGCCGACCTGCATGAAGCGAGACCGTCGCTCTACCGTCCAGCCCAAGTGGTTGGGCAACCTAGTATCACAGGTGTTACCGTGCAATGATGTGGCATTAAGTCCAAGGACTGGTCAATCCCATCCACTCTCCCAGCTCGCTGTGAACACCAACCAATCAACAACTTGATACAAAATTCCTGTCCCCCGACAACGGGAATTAGATAGTGGTTTGGAAAGAGGGTAGTTGATTTACAGGGTAATTAAGAGACGTGAAATCTATCAGGAATGGCGAACCGGTTCTGGTGACCCTGGGGTCAGATTCACGAAGCAGTTACGCAAGCACTTACGAACCTGGGGTCAGATTCACGAAGCAGTTACTCAAGCACTTACGAACCTGGGGTCAGATTCACGAAGCAGTTACTCAAGCACTTACGAACCTGTCCATCTTTTCTCAATCTTTGGCGACTTTGTTTACAATTATTGAACAGTTAATGAGCTCCGAAGCACCAGGAGGCTGTTTATAACAATAACAACAGTTGATTGGCAAGTTTTCATGCTTGTAAACGGTTTAATAAATGTAACCAAAGCCGTCAAAGATTGAGGAAAGATGTACACGTTCGTAAGCACTTGCGTAACTGCTTCGTGAATCTAGCCCCAGGTTCGTAAGTGCTTGAGTAAGTGCTTCATGAATCTGGCCCCAGGTTCGTAAGTGCTTGAGTAACTGCTTCGTGAATCTGGCCCCAGGTTCGTAAGTGCTTGAGTAACTGCTTCGTGAATCTGGCCCCAGGTTCGTAAGTGCTTGAGTAACTGCTTCGTGAATCTGGCCCCAGGTTCGTAAGTGCTTGAGTAAGTGCTTCATGAATCTGGCCCCAGTTAAGCAGCGCCTGGCTAACAGAGGCGGCATTTTGTTTTCCTTCAACATATTCAGTCCTCTTCGTGGCGCAGAGGTAAACCACTCGCCCGGCGCTTCGCAAGCGCTTTGGCCTGGGTTCGTATCCTGGCCGGGAAGGCTTGACTGGGCGCCAATCCTTAACTGTAGCCTCTATTCACCCAGCAGTGAATGGGTACCTGGTTGTTAAACGGTTTGGCGGGTCGTATTCCAGGGAAAATAAAGATTAAGGACCTGCCCGAAACGCTATGCGTGCTAGTGGCTGTACAAGAATGTAAGAACTCTTGTATTTATAAATAAAATACAACAAAATACAAAACTCAGCGGTCCATATATTGGCCACCGTGTGAAACCGGATTTGCTAAGGTGACGAAGCTTTGGATTGATTACTTCCTTGAGATCTCAGAGGAATTGATAGGGTAGATAAAGATAAGCTATTTCACACAAGGGGCACACGCACTAGGGGACACAGGTGGAAATTGAGTGCCTAAATGAGCCATAGAAACCTCAGGAAGAACTTTTTTAGTGTCAGAGTAGTTGACAAATGGAATGCCTTGGAAGTGATGTGGTGGAGGCTGACTCCATACACAGTTTCAAGTGTAGATATGATAGAGCCCAAAAGGCTCAGGAACCTGTACACTAGTTGAGAGGCGGGACCAAAGAGCCAGAGCTCAACCCCCTGCCAGCACAACTAGGTGAGTACAACTAGGGTAAGTACACACACACACACATAGAAGGGTGTGTGGTAAGATAGGGTCTATGATTCTGACCTACATACCGTACATTTCCCTCCCCACCACGCACACACCTGGCACCACCACCCACACACCTGGCACCACCACCCACACACCAGGCACCACCACCCACACACCTGGCACCACCACCCACACACCAGGCACCACCACCCACACACCAGGCACCACCACCCACACACCTGGCACCACCACCCACACACCTGGCACCACCACCCACACACCTGGCACCACCACCCACACCCCTGGCACCACCACCCACACACCAGGCACCACCACCCACACACCTGGCACCACCACCCACACACCAGGCACCACCACCCACACACCAGGCACCACCACCCATACACCAGGCACCACCACCCACACACCTGGCACCACCACCCACACACCAGGCACCACCACCCACACACCAGGCACCACCACCCACACACCTGGCACCACCACCCACACACCTGGCACCACCACCCACACACCAGGCACCACCACCACCCACACCCCTGGCACCACCACCCACACACCAGGCACCACCACCCACACACCAGGCACCACCACCCACACACCTTCAGAACTGTGAAGGTTTCAGGGACTACATATCAGGCACCATTGCAACTGGAGGACAGAAAATTATAATAGTAGTCATGTATAACCCCCCACCGAATGACAGAAGACCCAGACAGGAATATGATAGAAACAACCTGGCCACCATCAATATAATAGAGAGAGCAGCTTCTGTGGCTAGCAGGAACGGATCCAGACTTCTAATCATGGGCGACTTCAACCATGGGAAGATAGATTGGGGGAACAGAGACCCACACGGAGGCCCAGACACATGGAGAGCTAAGCTGCTGGATGTGGCAACAAGAAACTTTCTAAGTCAACACGTCAAGGGACCGACAAGAATGAGAGGAGGGGATGAACCAGCCTTGCTGGATTTGATATTTACCCTAAATGAGTCGGATATAAGGGAAGTTAAGTTGGAAGCCCCCTTGGGAATGAGTGATCATAGTGTATTGAGCTTTGAGTACCTGGTTGAGCTAGGAATTATCACCCCAAAAAAGAACTGGGAACCAAAGGGCTGGCGTACAGAAAGGGAAACTATGAGGAGATGAATAAATTCCTATGGGATATACATTGGGACACAGAACTCGGAACCAAGTCCGTACAAGACATGATGGACTATGTCACCCAAAAATGTCAGGAGGCTGTAAGCAGGTTTGTCCCAGCCCAACAGGAAAAAACAGAGAAGCAAAGGAAGAATCCGTGGTTTAATAGGGAATGTATGAAAGCAAAAGAGCTGAACAAAAGGGCATGGAGGAACTTCGTAATAACAGAACACCAGAAAGTAGAGAGAGATACCAGAGAACCAGGAACGAGTATGTCAGTGTGAGAAGAGCAGCTGAGAAAAGGTATGAAAATGATATAGCTAACAAAGCCAAGACTGAACCAAAGCTACTACACAGTCACATCAGGAGGAAGACAACAGTGAAGGAACAGGTGATTAAACTTAGGGTGGGCGAGGACAGGTACACAGAGAATGACAAAGAGGTGTGTGAAGAACTCAACAAAAGGTTCCAGGAGGTCTTTACAATAGAACAGGGAGATGTCACGGCGCTGGGAGAGGTGGCAGCAAACCAGGTGACCTTGGATAGGTTCGAAATTACAAGAGATGAGGTCAAAAAGCACCTATTGGAGCTGGATGTGAGAAAAGCTGTTGGGCCGGATGGAATCTAGCCATGGGTATTGAAAGAGTGTGCAGGAGCACTTTGCTTACCACTCTCCATAGTGTATAGTAAGTCACTGGAAACGGGGGACCTACCAGAAATATGGAAGACTGCTAATGTACCATATACAAAAAGGGTGACAGACAAGAGGCACTGAACTACAGGCCAGTGTCCTTAACTTGTATACCATGCAAGGTGATGGAGAAGATTGTGAGAAAAACCTAGTAACACATCTGGAGAGAGAGACTTCGTGACAACCCATCAACATGGGTTCAGGGAGGGTAAATCTTGCCTTACAGGCTTGATAGAATTCTACGATCAGGTGACAAGAATTAAGCAAGAAAGAGAAGGGTGGGCGGACTGCATTTTTTTGGACTGTCGGAAAGCCTTTGACACAGTACCCCATAAAAGGTTGATGCATAAGCTGGAGAAACAGGCAGGAGTAACAGGTAGGGCGCTCCAGTGGATAAGGGAGTACCTAAGCAATAGGAAACAGAGAGTTACAGTGAGGGGTGAGACCTCAGACTGGCGTGAAGTCACCAGTGGAGTCCCACAGGGCTCTGTACTTGGACCTATCTGTTTCTGATATACGTAAATGATCTCCAGAGGGTATAGACTCATTCCTCTCAATGTTGCTGACGACGCCAAAATTATGAGAAGGATTAAGACAGAGGAGGACAGCTGGACTTCAAGAAGACCTGGACAAGCTGCAGGAATGGTCGAACAAATGGCTGTTAGAGTTTAACCCAAGCAAATGTAATGTAATGAAGATAGGGGTAGGAAGCAGGAGACCAGATACAAGGTATCATTGGGAGATGAAATACTTCAAGAGTCAGAGAGAGAGAAAGACCTGGGGGTTGATATCACGCCAGACCTGTCCCTGAAGCTCATATCAAGAGGATACATCAGCAGCATATGCCAGGTTGGCTAACATAAGAACGGCCTTTAGAAACTGTGTAAGGAATCTTTCAGAACATTATATACCACATATGTCAGACCAATCCTGGAGTATGCGGCTCCAGCATGGAGTCCCTATCTAGTCAAGCATAAGACTAAACTGGAAAAGGTTCAAAGGTTGCCACCAGACTAGTACCCGAGCGAGAGGTATGAGCTACGAGGAGCGACTGCAGGAATTAAACCTCACTTCGTTGGAAGACAGAAGAGTTGGGGGGACATGATCACCACATTCAAGATTCTCAGGGGAATCGACAGGGGTTGATAAAGACAGGCTGTTTAACACAAGGGGCACACGCACTAGGGGACACAGGTGGAAGCTGAGTGCCCAAATGAGCCACAGAGATATTAGAAAGAACTTTTAGTGTCAGAGTGGTTGACAAATGGAATGCATTAGGAAGCGATGTGGTGGAGGCTCTGAACTATACACAGTTTCAAATGTAGATATGATAGAGCCCATTAGGCTCAGGAAACTGTACACCTGTGATTGACGGTTGAGAGGCGGGACCAAAGAGCCAGAGCTCAACCCCCCGCAACTACAACAGAAGTAGTGAGTAAACTAGGTGAGTAAACACANTAGGTTAGGTTAGGTAGGGTTGGTTAGGTTCGGTCATATATCTACATTAGTTTAACTCAAATGTAAACAAATTAACTGATACAGAATGAAATGAACAGATTATCATTTCATAAGAGAAAAAATAAGAAAAAATATAATATATATATATATATATATATATATATATATATATATATAATAATATATATATATATATATATATATATATATATATATATACAGTATATATATAGTGTGAGAAAGCTGCATGAACACACAAGCCATAGATCATTAAGAACTCTTTGACCCAGCCAGGACTTGAACCCATGCCTTCCAGGATCACCCCTAAACGTACACAGTACCGTGACCACCGCACCAACGATATTGCCAAATCTAAGCTCTATTGTAATGCCAACACCACACTCTAGTGCCAACATACCGAGCAAACACCGTAACTACCCCCCCCCCCCCCCAAGCTTATCACACCCCTCTCCCCCCCCCTCTCACTACTCACAAGCACCCACCAGCTGCTTCCTTAAACTCCTGCTTTTGTGCGTATGTCAGCTAATTAGCTTTTAGCAAATGTTAAAATCTCATAAAAACTGTGTCACACACACACACTTTTAACCTGACTATTTTGTAAGACCATTTAAGACGCCGATCAATAGCAATCAACGTGAGAACTTTAACTATTACCAACATACACCTCACAGTTCACACACAACAACAACATGGCTTCCACGTGGAAGACGTGGAAGTCATTTTCTTGAAACTGTTCTTGAGATTTCAAGCAAAATACGAAATTTATCCGTCAATCAGAGGTCAGTTGTATCGTGCTGAAGTGACTGGGTTTCGTTTCGAGGCAGAAATGGTTGGGCACGTTTCACCTAATGTCGCTGTTCACCTAGCGGTAAAATAGGTACCAGGGGCCAGATTCATGAAGCAGTTACGCAAGCACTTAGGAACCTGGGGTCAGATTCATGAAGCAGTTACGCAAGCACTTAGGAACCCTGGGGTCAGATTCACGAAGCAGTTACGCAAGCACTTAGGAACCTGGGGCCAGATTCACGAAGCAGTTATGCAAGCACTTAGGAACCTGGGGCCAGATTCAAGAAGCAGTTACGCAAGCACTTACGAACCCTGGGGCCAGATTCATGAAGCAGTTACGCAAGCACTTACGAACCTGGGGGTCAGATTCATGAAGCAGTTACGCCAGCACTTACGAACCTGTCCATCTTTTCTCAATCTTTGGCGGCTTTGTTTACAATTATTAAACAGTTAATGAGCTCCGAAGCACCAGGAGGCTGTTTATAACAATACCAACAGTTGATTGGCAAGTTTTCATGCTTGTAAACTGTTTAATAAATGTAACCAAAGCCGTCAAAGATCGAGGAAAGATGTACACGTTCGTAAGTGCGTGCGTAACTGCTTTCGTGAATCTGGCCCCAGCCGGGAGTTAGGCTACTGTTGTGGGGTCACATCGTGGGAATAGGTCAGTAGTTCCGCCTCACATAGGATGGTTCAGGTAGTGAGGGGAGACGAGTGGATAGTTTAGGTAGATACAGGAACGCCATTATACGAGCGAGGGGAGTTACCATCAAGTTTTGATTTGCCTAACAAACATTTGTCCGGTACACACAGAAATCACAATAGCGTATGCATCAACGGCAGCGTGTGGGATGCTCTCGGACGTAGGTTCGAATCCTCGTCACGGCCCTTGTGGATTTGTTCATGTGTTAGGTAAACAAATGCTTTGTTTGCAAAAAGGATTTTTGTGTAAAAAGGAGGCAAATCTTCCTCCTTCCATGGAGGAGTAGAGAGGGAGGTTTGCCTCTACAAGTGAGGGGAAGATTTGTCCTCTAGAGTGGAGTGAAAAGGTTTACCTCTAACAAACGAGGGGGGGGGAGGATTTCCCCTTACAATAGAGGCGATGAACTCTATCACAATCGACTTGAGAATGGTCCAGGACGGACCGAAACGTCGTCGTCGTGCCTTCATTTTCTAGTGTGTGGTCTGGTCACTATATGATTCAACGTCTGAACAAGTTCACAAGGGCCGTGATGAGGATTCGAACCTACGTCCAGGATGATCTCAGACGCGCCTAAGGCTATTGTATGGGCAACCCCACCGCCCCCCCCCCTCCTCGAAAGCATGGTGGGCAAACTACTCAGAATATATAGTCGCATCAATAAAATTGTTCATTTTTCTTCCTTACATCTTAGTGAAGTGAACTTTTGAACGGAAGGTTAACCTTCCATTGATTATGGTCAAGCCAGTGAAAATATCTCCGGTTTCTGCTCTTTTATTTATCCCTGAGACAAGGGTAATTAGAAATACTGACTTAAAATTAGTTAAAAAGCACCACGGACTAACAGCTGATCGTTAGGGGACATAACTGATTCAGCCCGTTCTCGCCAGCGTTCTCAAACGCCACGAAACCGTCGTACTAAAGTGCGTTCTCCCTAACCTACCAGAGGATCCACGATAAAAAAAAAACAGGGGCATTATGTCCATTTTCTCGTACGACAGTTTTTGGCCTTAGGTAAAGTATACGTCAAAATGCGACGTGCTATTAGGATGCCGGGTTGATACATGGGCCCCATTCACTTGGTTGGAGATGCAAGAGAAAGTCCCACTATTAAGAACCGCTCTGGTGTTACTTGTGGCTTTACACACACACACATGACGCTTTATTTGAGAAACAGAGACAGAGAGAACAGAGAGACACAGTGAGAACAGAGAGAACAGAGAGACACAGAGAGAGACAGAGAGAGACAAAGAGAGACAGAGAGAGACTGAGAGAAGCCGAGAAACTGAAAAAAAGAAACAGAGAGAGAGAGACAGACAGACAGAGAGAAACAGAGAGAGAGAGAGAGACAGACAGACAGACAGAGAGAAACAGAGAGAGAGAGACAGAGAGAGAGAGAAACAGAGAGAGAACTAGAGAAAGAGAGAGAGACAAAGAGAGACAGAGAGAGAGACTGAGAGAAGCCGAGAAACAGAAAAAAAGAAACAGAGAGAGAGAGACAGACAGACAGAGAGAAACAGAGAGAGAGAGAGACAGACATAGAGAGAAACAGAGAGAGAGAGAGAGACAGACAGATAGAGAGAAACAGAGAGAGAGACAGAGAGAGAGAGAAATAGAGAAAGAGAGAGACACAGAGAGCATTCTCACGATTTATTTACTAATCCAAGCAGAGGTGGGAGAACGAAAGAAAACGTGTACTGTAAGAGGAGAAGCGAATTAAGGGGGTACTCACCCATGATCGTCGACAGAGGAGAGGGAGGAGCTGGAGGAACCCTTGCTGTGGACGTCTCTGTTCCTCTCCTGACCCCCTTAGCTGTCCGTCTGGCCTCATCCTGCTCAAACAAACACAGATCATCAGTACCATCACAGAATTCATCCCACACAAACACACATACATTCGTAGCAACGAAATAGGATCCTAATAGTACAGTCGGGTTTTCGCCTCACAATCGAGAATCCAAGGTTCGAATCACGGGGGATACATAAATGATTGGACGCGTTTCTTTTCACCTCATACTCCTGTCCGTCTTGCGTTCTTTGCACGTTACACCAGGCTTCCAACAAGCTGATTAGCTCCTGGGTAGATGACTGCTAGGTGGACAGGCGCATTAGGTGAAAGGAAATGTGCCTAATCATTTCTGTCCAGCCCGGTATTCGAACCCGGAATTCTTGATTGTTCGTGGAGAACGAACCCGACTGTACTTACTAAAACAACCTCCTCTTATTGAGGTGGGTGCTGGCTCTCATCATATTCATTATAATGCGTCTAACATGATGTACTATTCTAAAGGAATTGTTCATTATTTTTTTTATGTAACTAAATGCCTCTCTGCAGCTATTCGAAAATACGAAAACGATATAAACATTAAAGTTTACCTTTCCGTTTTCTGTAAGTGCAGCGCCCTCGTTGGAAACAGAGAAAACGGATATCCCGCTGTCCCTCGTGGAGGCCGAACTCTTGGGCCGGGAGACGCTGCTCTCATCGTCAGCCAAGCCTTCGTCCACTGCTTCATCTTCGATTTCCGCTTCGTCTTCATCCTCCTCAAAGTAATACTCCACTGACCGGACATCCTCCTCGTCCAGCTCGTCCTCAGGGTCGGAGTAGAGGTCGGGTTGTCGTGGGAGTCGAGCGGAGCGTCTCGATACTGCCGACAAGGGAGGGATGAACGTGGACCCCATCCTCTGTACGGCCACCAAGCCATCACCTGTACAGTGGGGTGGACCATTCTGTTGACCAGACCACGCACTAGAAGGTGAAGGGACGACGACGTTTCGGTCCGTCCTGGACCATTCTCAAGTCGATTGTGAGAATGCAATCGACTTGAGAATGGTCCAGGACGGACCGAAACGTCGTCGTCCCTTCACCTTCTAGTGTGTGGTCTGGGCAACTTACTTTAGCCACGTTATTGTGACTCATCGCCTGCACTTGGACCATTTTCTTTTGTAGTGCAACTTTACGGGATACTATGTTAATTATTGATCTTTAATTCTATATTACACACAGAAATCACAATAGGGTGGTGTATCAAACGAGCAAATCCATAAGGGCAGCGTCTAGGATGCTCTCGGACGTAGGTTCGAATCCTCGACACGGCCCTTGTGGATTTGTTCATTTAATTCTATATATTCCCAGACTATATAGTGCGTCTGGGAACACCCTGTGCATGGGTTCGATCCCTCATCAGGGCTCTTGTGGATTTGTCCTTTGATATAATCATCACTTCATTGTGATATTAATGTGATATAATAATCAAGTGAAATTTTATTTCTCCGTGTATGTTAATTATTTGTATCTTCCCAGCCTATCCATCCGTGGGTTTTTGCTTTGTATAAATGTACATATTTAAAAGTCTGCGCTGAGATTAATTTACTTAGTGAAGAGCAAATGAAAATAATATCCCTGTGTTAGGCCCAAGCCAGCACACGTCCAAATAATATTTATACGGAATGAAATATATCAACACACAATGGAAGATGAAATAATGGATACACATTGGATAAGTTTGGATTCAGAAAAGACCCGGGTAAATAATGCTTTGGAAATAGTGAGGTTGATTTTTAGTATAAATGACCAGAAATCAAAATAGCTATAGGATCGCTGTGTGGGTTAGGATATGTATTTATATTTGTGTATATGTATGAATTATATGAATGTGTATATATGTACATGTGTATGTAATATTAACAACTGTGTAACTAGCCTTCACAAGATTGTCACTTGCTTAGCTAAACGAACTATGGGGTTCATCCCTGGACCATTATGTGGCTCTGTAACCCTTATCACCCAGTCCATCCTCCTAAGGTTTCCCAACGCCAAGAAAACGGTCAATTTAAAGTGTCCTTATCCTAACCTACCAGAGGACCCAAAACAGAAAACGAGACAGTACGTCACTTTCGCCAGCCGCTTCCATATGTTCTAGTACAACAATTGTTGCCGTATGTAACGCATACGATCGAAAAGCGACGTTATTTGTAGGAGGACAGGTTGTTCCACCACTGTCCACAGGATGGGTATGGGGTGCATAGCAAATAAATTACATAAAAAATAGTTAGCATATATATATTATATATATATACTGGGTTTAAATAGGAGCTACTTCACATGGTTCTTCAACCTGTCCTACAAAGACGTCGCATTTCGACTGTATATACGACTCCAGGACAGAAAATCCACACCTAACGAACCACATCTTTTCTAAAACCCCATTAAGTAAACACGTAACTACCATGAGAACGAAAGCGAGCTATACAACCTTGAAGGTAAACACAAGGGGAGAGCCTTACCTTGGTCTAGGGGCGCTAAGGAATTCATTCGACGGTGTATATTTGGGGAGCGACTTGTAGGTCTGGTGTCCCCCCGGGCACTGCCCAGGCCGGCCACCCCATACTTGTTGGGCAGCAACGCGTACCCTGCAAACAACGCCTATGGTTAGTGGTTTGTCAAAGGCAGGTTAGAGAGGGCGTTGGGGCATGTTTGAGTATTTTGTGTAAGGGTACACATGCAGGCGAGGAGTCACAATAACGCGGCTGAAGTATGTTGACCAGACCACACACTAGAAGGTGAAGAGACGACGACGTTTCGGTCCGTCCTGAACCATTCTCAAGTCGATTGTGAGAATCGACAATCGACTTGAGAATGGTCCAGGACGGACCGAAACGTCGTCGTCCCTTCACCTTCTAGTGTGTGGTCTGGTCAACAAGGGTATATATTGTGTCGGGGTGTATGAGGTGTAGTGACATATGCGGTGTAGCGACCAATGGGGTGCTGTATACCTGGAACATACCTGAGAGTGTTCTTGGAGTTCGTCTACTCCCCGAGCTTGGACTCAGGCCCGGCTCGACTTGTGATAACTTGGTCCAACAGGCTGTGACATGCGGTGTAGCGACCTATTGGTGTAGACAACTGGGGTGTAGAATATGTACCGAGCACATCTCCTGTGCCTGATGGGTATTACGGGCTCACCATAGCCCGTGCTGCTTGGAACTTTTTGTTCCCAGTAGCTAAGTCTAAAACTCCTCCTGTCTCCACACTTGAGAATGAACCATGTAGGTTCGAAACGTTGTGTAAATTTATAATAAGTGTACTACATTCTACAGTTATTTGTTATTCTTTTAGTCAGCCTTAACATATATAACATTTGGAGAAATCCTCTTCAAATTAAACCAAGATGCAATTGATCTAGTCACAGGGATAGAAGCCCTTAACAAAAATAATTAACACGGAATATATAGTCATATTCATGAAACGTGTCTAAATGGAAACCTGCTGCCCGTATATGTACAAAAAAATTATTATATTTTATATATATATTTTTTTAAACCTAGAAGGGGTACCACCTCTGGTGCAAGTGTAGGGACCCATAGCCTCGGAGAAGAAAATAAAGAGTACTCAGAGAAGACCTTGTGGATCCTCACTGAACACTTTGATATTTTCTTCTCCTACCACCCCTATTCTTTGGTATGTGTGTATATTTATCTAACTTTATTTGAAATGTCATTACACAAAAATTATATTATATATATATATATATATATTAGTATATTTTGGTAGCAGTCTTTCCTGTAGACATATGTTATTAAATATGACCGAAAAAGTAAGATTAATAATTCTAACACGAATTTTCTCAATTTTCCTTATGTTTGTTTTTACTGATGACGGTAAATGAAAAATCAATTCTCCAAAATTCATTCTTTATTTCTTAGTCTGACGCGACACTTGAACGCGTTTCGTAATAACTAATTACATTTTCAAAGACTTTTAGTTTTCTCACACAACTATAACCTTAAAGCACTAAACAGTTCTTTACTATGCTATGATTTAAACAGCTTTCATCTTTCATTTTATACCCGCGTTTTGGGTGAGGTGATATGTTACAACAGTTTTTAATGAGGTGAACAAAACTTTCAACAAAGGACAGAACACGAAAACAATGGATATTAACTGGATATTAACTGGGTAAATTGAAGGTATGAATGGAAGTAACTGCGGAAGGGCCTATTGGCCCATATTTCTTGATGCTTCTATATTGGAGCGGGGTCTTGAAGTGGGTAGAATATATTTGTGCATTAATTGACTGTTGATTGCTGGTGTTGACTTCTTGATGTGTAGTGCCTCGCAGACGTCAAGCCGCCTGCTATCGCTGTACCTATCGATGATTTCTGTGTTATTTGTTAAGATTTCTCTGGTGATGGTTTGGTTGTGGGAAGAGAGTATATGTTCCTTAATGGAGCCCTGTTGCTTATGCATCGTTAAACGCCTGGAAAGAGATGTTGTTGTCTTGCCTATATACTGAGTTTTTTGGGGCTTACAGTCCCCAAGTGGACATTTAAAGGCATAGACGACGTTTGTCTCTTTTAGGGCGTTCTGCTCCGTGTCTGGAGAGTTTTTCATTAGTAGGCTGGCTGTTTTTTTGGTTTTATAGTAAATCGTTAGTTGTATCTTCTGATTTTTGTCTGTAGGGATAACATTTCTATTAACAATATCTTTCAGGACCCTTTCCTCCGTTTTATGAGCGGTGGAGAAGAAGTTCCTGTAAAATAGTCTAATAGGGGGTATAGGTGTTGTATTAGTTGTTTCTTCAGAGGTTGCATGGCGTTCTACTTTCCTTCTTATGATGTCTTCAATGAAACCATTGGCGAAGCCGTTGTTGACTAGGACCTGCCTTACCCTACACCCTGTAGGGTAAGGCAGGTCCTAGTCAACAACGGCTTCGCCAATGGTTTCATTGAAGACATCATAAGAAGGAAAGTAGAACGCCATGCAACCTCTGAAGAAACAACTAATACAACACCTATACCCCCTATTAGACTATTTTACAGGAACTTCTTCTCCACCGCTCATAAAACGGAGGAAAGGGTCCTGAAAGATATTGTTAATAGAAATGTTATCCCTACAGACAAAAATCAGAAGATACAACTAACGATTTACTATAAAACCAAAAAAACAGCCAGCCTACTAATGAAAAACTCTCCAGACACGGAGCAGAACGCCCTAAAAGAGACAAACGTCGTCTATGCCTTTAAATGTCCACTTGGGGACTGTAAGCCCAAAAAACTCAGTATATAGGCAAGACAACAACATCTCTTTCCAGGCGTTTAACGATGCATAAGCAACAGGGCTCCATTAAGGAACATATACTCTCTTCCCACAACCAAACCATCACCAGAGAAATCTTAACAAATAACACAGAAATCATCGATAGGTACAGCGATAGCAGGCGGCTTGACGTCTGCGAGGCACTACACATCAAGAAGTCAACACCAGCAATCAACAGTCAATTAATGCACAAATATATTCTACCCACTTCAAGACCCCGCTCCAATATAGAAGCATCAAGAAATATGGGCCAATAGGCCCTTCCGCAGTTACTTCCATTCATACCTTCAATTTACCCAGTTAATATCCAGTTAATATCCATTGTTTTCGTGTTCTGTCCTTTGTTGAAAGTTTTGTTCACCTCATTAAAAACTGTTGTAACATATCACCTCACCCAAAACGCGGGTATAAAATGAAAGATGAAAGCTGTTTAAATCATAGCATAGTAAAGAACTGTTTAGTGCTTTAAGGTTATAGTTGTGTGAGAAAACTAAAAGTCTTTGAAAATGTAATTAGTTATTACGAAACGCGTTCAAGTGTCGCGTCAGACTAAGAAATAAGAATGAATTTTGGAGAATTGATTTTTCATTTACCGTCATCAGTAAAAACAAACATAAGGAAAATTGAGAAAATTCGTGTTAGAATTATTAATCTTACTTTTTCGGTCATATTTAATAACATATATATAATATATATATATATATATAATATATATATATATATATTATATAATTATATATAATATATTTATATTATATATATATATATATATATGGTGNTTGCATGGGGTCGCCGGGTGATGGGGGGGAGGGGTTTAAGGCACTCCGGGTGGCGGGTTTGGCACTGGAATGAGGGAGGACGAGCGCGCGTGTGTGCACTCTCCCACAGCTAGACACTTACTGAAGGTACCTCCACCGTGAAGCTCTTATAACTGTCAACACCGCACCTCATACTCGACCCCTTCCGTCTCACCCTTCACACTTCCCCGGCGTCCTTCCCTACACCCTCCCACCCATCCCACAGTCCTGGGATGTACTCTGACCACTTCTTGGGCATAGCGATATTCCACACTGGACTATGAATCCTGTGCGTTGTCAGCTCGGCCGCGAGGACGTGTGTGTGTGGCACATTCCATGGTGTGTATGAAGTCAACACCCGCTTATCAGTGCATCTGCAGTTCCGGCGACCAGGTGAGGGCAATGGATACAGCTTGCCCTCCTTATTATTGTGAGGGGGGAGATCCCCTTTACCACTGTGAGGGGGGAGTGGAAGGGCCCATGTACCACTGTGAGGGGGGAGTGGAAGGCCCCATTACCACTGTGAGGGGGGAGTGGAAGGGCCCATGTACCACTGTGAGGGGGGGGAGTGGAAGGGCCCATGTACCACTGTGAGGGGGGGAGGGGGAAGGGCCCATGTACCACTGTGAGGGGGGGAGTGGAAGGGCCCATGTACCACTGTGAGGGGGGGAGTGGGAAGGGCCCATGTACCACTGTGAGGGGGGGAGTGGAAGGGCCCATGTACCACTGTGAGGGGGGAGTGGAAGGGCCCATGTACCACTGTGAGGGGGGGAGTGGAGGCCCCATGTACCACTGTGAGGGGGGAGTGGAAGGCCAATGTACCACTGTGAGGGGGGAGTGGAAGGCCCCATGTACCACTGTGAGGGGGGGAGTGGAAGGCCCCATGTACACTGTGAGGGGGGGAGTGGAAGGCCCCATGTACCACTGTGAGGGGGGAGTGGAAGTCCCCATTACCACTGTGAGGGGGGAGTGGAAGGCCCCTTTACCACTGTGAGGGGGGAGTGGAAGGCCCCTTTACCACTGTGAGGGGGGAGTGGAAGGGCCCCTTTACCACTGTGAGGGGGGAGTGGAAGGCCCCTTTACCACTGTGAGGGGGGAGTGGAAGGGCCCCTTTACCACTGTGAGGGGGGAGTGGAAGGGCCCCCTTTACCACTGTGAGGGGGGAGTAGAAGGCCCCATTACCACTGTGAGAGGGGAGGTCCACAGAATGAACACCGGAGCTCACAACCCCCGTTCAGAAAAACATCGTTTGTGTCTAAACATTAATTGCGATTACGTGTTCAAATCCATAGATCGGGGACTAATCTTCTCAACTTTAAGAACGACGCATTTAAACGCTCAAAGATTAATAAACGTGTGTGGCTGCGACTACGTGTTCGAACTCTTAGCGAGTGTATAGCTGACCACAGGTGTCAAATGAGAATCTTGTTTGTTATGATATGCTAGGGGAAACTGTATTAAACCTGTAAGCCTATTGGCTGTGTTGAAGTCCTCGCCTGGGAGCCTCGTGTGTGTGGTACAGCAATGACTGTAACCTGTTTGTCTTGTTTCGTGCGCTGACACACTGGTATATGGTCTTTAGGTCTTTTGCTGCGTCGAGGGCTCACAAAACCGGGGCTGAAGCGAACTAACTCGACGCATGAAATGAACGTGACGATGTTTTGGTCCATCATGGCGCCTCCCGTATCAAGTGACAACCCGTTCTCGCACTTTCTTACAGTCAATATTGACTTATTAAATACGTGCATATGTGACATACTAAACATACTAGTTTACCTTGAAAAGTATACCTTCCAGCTTTTCAAGGTAAACTAGTATGTTTAGTATGTCACATATGCACGTATTAAATAAGTCAATATTGACTATACGAAAGTGCGAGAACGGGTTGCAAGTGATAAGGGGCCCCAAGACGGACGTAGATGCTGTCACTTCCCTGTCATTCCCCCCGTCCCAGACGGGTTAATAACCCGTCCCAGGGACGGGTTATCAACCCCAAACCCTCTTTCACCACTTGATTCGCCAATAATCTCTCTCCTTAAGCCGATACACCGATCATAAGCCTTTGCTCAGACTCTGGAGTGGACATTTCTCTACGCCCAACCACATTTTTCATCATTCCACATTTCTAGTTTATTTAGATCTGCAGTTCAGATCAATCTCCATTTCAGCTCACCGAGTGAACTTTGCAACATATGCAAAGTTGGTGATGTTGCAGTTAGCCGAGAATATATTGTAGTTTAGAGACGTAGAGACGAGGAATATTTTCTTGTGTGTACCTTTGGTGTGACGTCTCAAATTTGTGAGATGAAGGGCGTGGCTGGTCCTAGACAACACTGGTCCTAGACAACACAGGTCCTAGACAACACAGGTCCTGTGAGGAGCAAGATAATGTTCCATAGGGCCCTGGCTAGCCTTCATAGGCATCCAGTGATGGGGTAACTGATTCTTTGGCTCGGGGATGTGTTGGGTGTGGTTCATGCTGGTGGGTGTGGTGGTGGTGGTGGTGGTAGGTAGTGGTGGTGGTGGTGGTAAGTAGTGGTGGTGGTTGTGCTAAAATAATGGTACTTACCTACCAGTTGACTAATGGGGGGGGGGGAGCTCTAGCTCCTAATACCCCGCCTACCAGCCTTGTTGTACCTGATGTGTTGTAACTAATCGTTCCTGACACTTTAATTCTTTGTCGAATCTATAAAGATGTGGATGGAGGTGGCTTCCACAACTTCTCCCTTCAGTGTATTCCACTTGTGGAACACCCGGACTGGGTAAGAACATTTCTGTACGTTCCTTAGTCTCATCTACAGTTCTATCTACCATCTACGCCAGACTTTCTCTCCAAATAAACATGCTGTCACTCCGCCTTGCGTATTTCCCTCAGTATCTCGAATGCAGCGATCATATCCCCATCTGTTAATTCGCTTCTCTAAGTTTGTGAGATTAAAGTTCCATTAATCTGTCTTTGTAGATAAGAACCCTAAATTCTGGAGCTAATCTAGGGCTAATCTCAACAGTTTTAAATTTTCGTTTTGTGCTTCGCCAGAGCGGGTACCAGGCCGGTGCTGCGTACTACTTATTAAGATTAACAAAATCTTCGGTCAGCTTCGCGCTCACACACGTGGGTCGAGGGTTCGAGCCCCACTCAACCAACGTGAATGGAACCTGTATTATCATTTGTATATATTGGGATTCTTGAGAGATTTTGTGGCCCACAGTGAAGGAGATTATGGTAATGGGGCCGACCTGTTCTTGAAACACATCTTGCAAAAGGGACAGTATGAACCTGTCAATTCTGTCAATAACATTGGCCAGATTCACGAAGCAGTTACGCAAGTACTTACGAACCTGGGACAAGATTCACGAAGCAGTTACGTCAGCACTTACGAACCTGGGGCCAGATTCACGAAGCAGTTACGCAAGTACTTACGAACCTGTACACCTTTCCTCGATCTTTGGCGACTTTGTTTACAATTATTAAACAGTTAATGAGCTCCGAAGCACCAGGAGGCTGTTTATAACAATAACAACAGTTGATTGGCAAGTTTTCACGCTTGTAAACTGTTTAATAAATGTAACCAAAGCCGTCAAAGATTGAGGAAAGATGTACACGTTCGTAAGTACTCGCGTAACTGCTTCGTGAATCTGGCCCCAGGTTCGTAAGTGCTTACGAAACCGCTTCGTGAATCTGGCCCCTGATCTCTAACCCTGTCCATGAAGGACAGAAGAAAATGTATATATATATATATGCTGGTTAGCACTGTAAATGTCTGGCCACGCCTGAAGTAGAAAATAATAATAAAAAAAAACTAATATCGATTATATATAATTGATACCGTTTCTGATGATCCGTTACCAGGTAACGAACCATCCCACCATTAACAATGCAAGCTTTGTCGACAACAGCTTGAACGCACCGTTAGTCAACGGCCTGTTGTTAACGAACCAATTTGAATAGATAAAAAACGGAAGCTTAGATATAATTCCACTCACAGATATTGGAAGATATCTCCATTTTATGTCAACGTGAAGCTTGCTAGTACAGACTAGTAGCTACAGCTTCTCAGACTAGTAGTTTAACTAGTAATAGTACTAGTCTCAGACTAGTAGTTTGACATCCCATCTTGGGAGATGGGGGTGGGAGGGAGGAGGGGAAGGAATTATCAGGGGAAAGTGATAAGCTACTAAGACTATATATATCACTTGGAAGGAGGGGTTTGGATAAAGATTATCCTTATCCCTGAATATGTTAAGAACTAGCTAGTTCTTAGCTATAATTCTTCTGTAACTCCCTGACACAGGCAATCAATAGAGTGTCTCGTATGTTGCAGGCCCAGCCTACGTGTTGTTGCAGACCCAGCCTACGTACTGTTGCAGACCCAGCCTACGTGTTGTTGCAGACCCAGCCTACGTACTGTTGCAGACCCAGCCTACGTGTTATTGCAGACCCAGCCTACGTGTTGTTGCAGACCCAGCCTACGTACTGTTGCAGACCCAGCCTACGTGTTATTGCAGACCCAGCCTACGTGTTGTTGCAGACCCAGCCTACGTGTTGTTGCAGACCCAGCCTACGTGTTGTTGCAGGCCCAGCCTACGTGTTGTTGCAGGCCCAGCCTACGTGTTGTTGCAGACCCAGCCTACGTGTTGTTGCAGACCCAGCCTACGTGTTGTTGCAGACCCAGCCTACGTGTTGTTGCAGGCCCAGCCTACGTGTTGTTGCAGACCCAGCCTACGTACTGTTGCAGGCCCAGCCTACGTGTTGTTGCAGACCCAGCCTACGTACTGTTGCAGGCCCAGCCTACGTGTTGTTGCAGACCCAGCCTACGTGTTGTTGCAGACCCAGCCTACGTGTTGTTGCAGACCCAGCCTACGTGTTGTTGCAGGCCCAGCCTACGTGTTGTTGCAGACCCAGCCTACGTGTTGTTGCAGACCCAGCCTACGTGTTGTTGCAGACCCAGCCTACGTGTTGTTGCAGACCCAGCCTACGTGTTGTTGCAGACCCAGCCTACGTACTGTTGCACACCCAGCCTACGTACTGTTGCACACCCAGCCTACATACTGTTGCACACCCAGCCTACGTACTGCTGCACACCCAGCCTACATACTGTTGCACACCCAGCCTACGTACTGCTGCACACCCAGCCTACATACTGTTGCACACCCAGCCTACATACTGTTGCACACCCAGCCTACGTACTGCTGCACACCCAGCCTACATACTGTTGCACACCCAGCCTACGTACTGCTGCACACCCAGCCTACATACTGTTGCACACCCAGCCTACGTACTGTTGCACACCCAGCCTACGTACTGTTGCACACCCAGCCTACGTACTGTTGCACACCCAGCCTACGTACTGTTGCACACCCAGCCTACGTACTGCTGCACACCCAGCCTACGTACTGTTGCACACCCAGCCTACGCACTGTTGCACACCCAGCCTACGTACTGTTGCACACCCAGCCTACGTACTGTTGCACACCCAGCCTACGTACTGCTGCACACCCAGCCTACGTACTGTTGCAGACCCAGCCTACGTACTGTTGCACACCCAGCCTACGTACTGTTGCACACCCAGCCTACATACTGTTGCACACCCAGCCTACGTACTGCTGCACACCCAGCCTACGTACTGTTGCACACCCAGCCTACGTACTGTTGCACACCCAGCCTACGTACTGTTGCACACCCAGCCTACGTACTGTTGCACACCCAGCCTACGTACTGTTGCACACCCAGCCTACGTACTGTTGCACACCCAGCCTACGTGCATCGAACCACCAGTCCGCTGGGGATCAATATATTACACACGGAAACCCATACAATATTCAAACAAGCCTTCTATGATTATGGAAACGACCATCGACCTCTAGAACCACGGGGGGGGGGGGGAGGAAGAATTCCAGCTATACACATCTCCAAGGGTAGTGTATATATCAACATACTGTATTTGCAACCATACACGTCTTTTAGTATACAACAACTTTAGTAAATCATACTGTTGGAAAAAAAAAACATTTCCTTTGGCGGGAAAAGAACGGTTTCCCGCCAAATCCGGCAAGCACGCGCAGACGACGCGCCACATTGACGGGGGCGGAGGAGCTAACACCCATCCCACATATGAAGGACCTACACGGCGTTCCGGTCCGTCCTTGGCCATTATCAAGTCTGAGAATGGTCCAGGACGGACCGAAACGTCGTCGCCCCTCAGCAACGCCAGACCAAAGAATATTGGAACCGGATCAGTCTGTTATTTCTCAAGGAATATATTGACTAGTTTCAGCAAGTGACCTTCACAGTGGCCTTCACAGTGACCTTCACAGTGGCCTTCACAGTGGCCTTCACAGTGGCCTTCACAGTGCCCTTCACAGTGACCTTCACGGTGACCTTCACAGTGACCTTCACAGTGACCTTCACAGTGGCCTTCACAGTGACCTTCACAGTGGCCTTCACAGTGACCTTCACAGTGGCCTTCACAGTGGCCTTCACAGTGGCCTTCACAGTGCCCTTCACAGTGACCTTCACGGTGACCTTCACAGTGACCTTCACAGTGACCTTCACAGTGACCTTAACATTACATTTGAGCCGGAAGTGACGTTTAGACTTGTAAACATGACTAATTCATCGATTAGCAATATATTATTCAGGAGACTTGAAAACAAGTTCAATGACGTAACACAAGATCAGACCACGTGACGAGGTCAGGTCAAGGTCAAGTGACAAGGTCAGGTCACGTAAAACAAAACACAATGGAGGAACTTACTAAAATAAGCTTTCCAAGATCTTCAAAAAAAAATCACAGTATCTTTTAGGCCCTTCTACCGTGGAACCTCTGTCAAGAAAGGTCAAGAACGCCATCTATGAAGGTCAAGAACGCTGAACATCAACATTGAGGACCCAGGAAGGTCCTGGAGGTCATCAACGGTGCCTGAGCACACACACACACACACACCACACCACACACACACACACCACACACACACACACACACACCACACACAGGGAAATGCACCTACGACACTGGAAGACAGAAGAGTAAGGGAGATATGATCACAACCTACAAAATCTCAGAGGAATCGACCGGGTAGACAAGGACAAACTATTCAACACTGGGGGGACGCGAACAAGGGGACACAGGTGGAAACTGAGTACCCACATGAGCCACAGAGACGTTAGAAGGAACTTTTTCAGTGTCAGAGTAGTTAACGGATGGAATGCTTTAGGCAGTGATGTGGTGGAGGCTGAATCCATACACAGTTTCAAGTGTAGATATGATAGAGCCCAGTAGGCTCGGGAATCTGTACACGGTGATTGACAGTTGAGAGGCGGGACCAAAGAGCCAAAGCTCAACCCCCGCAAGCACAAATAGGTGAGTACAAATAGGTGAGTACACACACACACACACACACACACACACACACACACACAAACAACACACGCACACACACACACACACACACACACACACACACACACACACACACACACACACACACACACACACACACAACACACACACACACACACACACACACTGATACACAAGACTTTTTTAGTGTCAGAGTGGTTGACAAATGGAATGCATTAGGCAGTGATGTGTTGGAGGCTGACGCCATACACAGTTCAAGTGTAGATATGATAGAGCCCAGTAGGCTCAGGAACCTGTACACCAGTTGAGTGACAGTCAAGAGGCGGGGCCAAAGAGCTGAAGCTCGACCCTCCCCGCAAGTAGAAACTAGAGAAGTAGACATACACCAAACACAGAGCACATATCGATCACCTTGGGTACACACAAGGTGCCAGCAGCCCCCCCTCCTCCCCCCCCATGG
>WNGS01111181.1:6525919-6539849 GCA_020271785.1 Procambarus virginalis | reverse complement strand
TTTTGAGTGGGTAATGCATCCCAAATAAGTGGGATGCGTCTGCGATTTGTTACAACGTCGAATAAATGTGACGTATTAAATTTCCCGAAAGTTAACCCTAGCGGCCGAAGAGCCGCGAACAGAAAACGGGAGACAGCGGTCAATTTTGCGAGTGCTATGGTTTATAGTACTTTCGTTATAGTACTTTATAGTACTATTTTGACGTTTGGGATACGTCAAAATACGATGTATATTTCGAGAGAAGGGTTAGATTACCTGTATAACTATATAGCACTATATAGGACAGACGAAGGGGTAGGATAGGATGACTGACTGTGGACAATCTATTGACCATATGATACACAGATAATACAATCTATACACTAGCACTCAATACACAACCTGAACCACTCTCCATCAAGTTAATAAGCTGAAGCACGGAAATTGAGTAAATTGCACGATTGCATAAGAACATAATTGACATTGCAGCAAGTTTATTAACCCATATGAGGCAAATACTGTTGATATCCAACAAACTCATTCATATATATCTAACCACAAATAACAAATGACCAATCCTACCTTCCCATTTAAGATGTCGCAATGATCTCTTATAAACAGGCCTCCTCAGAATTAGATACACGTCCTTAAAAACTTAAGTCTTATAGTTGCAGCCAAAGATACTGAAAACGGTTTGATTGTCCTTAGAGTTACCTGCTTGATGGGGTTCTGGGAGTTCTTCTACTCCCCAAGCCCTGCCCGAGGCCATGCTTGGTCTCTGGGCTGTCTGGCAGTTGCATTTTGCTATTGGTTTATATACTTAGCAATATTATGATTTATTTGAGCTGAAAACCTTTGTATATGGACAGCACAAACGTCACCAGACTGTACGACTCAGTGGTGATACTTCCTCACTGTGTATAATATTTTCTCACTGCATATTATTATAATATGAACGACGCGCTATGCTACGGCAAACTTTCAAAAAACTCGGTGGATAACAAAGCTTGAGACCAACAGAATCAATATTCTTAAACTCTTCATCCAAGAATTTTGGACTAGCACCCCGAAGAGCTCTTAGATACATAGAGGAAAAAATCGATTGTTTCACATTGTATCAACGACGTAAGAAATAATGAACATAAAATAAATTATTCATAGGCTTTCTATAAACTTTAGTGGAAAAAATCATCGCTATGAATAAGTATACCAAAGATTAGCAAGCATTTATCAATTTCAATCTCGATAGTGAATTTTATAAAGGTGACTTGATCGTTAATTTTAGCTATAATTTCGTCTGAATTTACATTTGTAGCCCATATTCACAAAATATAATCAACATATCTAAACCATGGAATGATTGGGGTAATTTCTGAAACTAATTTATTTTCGAAGAATTCCAAGTACAATTTTGAAAGCAATGGCGATAAAGGATTCCCCATTGCCATTCCAAAACTGTAAATAATACTCATTATTAAAAGTAAATTTACATTCTTTTTATACTCAGATTGACAAATAATATCAGTAGGCAGAGGTAATACATAGTTCATTAATTCATGAGCAAGGTAATCAAGAATATCATATCAACTGGCGCCTTAGTAAACAAGGCACAAGCATCAAAATTGATTAACTTGACATCAGGACATGTATTGCCTCTACCTGCTAATTGATTAATTGATGAAGATTAAGCCACCCAAGAGGTTGCATGGGCATGAATAGCCCGTAATCTTTCTGCTGGTTGATGATGATGACATACTCAGCTACTCGGAACAAAATTTCCATGTAGCACGTGGTATAGCGAGCCTTTATATGGCCAAGGGTCGCCTTATATAGCCGTTGATTGCTTTATATAGCCGTTGGTCACTTTATATAGCCGTTGCCAGGGTCTCTCCTCTCATCAGTTGACCCCTGACCTCTGATTGGCCGCGTGTAGTCCCGAGCCACCAGCCAATTGCCGACGAGGAAGGGGGAATTATCAGTAGAAAGAGATTAATATTATACAGCATTCCTCCTATACATTACAACTATATAGCACTGGGAAGGGGTCAAGATAAGGATGTGGGAAGGAACCATGTATCCTTTTGTGTATGGTGGATATGTGCGTATATGCACATGCTTATAAAGTAGTAGTTGAATGCCAAACTGAAATTGTTATAATATGATTTGCTGCTTGGTGTGAGTATTAGTTAGATCTGAAAATTATATTAATGTAGTGCTGTATACATAATCATGTGTATTTTATAATGTTATTAGTTTGAATTGGTTTAGGAAAATAGAACCTTATATTGGGGCTAGGTTAGGTTAGGCCTAGATTAGGTTAGATTGGGGGATTTATTTTCATTTTTCCTTCCCTTATTTTAAAATTTCTTGTTTTCAGATTTGTCTTGTTTGTTCTTTTTTGTACCAAACAAAAAACTAAGCAATTTATATAGCCTAAATAGGCTACATATTAATTAAATGTAGTTACAGTATATCAGAAAGGTTTGGCTGTTATGGCTTCAGGTGTGTGGTAAGTGTGGCCACTATAGGTCATCCAACACACCTCTGGGGCTGGGAGACCATTTCTGACTGTTGTCTTGTGTTGCAGGTGTGGTGGCAGGTGTGGGCAACAGGGCACGAAACACCCCGGGCACTGAGAGAGAGTTCCACACCTTTAGTTATGAGAGTGACTTCGAGACCGATGAGGAGGTGAGACAATTAGAAAGGATACAAAGTCATATCGTACACATGACGATTCGCCAATGGAATTTTTTGAAGCCTACCTAAATTAACCTAGCTCAACCCAACTCAATCAAACCTAACTCAACTCAACCTAACCCAACCGAGCAAAATACAGCCTAACCTAAGTTAATACATCCTGCATAGCAATGTACACGGTTTTAACAAACAGAAAACAAACTTTGTCTAATCATCTCATGTCCGGAACAACCATACCCCATTAGACCATTTAATAATTTATTATTATTATTAAAATATCTAAGGGATCATATTACAGTGGTTTATAGTTAACACATTAATTATTTATTATATAAAGGCACTAATTATGCACAGCATTTTGGGAACAACTTAAAATAATGAGCGTTTTTAATTTAAAACTGGTTCGATATGTAATCATATTTGATGAAGAGTACATTCTGATGTCTATAGTTATGAGACTATAGTTAATTTATTTAGTTTTTACAGATTTAGGTTTAGATAAGGTCAAGTGGGTTATTTAAGCATCTGAATAGCATCTGAAACTAAACTGCATAGTGGTCAATGCGAGGCAGCTCCTGTTTAAACAAAATCTAACTCATTTATATTTATTTGTCTAACCTACTCTTGAAACAATCCTGCAACCCAATGTCTATTATGTTATTTGGTAATCTGTTGCATAAATCAAAACCCTGTTTCTGAACCAGAGCTCCCAAAGTTTCTTCTGGTTCTCATTTACCCAGTTTTTCTCCCTTGTTTCCCATTTCCTTTTGTGCTGATATTTTTAGAACCCAATTAATATTCACTTCTATAATAGTATACTGTGTAGTATACAGGGAAGTGACCACTTGGCAAACTCTTCCTGTATAACAGTGTACTTTGATATACAGGAAAGTAACCCAAAGCTTAGTAACCTTTGCCTGTATAATGGTGTACTGCTTGCTGTACGGGAAAGTGACCCCTAAACTTAGCAAACTCTGCTTGTATAATAACACACTGCATTATATACAGGACCCCAACGTCACGCTGGCCAACACCACACTCACCAAGATGAAGCTGCTGAGGAAGAAGCAGGAGCACCTGAAGGAGATCGAGCGCCGCCGTCAGGAGCGAGATAACAAGAGATCGCAGGAGGAGCGCGCCAGGAAATACCGCCAGCTTGAACTAGAACACAGTCAGAACTCCCTCCAGCCCTCCAGGGCAGACACTGGAGACTCCAGTCTAGGTATGTACTGGATACATGTCTTCTTGCCTAGTTTGACACATGTTTGTATGGAATTAACCAATCCACTGTAATTGCAAAGAATTTTAGTGGATTGTTATGGTATATGGGAGGGGAGGGGACCTTCGACAAGCCGCCGGCTTCCTGTCCTCATTGAGGCCACTAGGGTTAGTGGCCCTTAGGTAAATCAGGTAAAAATATATGGTTTTCCAGTAACAGGAATAGGAGACTTGTTTGACTAATCAAGGTCCTCTTGGCCAACAACCGACCCTCCACAGCATGCTACCAACAACAAGTTTTTGGCCTTAGGGTAATTATACATCAAAGTATGAGGTGCACTATTATTCAGAAGAACTGGTTAAACCTATAATTTCTAACTGGGCTCAGTAAGAGTTACATAATGTTTAGGAAAGACAATAATGCAGTGGTTTTAATTAACAAGCTGAGATATTCATTGAGTCGGGGGACAGGAAGCCAGAGTGTATTCATATATACGTTTGAATTTTATTGAGGTCCCCTTCCCCAGGCCAGATTACTGACCCCGCCCAGGATGCAACCTCACAACAAGCTGATTTGCTCCTGAGTACCTACTCACTGCTAGGTGAACAGAGGCATTAGGTGAAAGGAAATGTGCCCAACCATTTCTGTCGAACCCAAAATTCTCAATTTTGTGTCGAGAACGAACCCGACTGTACTACTGGGAACCTATTACACAGCAATGTGTTGCTACCCTATTTTATATGAGGTTTTGCTGAGTCTAGGTCAAGAACAAGCTATATCATGATGCAAGAATGTGTTGTAATTCACGGTGTGTAAATCACAAGGGGAAAACTCGCACCAACTTGTGTCATAAGAATTGCATTCAAAATAAATCATTGTTTAGTGAGGGAGGATGTGGAGGTCAGACTTTGTTAAAAGTGGGATTACTCGCCATGTTAAAATAATCTATACCTATTATATTTCATTATTCTAAAGCTATTTTATACATTTGCAGGCATTCCTTCCACCCTGAGCTACGGCAGTCGAGGCTCTGTGCTCAGTCCGCAACACAGCGTCAGACCCAGCCCCCGGCCAAGTGTTCATCCAAGCCCCCGGCCGAGTCCCCGTCCTAGCCCCCGTCCTAGCCCCCGTCCTAGCCCTCGCCCTAGCCTCACCAGCACCATTCCTCCCTCTCAGATAAGGATCACCAAAAGCAAAAGTGTGAGCAACAACCTGAGCAAGAGTTTAGCTCGGAGTGGCGTCAAACCAGAAAAGCGGCATCGTTCACTGGAGAGAAATCCTGCTGCACAAACTAATGGTTTCCACACACGGGAGACCTTCAGGTGTGTACCAGATGTAACAATCCCTCGTTTTCTACCTAGTAGTACTCAGACAATTCAATCTGTCTTCTAAAAATTAGAGTGCTGTACTGTACTATAATGTTTATTTTAGGAGCTATTGGTCAAACGTACAAAAACTGGATGGTTGTACCTAAACAGTGACCAAGTTTTTGTACTGTTAAGTTTCTTGTGGGAATGAGAAAGCATGCAACAACCAAGCCTAAACTTTACTAGGCCTAGTATAGCAAATGTATGTTTTAAAATAGGTCTGAGATGGCATATACTGTATTAGGCCTAGGATTGTTTATTTAGGCTATGACAGATAGTCATATTGTTTAGTTGCTACTCTAATCTTTGGCCAGACATTTGAAGTATTCATTAGTATTGAATTTGGTATTAGAATGCCGATCTCAATGAAGCATTAATTCATTGAGAAAATTCTATCATATTTTTGTTTTCCCTCTTTTTCCAATACTGTATTTTCTTTCATAGCAGTATAACACCTTGCATCAACTTACTTGAAGCACTGTTTTCAAAAACATAAGTTTTTGTATGTAAACCAAGGTTTTTACTCGGCTGGGCTTAGGCACATTTACATGTGTATACTTTTATAAATATACTGGGTATATAAATGTAAAAATGACTCGATGTGCTGCAAAGGTTTTAAGGCTCCACAACATGCAAATCTCGTCTTTTGGTCCTGCATTACCAATTATTCTTGGGTGTCATAGACCTTACGATTGAAGTTAGCTTGTTGCTGCCCTAACAGTGCAGCGTGATCTGACTACCACCAGGTGGCAGATAGGTATCTACTGGTTTGTTTTACATAGTTCAGAGTGCTAATTTGATATCCTGGTGTTGTCAATAATTACTTGGTGTTGAAAGTTTTCCTATGGGTTTTGGTTTCAGTGTGTAGTCAATTTGAGTGTTGCAGCTCCGTCTATTAGGGTCTGGAGTGTGAGCCGAGCAGAGTACTGGGTGGACCCTGCCTCTAGTTTGAGACCCCTCTCAGACTGAAGCATTTCAGTAATTTCCTAACTTGATCAGTGTACTGTTCATTTATAAATACTTCTTTATTATTTAGTTGAACTCATTTAAACTTAAATAATCATTTGTAACCCAGAGTTTATTGATATCCATAGAGTCCCAAACTTGTGTCCACAGTCTCCCATGTTTTAGCAATACTTTGGTCAGCTTACATATTGTAAGCTGACCAGTAATATTATTATATGTAATAAATTATATTATATATGTAATAGAGTATAATATATTGTCCTTTTACATGGTCTACCTCTAAAGTTTACTAACACACAGCTCTCAAATTTACAGACGGAGTAACCAAGCTGGCCTATTACTCACTTTAAATCAATATGCCTTTATTACCAAATTCTGTACGAATAATTTAACGAAAGCTTTCCAAATTTTCACCCCATTCTATACACTGCTGTATGCTTAATATGAAAAACTAAATAACATTTACTGTACTGTATTTGATTTGATTTTTTTTTTAAATACTGATGCATAAGATGTTTGTTACAGCTTTGGAGAGAATATATTATGTGATCATATTAACACACGTAATCACTACAAATTAATTTATAGGGAAAACAGTTATGTTCAGTTTTTGCACTGTCACTAATATACATAGGACCTTGGGCATGTATTAGAGAGCTTATGCATGAGGAATTTACTATTTATGAACAGGACTCCCCAGTTAGTGAAACGAGGCCAGCCTCCTGCTGGTTCAGGAGGCAGCTCTGGTGGCACCCACTTTAACACAAAGCTCACCAGTAGTGGGGTCACGACCTCGTACACACGACGACCTCCTAGGCGTTTGCCTGATAGGTGGGTGTTGACCTCTAGTTCTCCTGTAGTTTATATTGTCCTACCTCTAGCTGTCCTGTAGCTCATATTGTCCTCCAGTTCTTCTGAAGCTAATATTGTCCTACAGTTCTCCTGTAGTTCATATTGTCCTCCAGTTCTCCTGTAGTTCATATTGTCCCCAGTTCTCCTGTAGCTCATATTGTCCTCCAGTTCTCATATAGTTCATATTTTCGTCCAGTTCTCCTATAGTTCATATTGTCCTCCAGTTCTCCTATAGTTCATATTGTCCTCCAGTTCTCCTGTAGTTCATATTGTCCTCCAGTTCTCCTGTAGTTCATATTGTCCTCCAGTTCTCCTGTAGTTCATATTGTCCTCCAGTTCTCCTGTAGTTCATATTGTCCTCCAGTTCTCCTATAGTTCATATTGTCCTCCAGTTCTCCTGTAACTAATATTGTCCTCCAGTTCTCCTGTAACTAATATTGTCCTCCAGTTCTCCTGTAACTAATATTGTCCTCCAGTTCTCCTATAGTTCATATTGTCCTCCAGTTCTCTTATAGTTCATATTGTCCTCCAGTTCTCCTGAAGCTCATATTGTCCTCCTGTTCTGTAGCTCATATTGTCCTCCAGTTCTCCTGAAGCTCATATTGTCCTACAGTTCTCCTATAGTTCATATTGTCCTCCAGTTCTCCTATAGTTCATATTGTCCTCCAGTTCTCCTGAAGCTCATATTGTCCTCCAGTTCTCCTGTAACTAATATTGTCCTCCAGTTCTCCTGTAGTTCATATTGTCCTCCAGTTCTCCTGAAGCTCATATTGTCCTCCTGTTCTCCTATAGTTCATATTGTCCTCCAGTTCTCCTTTAGTTCATATTGTCCTCCAGTTCTCCTATAGTTCATATTGTCCTCCAGTTCTCCTGAAGCTCATATTGTCCTCCTGTTCTCCTGTAGCTCATATTGTCCTCCAGTTCTCCTTTAGCTTATAATGACATCCAGTTCTCCTTTACCTTGTATTTTGAATCAGCTATATGTGTTATATCTCAAGTTATTTGTACGGTAATGTTATTTACAGAATAATGTTCACATTAGGTAATACCGGCTTTGGAGCTGATGCACTCATGCACTCCATGAAGTAGTTCTGTCATTCTGCTTCTCCTGAAGGCTCTATTAGACAGGATCATGAAAGTAGGGCTCAACAGGGTTCTTTTTACTGTCACCATTGTGTATAACATGAGTACTGTGGAGAGAAACTACAGAAAGTTCACTTACTAACTCCCAAATCTTTTTGGACCAAACTTGTCATCACAAGGACCACGAAAGAGCAGTTTCACAAGCCACAACTGCCACCAGATGGCAGCATCCATACCAAATGCAGGTCCCCAGTTACATTCATCATCAAATAATATTTATTAACAAATGTACAATAAGAATATCTTTAGGGCAAGATGGAACCAGCATCTCGATTCACCAATGGTATTCTTCACCTTTATCTTGCATTATTAGCCTCATTTATATTGTGCAGTTCAGTTTTGGTCACCCTACTATAGCATGAATAAAAAATTCAGTTGAATGAATACAGTAAAGTATAGCAAAGTTAATCCCAGGAGTTAGAAACCTTTGAAGAGAGATTAAAACAGCTTACTTTGTTCTCTAGAAAGGCGAAGGTATAGGATGACACGATGAATGTATTAAAATAGATCAGAGGGTATAAGAAAAGGCATACAAATAAAATATTTTTAAGTACAGCATGTCTATACAAAATAGAACAGGGAGCACTTAATGGATATAAATTGGATAATTTTAGATTCATTAATAGCCTTGATAATTACTGGTTTGGAAATAAGGTGCTTGATTTATTGAGCAAATTACCATATAAAATAATAGATATGAGATTGCTGGGTATTTCAAGCATAGGGGAGGCATATAGTTCCCATTGCAGTCTCCGTGGTGGAGTGGTAAAACACTCGACTTGCACTTCGTGAGCGATATGACCTGGGTTCATATCCTGGCCGGAGAGGATTGACTAGGTGCCAATCCTTGACTGTACGCTTCTGTTCACCCAGTAGTGAATGGGTACCTGGTTGTTATTTATTTTATTTATTTACTCATTTATTTATTTACTTATATAAATGATTTGGTGGGTCATATTCCATGAAAAATTAGGATTAAGGACATGGCCAAAATTCTATGCATGCTATTAGCTTTACAAGAATGTAAGAACTCTTTATATAAATTTGAATATAAATTTGGTCGGTCCATCAACGTCTTGTATCTTGCCTTCCATGTATGTACTTTACCTGAATAAATATTTGTATTTGTATTTGTAAATTTAAACAAAATCTCTCTATATATATACGGCATATGAATGAGCTTCGTGGGAATAAATAAGAGCTGCTCTAATGGGCAAATAGACCTTCATCAAGACCATATATTTATTATTATACAATGCAGTACTGATATTCTAATATACTGTAAATAGTGACCCTAAGAGTGTGCTTCATATCCTATAAGCTTTACAGTACAGTTCTTTATCCCCTGGTACTAGAAATACTTGATTAAAACCAAAGTGATGAGAAAAACCAATTATTTTCTGCAAGGTCAAAGTGTTGCTAATTGCCAACCCGCTCTCACATAATACACTGCATTTTGACATCAAACTCCCCCATTGAACAAATAAAGGAGTACCATAAATTATAGCAGCTCACAAACATTCACGTTTTCAATACATGGTCAATAGGTTAGGTTCCAGCATTTCAGTACCCCGTTTTAACAATTAAATCCTCCTACTGCAATGGAGGATTTAATTGGTTCTTCTCTCTGTATTCATGTAAACATGTAATGTATTGATTTAGTAACATAAAATACTTCATATCATGGTAAAAGGGGAAAAAAATGGTAAAATGGGAAATGATAATGATGTTGAAGCCTTACAAAGAGATCTACATGAACTTCACAAATGGTCATAAAACTGGCAAATGTTTTTTAATATCGCCAAATGCAAGACCATGCATGTGGGGCATAGCAACCCATGCCACAACTACCAAATTAATAGCATTACATTACAGCAGATAGATGAGGAAAAGGACCTTGGACCTCAAAATCCACCACTCGTTAAATGTTGCACAACAGTTCGGAGCAACAGTCAGATAAGCTAACCACACCCTTGGAATAATTAAGCGTACCGCTGACTTTAAGGAAAAAGAAGGTAATGATTCAACTGTATAAATCTGTGATGTGCCCCATTTGGATTACTGTATCCAAGCCCAGAGACCTCATTTTCAGAAGGACATAGCTGCTCTGGAGAAGGTGCAGCACCAGGCAACAAAAGTCATTCTAGAGTTAAGTCATCTTTCGTATCAGAAAAAGTTGAAGGCCACCGGGGCTAAGAACAATATAAACTGGGCATGACAGGGCAGATCTCATAGAAACTTTCAAAATACTGAACAAGTTAGAGGATGTTGATTCGGATTTTTCTTCAGAAGGTGAGATGTAACACAAACAAGGAGCAAAAGTTTCAAGCTCAACAAGCCACAATGTAAGGCTGAGAACAGAAGATGCTTTTTCACCCAGAAGGTTATTAACCCATGAACCGCCTACCTGCCAAAGCCATAACTGCCAAAACTGTGCTGAATTTCAATACTGTATATACTGTACCTGGAAAAGATCATCAAGGCAAATGGGGGGACTTTGACAAGGCGCTGGCTTCCTGTTCTCGTTGAGGCCACTAGAGTTAGTGGTCCTCAGGTAAATCAGGTAATATTTATTTTTCAAGTGTTGTTTCTCATGTTCATTATGTTCATTGTGGCAAATGGAGAGGACAGGCTAGCCAGTCGTCTACCTTGTGAAACCCTAGTGCCATATACTGTAGAGACATCCAGAGATCTACTCGGCATTATATGGATCTTGGCTAATTATGTGAAACAATCAATTCACCTCATTTCCACCGAAGTGTGGATGACAATTTATATGTGAAACAACTTTCAAGATCAAACAAGCTAAGAGAGAGGGTACTTGGTCAATTTCTGGATCTCCACCTTTCTGCATCATTCCCTGATCACCTCTAGCATGTCAAGAGGTTAGGAAAATAGGTCTGAGGTGGTTTCAGATTGGTCACGCTAGGTTAACCCAGAGCTATTCATTGATCAGAGGAACAGCCCCCACTTTGTGATGCCTGCCTTGTCTTGCCAAGTGTTAAGTGGCAGCTAGTCTAGCGTCTTGAACAAGGGAGCCTCGGATATCTAATTGGCAAGAATCAGAAAGGTCTTTGGAAATGCGTATGTGTCCCTGATGCTAGAGACCCCTGTAGAGTTCTAACTGAACAGTGTTATTCATTCGTGGATGACAGGTGGCCTCCTTCACCACTTATAACCTGAAGCTGTAGATCATCATGTCTGTTTCTACAGGAATGTCCCAGCAAACATACAATGTAGCCTCAACAATATTTCCTTGTTATTCAAACCTGGTTAATGTGTATATAGCAAAAACTAACGTCAAATTATGTTGGTTTGGTAGGATGTTATTACTTCTAATGAATTACATCGTTGTATATGGTGCGCTTTCCTCACTCCTTCAACCGAGGAAGAAGGTCTTTCCTTCCTCAATCAACCCATCAACCAAGACTTACAATGTGATGTAGGGGTCAGTACAAAATGTGAAAAATAAATTGAATGTATCGGGTATTCATTAATTAAAAATTCTTTGTACAAATGTATTACTAATTTTTCTTTAACAGTTGATAATTTTTAAAGTAGTTTTTACTTTAATATAGGAATTAATTGTTTCTTCTATCTATATTCATGTAAACATGTACACTATTGATTTAGTAACATAAAATACTACATATCTAGTTTCAAGTTTTGTTTCTCGTGTTCATTAATGAAATACTGTAACTCAAATCCCAAAGAAAGCAAACCACGTGGAAGAGCCAAATCACCCAAGCCCCATTCAAGGAAGGCTGCATCGAGATAGGATGGGCAATCTTACTCCTCCAGGCAAATCTGGCCCTGTAGCTGTGGGACAACATCACCTCAACTCAGACATCATGTTGACCCAGACTATAGTGCAGAGTCCAGGCTAGTTTATTGCCTCACCTTGTACGCCTGTTGACTTAGATACTGCATCATCATGTAACCCTTGTGTGACTTGGTAGTGTCTTACCTTGTACCCCCTTATTTTAGTTTTTATTATTTATTTATATATATCCAGAAGGTTCAACAGGTTTATTTGAGTACATAGTATTGGTATTTTGACAATCTTGTAAAGCCACTAACAAACGCACAGCATTTTGGGCAGGTCTTTAATCTGACAGATAATTTTAAGTATGTATTTTGTAGCAAACTGAAAAACCTTAACAGTAATTTGTAAGAATATTTCAAGAAAATTAGTAGGTACATTTATGTCAAAATATGAATAGGATAAGTTCGACAGTGTACATTGTAGCATAATTTTGAGGATTATTTCTAGGTACATTGTAGGAAAATTTGTGTTCAACATACACAACCATGATATTGATGACCAAACCACACACTAGAAGGTGAAGGGACAATGAACGTTTCGGTCCATCCTGGACCATTCTCAGTCGATTGTAACTGTGAGAAAATGGTCCAGGACGACCGAAAATTCGTCGTCCCTTCACCTTCTAGTGTGGTGGTCTGGTCACATATTTTAAGCCCACATTAATGTGACTCATCGCCTGCAACCATGATATAAGATGATGGGAATGATTACAACAGTCAAGTTATATGGCTTAGGCACATATTTAGGGGTAGCATGCAATACAGTGCGAGTGTTAAACACTAGATAGAAAACTATGAGGATGAAATTGGGTACTTTTTGTTACGTTTGAATAAGGAGTAGGTTGAACAGCTTTTTAATTCGTTAGGGAGTGAGTTCCATAGACTAGGTCCCTTTATTTTCATAATGTTTACACAGATTTTGCTTGACTCTGGGGATATCAAGAGATATTTATTTTTGGTGTGGCGATTATGGGTTCTGTTACATCTATCAAGGAAGAATTTCACATCAGGGTTTGCATCTAGGAACAAGGTTTTGTACATGTAAAAGGCACAAGAGAATGTGTGGAGTGAGTTTATGTTTAGCATGTTGAGGGATTTAAACAGAAGGGGGGGGGGGGGCTGTGTGACTTGGTACTGCCTCACCTTATCACGTGTTCAGAAGCTCATGCACATTGTTCACCGAGAGCTAAAAGTGGCTTGTAAGCACATGTTGTTGTTTCAACTACTGGATAACAATGAATTTTCAGGTTTGTCTGTGATGACGGTGGAGATGAGTTAATGAGTTAAAGGCATGAAGCACATGTACACATACGCCTGCGCGCGCACACACACACAAACCATCCATAATTTCAAAGCATTATATAACAGAGTACTGGGGAGATGGACACACGAGCATAGTTCTGATCCTGTAACTCCTTCTAGGTACAGTAATTACAGACACACAGAAGAAAGTACAATGGGTTCTAAAAGTACTGTACAGCTATTTGTAACTAAATGGTACTTTTGCGAAAGAAAGATTATAAGGCTCATTGCTAAAACAAACTACAGAGATGCAGGCAGTACTGTATATTGGTTGGAGCCTTTTATTAGAAAAAGAAATATGTTGCCAGTTGCTTGAAGTGTAGCGAAGGTCCAAGACACTCGGTGTGTTAACATCAGTTAACCTACTGTATTTCAAGATACAATATTTTGTTTGTACAAATTATCTCAAAATACAAAAGTTACTTACTGTATTGTAAAATATAAAAGTACTGCTAATTACTGTATCTCAAAATACCAAATATAAGGGCCTGTGAGTTGTATCAATGTTGTCACATCAATTCAATGTTGAATACTGTACCAAAATGTTATCTACCATTTACATTTTTAATGTTTAATTATT
>WNGS01111181.1:6509638-6524919 GCA_020271785.1 Procambarus virginalis | reverse complement strand
TTAACATATTCTTTTTCTTGCTGTAACTTTATCACCGAGGTTTTGTTCCATCAACCCACTGCACTGGAATATGGGACTGTTGCTAATAACAAAGGGTGCTTACTGACAAGGAAGTACGTCTCACTTGCTCTCATACATGTACTGTACACTATTTACATCAAACCACATTAAATTTTCTCTGATCAAATTTCCTCCATATTCTGTTTGAGCTGCACAGAAGGTATTATGAGGAATCAACTGTACAGTGACTTTTGAACTGATCTACCCTACTCACATTGTCCTGGTATAGCGAGACCCGTGACCAAACTGAGAGGGCAGAATCTTTATTAGAGCGAACTGAAAAAAAGATTACACAATTAATGCTGTGAAAAGTCACATTAATATGGCTGAAAAAATATAACCCACACACACACATGTGAAATTATAGTAACCACGTTTCAGTCCATCCTGGACCTTTATGTGACAACTTTTTAATCCATCCTGAACCCCATGTCACACAAAATTCACAACACTCCCATTCATCCATTTCTTACCTCATTTCTCAAGTTATCCAAAAACTTCTGAATGTTCTTTATCTCGGTGGCCGTTACATACTTCTTAAGGACAGCGTCAAACTGCGGTTGCTGGATCAACAGCTGGAAGATCTGCTTGTATACTGCCTGTTGTGTGAATGGTAAAAATTTGCTTAGTATTATGAATAAAATTAAGCAAAATATTTGCAAGAATATTATAAACATTTGTGGGAGTATTGTATTTTATATAAGTTTCTGACAGCACGAGGGGTAAATTGTTTTTTCTTTTGAGAAAAATGAAAACAAAAATGTGATCATTGTAAGAAAGTTCTCACACCAATGGTATCTTATATTTAACTTTCACAGCAAAATACTTAACTCCCTCAACAAATTACATTTCAACTCATACATACATAAATCTGGTTTCCAAGGATGGGGTGTATTCCATGACTTATATCCACAATACTGTGTTGAACTTGTTTATAAATTCACATTCTTCTCAAGCAAGTATCAATGCTTCTCCCAGTGATGTTTGTTTGAGAAGAACGAGGGCAGGGAGGTCCCCCACTATGTGTCCCCATCATCTTACAAGTCTACCTCTTCTCCTACCCTCAAATTCACTTGAATCTACTTACTCCACCACTATTTTATAAACAATTTGATTTAATGTGTCAAAACCACGTCATTAGGTTAGTAATTATTAGAGTAAATTGCCAAGCTACTATGATTACATAGCAATAGCCTTTTTTTTATAAGCCTATTCAAGATCAACATGAAATTTTGCTACAATGTACCTCTTAACGACCTGCCTGCCCAAAATGCTATGAGTGTTAGTGGCTATGCTAGAATGCAAGACCACCAATATTACGTACCCTCACAAACCCAATGTACCTTCTTGTGTATAAATAAATAAAATCAATACCAATATGAGAATAGTGCAGTAGCTTATCTATGTTAAATAAAATTGCTTTACTGAGGAGTGTACCAAATTATATCTCTTTTAAGAAGAATGGATGAGAGGCAAAATTTTCCATCCTGCCAGTCTGGCCATTCAGCAAGGTCTTTAACAGGGCTAACAACACTGCAACGTGATAGGACTAATCTCATCGAAACTTTCAAAATACTGAACAGTTTGGAGGATGTTCATCTGGACAACTCTTTCAAAAGGTCACATGTAATGCAAAGAAGGAGCAATGGCTTTAAGCTCAACAAGCCACAATGTAGTACTGAAAACAGGAGATACTTTTTCACGTGACCACAGGGTTATAAACTCGTGGAACCACCTATCCGCTGAAGCTGTAAATTCCCAAACTGCCGAATTTTAAAATCCAGCTTGAAATAATTATCAGGACAGGGTGGACCTTTGACAAGTCACCAGGTTCCTGTCCTCATCGCGGTCACTAGTGTGTTAGTGGCCCTCAGGTAAATTCAGGTAGTTCAGCTGCAAAATTAAGAACTGAGTGCAATGAAATGCTACTTCCTTCAGTTTACAATACTGATAATGCAAGGCTAACTTTTATTATCAGGCTTCACTGACATCTACCACAAACCAAAACTAAATCCTGCTTCTCTCAAAACAGCGAGGCTAACATGTTCAGATAAAAAATTGACTCAAAGGAATCTATAAGAAAATTCTTATCAAGTTTCTTATCAAGAAGGAACTATTAGCCTCAAGTCCCACAAAGTCTTATTCCAGTCCCGGCCAAGCCACCGTGAAAACTTCCCAATGGAATATTGCAATACTGTATGGAACTTTTTCCATGTGGAGGCACTGTAGACACATTTTCATAATTTTTCACTCGAAATATGAAACATTTTATTTCAAATTTTGATTAGAAATAACCTTCATATTGATGTACAGAAACTGGCGTGTAATACTACTTAAGCTCTCACTATATGTAGAGCAAACATTCCCCAAAAGGGTGGAGGCTTCATTCTCAAAATCTTTTTGAAATACTATATGACACTGAACAGTTTTCTTGAAGAGTTGTAGGCATAACCATTAAATATTCATACCTAGTTTCTAAGCTTCCATCCTGGGCCAGTTTGGCAGCTGCGGGTAGTAAGCGGTCTGTTATATCCTTTTGGCCCGAGAGTACTCTGCTGGCCCCAAGTCGTTCCACCTCATAAGCCAGAAGTCGAGCAACAGTTGTTCGTATGACGGCATTTTTGTGACTGCGATACATTGATTTAACACAAATTAATGTTGCATTAGGTTTATACAGTAAACACAACTACTGCACCTATAACTACTATATGTGCAAAATTATATCCACATGCAACAGTTGTCTGATTCAATGCAAAATTACTTCAATAAGGGAAACACAAGTATTAAAGTGAATGCTTACTATAACACAATCTATTAGGCTGAATAAAAATTAAAGCCTATTGGATTGTCAATACAAGGTAGTTATTGCCAAGAAGCTAAATTTATTCAGTAATTAAATAATTAAAACAATACTGAACAAATCCATATATACTTCATCCCTTCTTGAATGATGGCAGGAATAGACTTGGTAGGTGATATATTTTCCACGAGTGCATCCAAGGCATGATGGCTGTCCAACTGCAGGAACTTGTTTGTATCGGCTGAACGGTTAAGTAGCATATTGACAATTTTGTCCGAGTCCTGAAATGAAAAAGATAAGTAAAATGTATATACTGTAGTACTGTCTACTAAACAAAAACATATCTAATAATGATTTTTTTTTATAATTAAGTGATACAGGGAAGGAGGAAAGAAAAGGAAGATAGGAGAATTATGGAGAGCAGGGCTGGATAACCCCTAAATTGTGCAGCTATTTAAAGGTATTACATCAAGGCTCTTGACTAAAAGTGGTTAACAAATTAAATGGCAAAATTTCTCAACAAATTAAATGGGAAAAATTGCCTAAGGCAGTGTGAGGGGTTAAGAGCAAAGTTGGCTATACTGTAGCCAATGAAGAGTTGCCACAGGCTGGAGTATAAGTCTACCATCCATGGATACACTCTGGCTTCCTGTCCCGACACAATGAATTATTATTATTATTTAACAAAAGGAATACAATATACTTATGTGAAGTGAGAGTAAACAAATGGGGAAGGACAGTACAGTATACTAACAAACAATTGACTGAATGTTCTAAAACTTAAGTATAAGGAATAAGTATAAGGGTTAAAAAAAATAACAGAGAGAACCGAGAATAAACAAAAGGTAAATTTGCAGTGGGAGACAGATATGAGAAGGAACTAAATCAGTGCAGTAAAAAGGGGAAGATAACTATCAGGAGAAAGGGCCAAGCCATTATGACTATATAGCACTTGGAAGGGATCAAGATAAGGATTAGGGATGGGACAGGGGGAGGGAAGTGTGCCCAACCACTTGGATGGTCGGGGACTGAACGCCAACCTGCATGAAGCGAGACCGTCGTGCTACCGTCCACCCCAGATGGTTTGAGTGCAGCAAGAAGAAAACAGCTTAATACTGACAGGTCCCAAGTTACTACATGAAGGGGTCCCTATGCCTCTGTGAGCAACAGTGATAATGTAGCTGTAGTAGGAGGAAGGAGAAAAAAAAAATATGGATGAAGTGGAGCAGAAAGGAATACACAAGGAGAAACGACATTTAACATTTGAGAAATACATGCTAGAAGAGGCCGTTCAAACAACAGCCTGTCTTGCAAGCGGGATGTTTGAGGATGATTCTGGCGTGTTTTTCCTTCCAACAACCTTTTTCAGATTTTCCGGTAGGTCCTAATTGTGGTTCGTATTCACAGAGCTTAAAATGTGTACTGGGATAGTTTGTTTTTGTCTGATTGGAATGGAAAGGGAAATGCATGGGGCTTTCTCCTTTTGAATATGCCAGGCATTCAGTGTTTCCCCGGTGAGCATCTTCACACCTATGTGGAATTGCAACCATCCTATGTGTGAGTAATTATTAAAAGAAGGTGTCAAGCCAGGAAGACTATGTAGGGCTTTGTCTCTGGAAGACAGTTGTCTCCGACGAGGTAATGGTATCTGCATTTTTAAGCTTAGTTGGGCATTCTGTCCTCATCAAGGCTGCTAGTGAGTCTGTGGTCCTCAGGTACATTTTCCAGCCTAAGGTTTCTTTTTATGCCTTTGCCCAAAAACAATCATGAGGGATAGCTTCATGTTATTCTTCAGCAATCTGGGTTTGTTTCTTATTGGTTTGGGGTGTTGCTTTTGCACATCTTCCACTGTGCCTCTAACTCCTTGACATGAATGAGTCTCAACTAAGAATGAGTGTCAGTTCAATTCATTGCTTATTCAAAAGATGGTGTGTACAAGGAACATAAGAGTAAATGTACAATTATAGGGACAGGAGTTACATATATAAAAGTCACTATTACACAAAGTTGTTTCAGGCAAAACATAAACAAATACAGTAGATAAAAACAAAGTTAATTAAAAGTTGGAGGGAATAAAACACTTAATATTAAAGAAAAGTAAGTTAACAAAATGAGAATGCTCGTGTCCTTTTCATTGGGGCTATATCTTTAGTGAAGGCCTAATTTGTTGTTCATCCTACCAACTATCGCAGGTTGTGTCCTATGATCATCGTCAGAGATCTGCATGCCTACCTCTCTTGAGCTTATGTTCTATCTTAGAATGAATAAAAAACTTGCCTTTCTGTGCTGACTCTCTGGTTGCTTCCATCCCTTCCCTTGTCATTCATGTTTATTCAGTGAATCTTGAGGTGTTGTCTAGGCTGAATATAAGTTGAGAGGGGCTCCCTAGCAACCTTATTGACTGGTAGGGTTTGCTCATATAGTGGCAGTATTGAGTAGAAATATGGTGATCTAACTAGCAGTTACTGAAGTGATGTTTGACACCAGGCTGGGCTTGGGAAGTAAAAGAACCTCCCTGAACTCACTCAAAGTATATTCCTGGTATATTTCCTGCAGAGCTAAGGATCCCTCACAGGGGTTTTGAGTTTAAATGAATGTTCTGTCTGCCAGTCATTCTGGCCTGAAATGAGAAACCTCCATTGTTTCCCTTCACTATAATCTCTGGGGGAAGAGCATTTGCAAAGACTTCCATCACAATGAGTGTTAATGTTGATAGTTGTCTTGTATGACTAATCTTCTCCTGGGTGGACCAGGTTCCTTCTTAATGATCATTAAGAAGGAGCTTTCCATTTCAGTCAAAGTTCTAATACTGATGAAATATCCAATAGATTAAAAGTAATTGGGTAACTGTTTGTTAACTGCATTGCCAGATTGTGTTTCAGGGGAAAACTAGTTGGCAAGGCTTACCATGAGCTATGGGAAGGGAAAGCTTGCTAACAATAGTCAACAGTCATCTGCTCCTGTACCCACCTGTGTAAAAAGGTAAATTTATAGATAAAAAGTAGGAACCCAATTTACTTACCGACTCCATGCTCCGTTTCAAAGTATCAAAAAGACGTGTAAATGCCTGGATGGCTGCACGGGACACTTGGGAGCGGAGGTTCTTTCCTTGCTTCAGCAGTGTTAAATTGACGTTGTGCAAATCAGCCTGAAGAACTTCAGGGTGGTGTTCGTTCAGCCTCACTATCAACTCGATCCCTTCAACCTGCTTCTCCCTAAGGTACAGTGAAAATGTTTTACATCTGTTCCTTATGATTTACTTATTCATAAATAAAATAAATAAAATAGATATATATAACACACACACACATACATATGATAGAACCCAATAAGCTCAGGAACCTGTAGACCAGTTGATTGAGAGTTGAGAGGTGGGACCAAAGAGCTGAAGTTTAACCCGCAAGACCCCCAAGGAAGCACACACAGTAAACTCTAGACTAAGGAATATATACAATTTTTAACCTGTTTCTTTTTAGGATATTTTGAAATTCTTGAACGTTTCCTAGCAACGAATGATACAAAACATTTTTGGAAAAATATAATAAAATTTGCACACCAAGTTACCCACCTGGAGTCCTCACATCCTGGTGTCACACCTAGCTCTAATGAATCATGAGTGCCTCCTAGTGGCCAGAACAGAATCTGACCTCCTCAACAGAAATATAGGAATACAACGTCAGCCACATTACCTGGTAGTTCAGTTGGGTTCGTTCTCGACTCTCGATCAGGAATTCTGGTTCAAATCCTTGGCAGGACAGAAATGGATGAGTGTGTTTCCTCAGCCACATTACCTGGTAGTTCAGTTGGGTTCGTTCTCGACTCTCGATCAGGAATTCTGCTTCAAATCCTTGGCAGGACAGAAATGGATGAGTGTGTTTCCTATCACCTAATGTTCCTAGTCACACAGCAGTAAATAGGTACCCAGGCATTACTCAGCTTGTGAGGTTGCATCCTGGGAAGGGTTAGTAGATCAACCTTGGGGCAACCTCAGTATAAGCCAAATGTGCATATATATGCTGGCTGCCTCTCCCACTACAATGATTTATTATTATTAAAAACCCCAGCAGAAAGGTAGAGCACAACAAAACAACCTACTGCTTAAGCAACATTTGTAACCCTGATTCGACCTGTGAATACATTCACTGTCTAGGTCCAACTGCTGGTTATTTTCATGCCCTCGCCACCAGATGGCAGCCATGGTGTCCTGAGGATACCAGTAGTTATCCCAGTCATTCACACATCTGATGGATTTGGGTACATTCTTCCTAGCTCTGTGGGAACAACCATTCAGCTAAGTGTTAGCCAACCCCAAGGTGGACGGCCAGACACGTGTGCCCACTGTGGGCCTCTTGACTCCTTCAATGCACACAAACAATTGTAATACAATAAATATATCTAATCATAATAAAGTAAAAGCCTTAGTCAAAAGATGGGTTGTTGCAAAATTGTCTTTTCCAGCATATTTCTTTGAACTTGGTCTTTTCCAGCATATTTCTTTGAACTTGGAACTCAGCATGCCTGTCATAACACCTGCGTCTACCACATAATTCTGTGCCCCGGTCAAACGTCAATCAGGCCGTGATTCATATGTCAGGCTGCGAGCAGCTGCGTCCATCAGCTTGGTTGACCAGTCTGGCAACCAGGAGATCTGGTCGAGCACCGGGCCACAGGGACATATTAATCCCTGAAATCATCGCAAGGTAATTACAAGGTATGTGCATCTACCATAGAGCCTTCTGTGGGCTTCCCTAATCGGACCCAGAACCAGAACACTCGCACACACAAGATCCTCCAAAAAAGCTAACTACTGCCGACCCTAACCACCAGGCCCTGCAGTCTGCATAGAATGAACCCAAACGTGCTATGAATCTTAACTTGAGGTTATCTTGAGATGATTTCGGGGCTTTAGTGTCCCTGCGGCCCGGTCCTCGACCAGGCCTCCACCCCCAGGAAGCAGCCCGTGACAGCTGACTAACACCCAGGTACCTATTTTACTGCTAGGTAACAGGGGCATAGGGTGAAAGAAACTCTGCCCATTGTTTCTCGCCGGCGCCCGGGATCGAACCCGGGACCACAGGATCACAAGTCCAGTGTGCTGTCCGCTATGAAACTAAAATATAATTTACAAGACATAAAACTTAATTGAAAATTTGGTACCCCACCTTGCCAACTGCTCACGGGACAACAGTCAAGAAGTATGTGAGAGGAGACAGGTGTAGGAACCTGGAAGTGTGGTGCTGTTGGTCATGCAAGGTTTCAAAGGACACCAATTGTTAGGACACCAATCACTTTTTTTTTATGAATTAGCAGCTGTTGATCATTTTACTCTGGATGAATATCTCGAGAGCTCCCTACGACACCTCTGTTCGTCAGTGATAGCTTGAAGAAATACTGCCCTGTGGAGCAGTATTTCATCCCAACTTACCGTCAAGCTGTGGAGAGCAAAATATCGAGATAGCCCCAAAAAAATATAGAGAAACAGTTTTTATTTAAGCCAGTGAAATGGCATTTTCAGACCATATATCATAATTACTCACCAGTCTGCTGAATTAAGTAGTTGGTGAGCATTTTTCAAGCCATCATTGGGGTTGGCGAAAGGTTCAAGATGCGTCTTAAAGCATGAGGAAGCTGGCTTTGATGACCGCATCCCAACATTTATTGCTACTGCAGTTGGAAGGTCATCGGAGGATCTGCCAAAGCATATCCTTGATGAGTTCAGATAATTAAACATTAAAAATGTAAATGGTAGATAACATTTTGGTACAGTATTCAACATTGAATTGATGTGACAACATTGATACAACTCACAGGCCCTTATATTTGGTATTTTGAGATACAGTAATTAGCAGTACTTTTATATTTTACAATACAGTAAGTAACTTTTGTATTTTGAGATAATTTGTACAAACAAAATATTGTATCTTGAAATACAGTAGGTTAACTGATGTTAACACACCGAGTGTCTTGGACCTTCGCTACACTTCAAGCAACTGGCAACATATTTCTTTTTCTAATAAAAGGCTCCAACCAATATACAGTACTGCCTGCATCTCTGTAGTTTGTTTTAGCAATGAGCCTTATAATCTTTCTTTCGCAAAAGTACCATTTAGTTACAAATAGCTGTACAGTACTTTTAGAACCCATTGTACTTTCTTCTGTGTGTCTGTAATTACTGTACCTAGAAGGAGTTACAGGATCAGAACTATGCTCGTGTGTCCCATCTCCCCAGTACTCTGTTATATAATGCTTTGAAATTATGGATGGTTTGTGTGTGTGCGCGCGCAGGCGTATGTGTACATGTGCTTCATGCCTTTAACTCATTAACTCATCTCCACCGTCATCACAGACAAACCTGAAAATTCATTGTTATCCAGTAGTTGAAACAACAACATGTGCTTACAAGCCACTTTTAGCTCTCGGTGAACAATGTGCATGAGCTTCTGAACACGTGATAAGGTGAGGCAGTACCAAGTCACACAGCCCCCCCCCCCCTTCTGTTTAAATCCCTCAACATGCTAAACATAAACTCACTCCACACATTCTCTTGTGCCTTTTACATGTACAAAACCTTGTTCCTAGATGCAAACCCTGATGTGAAATTCTTCCTTGATAGATGTAACAGAACCCATAATCACCACACCAAAAATAAATATCTCTTTGATATCCCCAGAGTCAAGCAAAATCTGTGTAAACATTATGAAAATAAAGGGACCTAGTCTATGGAACTCACTCCCTAACGAATTAAAAAGCTGTTCAACCTACTCCTTATTCAAACGTAACAAAAAGTACCCAATTTCATCCTCATAGTTTTCTATCTAGTGTTTAACACTCGCACTGTATTGCATGCTACCCCTAAATATGTGCCTAAGCCATATAACTTGACTGTTGTAATCATTCCCATCATCTTATATCATGGTTGCAGGCGATGAGTCACATTAATGTGGCTAAAGTATGTTGACCAGACCACACACTAGAAGGTGAAGGGACGACGACGTTTCGGTCCGTCCTGGACCATTCTCAAGTTACAATCGACTTGAGAATGGTCCAGGATGGACCGAAACGTCATTGTCCCTTCACCTTCTAGTGTGTGGTTTGGTCATCAATATCATGGTTGTTATGTTGAACACAAATTTTACTACAATGTACCTAGAAATAATCCTCAAAATTATGCTACAATGTACCTGTCGATAATCCTCATATTTTACTAAAATGTACCTACTAATTTTCTTGAAATATTCTTACAAATGTACCTGTTAATGTTTTTCAGTTTTGCTACAAAATACATACTTAAAATTATCTGTCAGATTAAAGACCTGCCCAAAATGCTGTGCTTGTTAGTGGCTTTACAAGATTGTCAAAATACCAATACTATGTACTCAAATAAACCTGTTGAACCTTCTTGGATATATATAAATAAATAAATAAAAACTAAAATAAGGGGGTACAAGGTAAGACACTACCAAGTCACACAAGGGTTACATGATGATGCAGTACTAAGTCACACAAGGCGTACAAGGTGAGGCAAATAACTAGCCTGGACTCTGCACTATAGTCTGGGTCAACATGATGTCTGAGTTGAGGTCGCTGTTGTCCCACAGCTACAGGGCCAGATTTGCCTGGAGGAGTAAGATTGCCCATCCTATCTCGATGCAGCCTTCCTTGAATGGGGCTTGGGTGATTTGGCTCTTCCACGTGGTTTGGCTTTCTTTGGGCATTTGAGTACAGTATTTCATTAATGAACACGAGAAACAAAACTTGAAACTAGATATGTAGTATTTTATGTTACTAAATCAATAGTGTACATGTTTACATGAATATAGATAGAAGAAACAATTAATTCCTATATTAAAGTAAAAACTACTTTAAAAATTATCAACTGTTAAAGAAAAATTAGTAATACATTTGTACAAAAGAATTTTTAATTAATGAATTACCCTGATACATTCAATTTATTTTTCACATTTTGTACTGACCCCTACATCACATTGTAAGTCTTGGTTGATGGGTTGATTGAGGAAGGAAAGACCTTCTTCCTCGGTTGAAGGAGTGAGGAAAGCGCACCATATACAACGATGTAATTCATTAGAAGTAATAACATCCTACCAAACCCAACATAATTTTGACGTTAGTTTTTGCTATATACACATTAACCAGGTTGAATAACAAGGAAATATTGTTGAGGCTACATTGTATGTTTGCTGGGACATTCCGTAGAAACAGACATGATGATCTACAGCTTCAGGTTATAAGTGGTGAAGGAGGCACCTGCATCCACAGAATGAATAACACTGTTCGTTAGAACTCTACAGGGGTCTCTAGCATCAGGGACAATACGCATTTCCAAAGACCTTTCTGATTCTTGCCAATTAGATATCCGAGGCTCCTTGTTCAAGACGCTAGACTAGCTGCCACTTAACACTTGNCGGTAACACTATCTTCAACGTCAAGCAAAGACGCAATAAAGGCCCGAAACAAATGTGCAATTCGTTTATCAAACCTACTAGTTTATAGGTCATAAGTGTCACCTACAATAAGTATTTCATCTCAAACCCCCACTGATAATGTACTCTACAACGTCAATTTTTTTTTTAAACCAATATTTCCACTATAAAAACCAAAGATAACTTATGGTCTTTTCATTTCGGTTTAAATGGACTTCTAATTTACGTATAGGGTTGTTGACACTGCCTCAACTTGTAAACACGTATGATGAGGCTTTGGACCTCGTGCTGTTACTATTACTACTAAACACGTGTACTTACTACAGACTAAAGGTGAGGCTGTTATAAGGACGAACGTGGAAAAGGTTCCAAGTAGGTAGAAGATTAATATTCACTGCCTAAGTCTGCCGTCATACTGGTATTCCATCTGCCAGATAAGGCCCAAGGGTGCTGCAAATAAGTCTGGTATTACCTGCAACAAAGGGGCACGTTACAGACTGCGGATAATATACATGTTAATGATTCAGACATACATTAGTTCAATTAAAGCTGTAATTGTCTCTAATCTATGCAATACTCATGCACAAGGCCCAAGACTTAAAATGGGAGTTTCAAATTCTAGGTCTTAACTTCTCACAAAAGGCATTTTTCCCTTATTTCAAACATGTCTGTCGCCACCATCTGGCTAGTGGTTAATTTCATCAGCTCATCAAACTATAAATTACACGTAAACTGCACGATACCATCCAAACGTTTATTTTAAAACTAAACCACTGTTTGGGGGTAGTTAAGGTACTCTTAAACTTACTGCATCACTAATAATGCCTACCTTCAAACAAGCAGAATTTTAACAGAAAACTTTCAGGTTACCACATTAACCAAATAATGAATAACGACTCCATAACTTATCTTGTGCCGGAGGACCATAATACCGGGGTAACTCTCATAAGGGTGTGTACAGCCAACAATGTTCAAATTGTCATCTAGGACCACATTATCCTTTAGGGACATCGCCACCACCTTCAGCTCGGTACGTCCACACTTGAGTCAACGGTGAAGTTAAGGTCTTAACAGTGGCAACCTAACCCATAGCCTCATCTTCAGCACATTCGACATCTCTCCACAACACTAGTTCAACAAATAAAGAAAGATTGTTACAGTATACCAAGTTTCAAAATTTTATACATTATATTTAGTACTGATTAATAAGCAGTACTAAAATTCTCAGTATATACCCCAAAGATGGGATATATAGCTGTAAAAGATTATATATTTTTGCCCCTAGATTTTAGCGTGTTGACGGTGTACTAGGTAACTGAGTGTACACTAGGGTCTGTCGGCCCCAGTGACCCCAAAAGGTAACCCCACGGGGTCAAATGGTTTCAACAGACACCTAACACTAGCACCTACACACCGTCCCGCGGGCAATACTAGGGCCAAAATAACGTTCCGTTGCGCCCCAACGAGCAGGTCGACTCAACAGCCAATCACGGTCCCCATTTTTAATTCATTTCCCATTCTCACTAGCTGTACTGTCATTGGTCGGCTCCACCTAATTGGATACCTTGGTAATTCATGACAATTATTTTTTTTCAACTCAAATATATTCACGGAAAGGGGTATTCTATACCGCTTCTTGGTGTACAGACACGTCTCAGTTTACTTTAGTCATCAACTATATTTAGAGGCTAAAAGTATCCCCGCTGCTTGGTAAAACAATTGTAGTCACGTTACTAACATCCATTAAGGACAACACTTTTTACCGAACTTCTGACAATTTCTTCACTATATTAAGCTGCCCGGCCTAATAAATGAAAGACAAATGCTCATTAAAAGAAACTCTGCCCATCTGTTTCTGCCTCTACCGTGGATCGAACCCAGAACCTTAAGACATCGAATCCCGAGCACTGTCCACTCAGCCGTCAGGCCATGAGGTTATCGCAATAGTGATTGAAGCACAAGAGATAGTCGCAGATAATGGTTGGAGCACAAGACGTAGTCACAGATAGTGATGAAGCCATGAAAGGATTAATAAAACATTTTGCACACCCATAGGCTGTGCTGAAATAGAAATAACAATGTGTGTGCACTTCAGTCTTCCTAGCATTAGTACAACTCAAAATGTACAGTTTGAAAAGATTCATGCTGTGTCGGTGTTGACTGCTGACCTAGCTTCATTAAGCAATCTGTATACCAGGAGAAACTTTGCTTTAGGGTAAGGCAAAATGATATACTGTACTGTGCAGTAGCCTAGGCAACACACTAATCATGTCATATATTCCTATTCAAAATTAATTGTTTATAAACTATTTTGCATCATTTATCATTTATAACAAGAAGGAACTGTTTTATAAAACAATAGCCCACTAAGTTTATTACAGGTCAAATTGCAATAACTCAATTCTATCAAAGTCCTACTATATTTAAAGCTGTAGTACATTACTATACACTTTATAGCAATGTAATATAGGCACACAATGTACTGTAATGTAAATTTTTCAGATGCATCACATTGTACTGTACTCTAAATTCTGGGGTGCATTATCCCATACTGTACTTGCAAAATAGGTATGGCCCAAAATGGCTCTGTTACCAACCAGTGCCACTAAGGGAACTCCATTTGTATGTTATACAATGTAAACAACCGTATAATGTATAAAACTCAAGGTGAGTCAAGAATTCAAAATACTGTACTATGGTATAGTACAAATTTACCATGAATATAATTGTTCATGAACTATGGATATATAAATAAGAAAAGGTGTAAAGGAACAGTCCAAATACAGCACAGTACATTAGAGGATTCAGTTGAATCCCAGGTTGCATTACTCTTGTAGCATATCATGGCCTAGTGGTTTAGGGCATGTGCTTTGGGTCCAAAGTACAGGTTTGAATCCTCCTCATGGCTCCTACTGATTTTTTAATTGACACATTATGTTAATGTGATTCCTTTGTGCATCTGAAAGGAGCATTGATGTAGAACTCCTGGACCACAACCAGAGTGCATGGGCATGATGGGTGAAACCCCTGATAGGGCTTCAGTAGAAGCATCAGGACCCCTAGAGGATCCAGCTGAATTATTGGTTGCATTGCTTTTGACCATGTCGTGGTGTAACTGTCTAGGGTGTGTGCATGGAGTACCAAGTGTGAGGGTTTGAATCCTCCTCATGGCTCCTACTGATTTTCTCAATAAGCAAAGTATTTTGGCCATAAATCCTGAAACTGTATGGATAACAAAATGTAAAAGTACTGCAGCAAACTTACAGGTTTCTGGGTCCTCCCACAACGCAGCAACCTTGGCAACAAAAGGAAGATCTGTTTTCCGTGGACCAGACCGTAAAAGAACACAGTCACGGACACGCACCACCTCACCACTTTACTGTGGCTTATAGCTGTGTAACATGTTCTAACAAGTTCCAGTTCATCATTCTGTAATTGAGAAAATTCCAATTTTTCTTTTCAAAACATATAAATTCCATAAATTACAAACTGAAAATACAGTAATGAAAAATATTAATGTATAGACAGTATTATATTTTGTAAACAGTTCATGAAATCTTTATTAGTATATGCTGTGTGCATGTGTGTATTTTTTGTGTTTAATTACCTAAGTGTAATTACAGGATGAGTTCTGTCTCCTTATAATGTGTCATATGTTGTTTTGATGCTTCAAATTATTTTGGCATCAACACCCTCTTATTTAAATTATTCCAACAGTCTACATCTTTATTCACAAAAGAGAACTTTTGCAAAAAAAAATTATATCTTTGCTTTCTTAGACTAAATCTATGGTCTCTTGTTCTTGAAGTTGCATTATTTAAAAAATTCTTCCTTGTCAACTTCTTTATTAATGTCACGATGTTGAATGTAGCAATCATATCACCTCTTTTCCTTTTTTCTACAGTGTACTAGCTTTGTCATGTTTAATGCCTCCAGCCTCTCCTCATAATTCTTGTTTAGGTTCAGAAACTATTTAGTAA
>WNGS01111181.1:6479725-6508825 GCA_020271785.1 Procambarus virginalis | reverse complement strand
AGATTTTACTGCAAGAAAGCATTGCATAAAATAGTTACGTGCTATTTATAAGAGAAATGTAGGGAACGTATTTCATGTACATTTGTCACATGATAGTGAATATTGAAGCCGAGAGTGTCATTAGGCTTCATTATTTGTTAAGCATGTCCAGCAGAGAATATTGTGGAGACTTTGGTTTGTTTGCCAAATATGTGTTATTTAGTTGAATTAAGATAATAAATTAAAATGAAATGTCTGAACATATCGATAGTGAATAGACATGTTTGAAAAATATTGTAGAATTATTATAAAAGCAAGAAGGGGTTTGTAGTTGTAAGTATTGTGCTGTATACATTAGTGTGTTTTATTAAGAATGCATGGCCAAGATAATTTTAGAATGATGTATAGCCTTAGTAACTTGAATGAAGTTAAGCCCCTCCCTGTCTGGGTAGTTGAGCTGTGAGGCGGCTGCTCGAAGGGCGAGTGGTTTTGTTGCGTTATGGTCCTGCTGGTGTGGTCACAAATTTTGGCGGACATCTTTTTCTTCCCCCCTCTTGTATGTGAATGTGATTTCCCGGTGACGTTGTGCGTGTGTTTGAGGCGGCATACTTGCACCTGTAGTACCCAACGTCGAGAGCGAGGGAAACATTTTATTGTCAATGGTAGTTTCGGGACTGACGGTTCTTACAGTGGCGTGTACTCAGGACAGGACGCACCCCGGTGTGGGGGGCAGAATTGTGAATGAATGTTAGTTTTCGTCTATATGTCTGTAAATGTTCCTGTTGTACCTTGTGAGGCAGGCGACGAAGCCCCTGAGTCTGAAGGTCCCGACCACTCCCATCCCTCGTGTTATTAACATCTTTATTGACAAAATTAATTACAATTTTGCCTAATCTGAGGATTTTGATAGTCTGATTACGGTGAGGATAGTGCTAGTATTCACTGTCACGCAGGACAGAGGGTCATACATAAGACAATAGGTCTAAACTGTAGGCTGAAGGAAATATATATCATGGTTACAATCAATGTTTTAATATATGGATATGTGAAAACAACTTTCTATTGTGCACTGCCACACAAGGGCAGGGATGGGTTCATAAGTGATGCAGCTTAGAAGTAATATAGATAAAACTTGTTCTTCATTGTGTGTGGCCGCAAGCCCCCAGTGGTGACCACGTCGTCCCCTGGCACGGCTCAGTCTCTGAGTAGTGGGCCTTTTAACCCCCCCCCCACCCCCCTCCTCTGAGTAGTGGGCCTTTTAACCCCCCCCCCCCACCCCCCTCCTCTGAGTTTTTAAACGCCGTCCGCGCCACGGCTGCACTTGGTGGATTCCTTCCCGTACTGATGGATATGAAGCGTTGTTTGGTGCCGCTTCGTTGGCCAAATACGTTGATGTTCTCCCCCCCCCCCCTGACGATTTCTTCCTCCATAGGCATCTTGTCACTTTCCATCTGTTTCGGTATCCGTGTCGTTGCTGCTGGTCAGGATGCAGTCTCCCACTTTGTTGCCTTGGCGAGAGCCCTGTTTGGGTCTACAAGAATGGTATTATTCTCCTCCCGCCCCATGTTGCAACTGGTGTTCGGAGTGTACAGGACTGGCATGATGATATTGGGCATATCCTGGAAGCCCAGGGCCAATCTGTCGTGCAGGTAGACAGGTTACTAGTCCCCCTCGTGGTCGTGTGCCCCTTTGGGTGTGGGAAAAACCTGCTGTGATTGATATAAGAGGAGACTGCCAGGGACTTGTACTGAACTAGATTAAAAAATTACTGTCTGCAATTAATTCAACTAAAATCTCTAGCTAGGGTCGTAAATCCTAGCTCCTCTTTTCCTAATGACAGATAATGGGCTGTAAGGGGCAGGTGGGGTGAGTGAATTAGTTGATAGGTTGATTGCAGTTCCACGTCCACCTGCCAACAGGTATCTCACATCAGCTTGTATTTTATACAAGGATAAGATTTTATAAAATCAGTTATATAACTGAACACTGGCTCTGTTTAAATCAGAGATTTAAACATACACAGTCTAGCCTAGCACCTTAGCAATTAACAGCCAATACATTTATACTATAAACAATACAACACTGTAAATTGTAATAGTATGATAAATGACCTAAATATGGTCTAAGTACTGTTACTGAGTACTAAAATTATATTCTATAAAATGAACTTATATGATTACTTAAAAAATAACTAAGCAAGCAATTGTTAACTTAATTTATATATTCAAGTATTTGCACTGTATATGATCAATGTATATGATTAAATACAGTCAGCTTGTTGAATCTCTTCCTACACTCTGGACACTCATGATTATTTGATTACTTATTGTGACAATCTTCTCTGACACTGGACACTCATGAGGTTCAGAGCTTGGATAAGATTCTGCTGTACCACAATATTAATAATAAACTCACAGAAATATGAGGCGTTGCCTCGCCTTATTACCGACTATCAGTCTTATAGAATATTAATGTTATACTAGCTTTAATTGGCCAACTAATACGCTACAGTAATAACACTCAATAAACTTAGCTGAAGCCGGGTGCCTGTCTGACAAAGTGTGCCAGACTGAAGAACTCTCTTGGCGAGTTTAGGCACGATATTTTAGATTACAGCGTTGCTGTTTTGACGTACGAGTAGCGTTGCTATGGATATGGGACTGCGTTGCAGAAGATAACAATGAAGATTAGGGATGAAGGTGGAGACCGCGTCACTAAATGCTCCACTCTACACTTATAGATATAAATGTTCTAGGATTTTCCTTGTTGATATATTGTCCAGGTACTCCCCCAGTTCTAGAGAGTGTTCACTGGTGATAATGATATTAGATAAGGTGTCCTTGAGCTGAAAATGTTCGCTAAGGGACCGTCACGTGTACACTGTTGTGTAAACATACGCGTTCAGCCCCCGGGCTGTGGTGGGCGCTTCTCTCCCGAGATGCCCTCCCCCCATCCCCCTTGAAAGGGGGTAGCTTAGAAGGAATATCGATTGATTATTTTTACAGTCTAGACTTATGATTGAGATAAGATGTGATTATAATAAAATATGATATAGGATTTAAAGATTATAAGTAGTACTTGATAATACCACTGACTCTTAATAAGGATTCGATTTTATCTCTACCGGATACTACGTCATGTTCCAATAAATTTTTAATTAACAAATCCTTCTAGAAGCTTCTGGATCCTTGAGAGATCATGCACAAAGTCACGTAGGCATCTATAGGGCCCTATGGCGTACGTGATCATAGTGGCATCATCTAGGATCAAGCTATATATAATGAATCTATTGTGATTCTGATATGATATAGATATGATATAGAAATAATACATTTCTTAGATGATTATTAGATATGGTGGGTAAAAATTTCCCACATTGGGTTGTGAAGATTACCTTTGATGGTAGGCCCCTGTCATTGTTACTGGTGCTCCGTCCAGGAGTAAATTCCCTCTCCTGGGCTATGTAATAAGTGTTGGAGGTTTGGAGTCGTTCACTGCTGCAGTACTGTGTGGGGATGAGGGTCACTGTAAGTGTGAGTGGACTTCTGCCTCAATTGCCGTGAGGGTGACCTTACCTTGTGTGTGTGCATAAGAAGCTTGAGGGAGCCGTGGTGAACTTGAAGCACGCGGAATGTTTGTCTTTTTGTGAGGCAAGTTCGGCATCTCCTACCTGATGGTAACGTCTCTTATGCTTGCGTGTTGTTTCTCTGCACGTCGTTCCTGCCTTCCTCAGACTGAAAAGCGTTTCCAGGCCTTAGAACCTGACAGGGCCCCTGTTCGGTTGCGAAGAGTGTCCCTCCTTGTCCTCTGTGTGGGTGTTCCCCTTTACTTTTGGCCAGTCTGTCATATGTCCTTGCCATCGTTTTGCGAGTACGGGCTGATGTCCATCGGCTGTCGCGTATGCTCTGTTTCTGCTGTTGAGATGGTAGAATCTGTTGTTGATGGGACGTGTTTGAAGCGTAAGCCTGGCTCCTTTCCGGAGGGTAAAAAGGCTATGCTTTGTTTCTGGGCTTCTTACCTGTGAGACTGTCGCTCTGTCCCTTATTCGTGCTATGGAGGTGTCCTTGACCCTGGGTTATCTCGTCCATTGGTGGTCGAACTGTCTTCCTTCAGTTTAGCCATGGCCCCCTAACCGTACGTTTGTTTATTGTGCTGTATTCTGTCGACGTATATTGTTCAGTGGAACGTTTGTGGTTATTACGCAATGGCCTTGAACTAGAAGTGTTGAGTGTAGGAGGCGATGATTGGTGGTTGTCCTGGTCACTTTGGTTTCTCTCCTTCCCCCCCCCCAGCTGTTGCTGCTAAACCTTCTGGTGTCTTTAATGGTTGTGATGTTCCCAGACTTGTTTGTTTGCTTCTCCATTGTTGTGATGGAATGGTAGACCGGTTGTGTGAACGAGTGTGGCGTTTTCTGTAACTGATGTGAAAAACGTAGTGGCGTTGTTGCCGGAGCATGTGCTTCTGCTAGGTGATTTCAATTATCATGTTGTGCCAAAGAGCTGGAGTCGCCTTATTGAACTGTTCATCGTGTGTTGTGAATTTTGGTGAGGCATTTGGACGGCCGGACCCTCTCCTGTGTTGATGTATGCTCGTAGTGTCTGGAATTAGAATGTTGTTTATGATCTGCATGGCAGTGACCATTTCCGTATCGTTGTTAGCTTTCTGTGTCTCCGAGTTTGCTAAGGCAGACTGGAAGGTATTTACCCTCAGTGCTGCGCTTTCCCCCTTTTTCATGACACTTTCTTGGATGGTGCCCTCTGCGTTCCCTGATGTAATGGAGAAATATTTGTTGGGAATGGTAGTGCGGGTATCCGTGACTTGTTTGCTGCAGATAAGGGTAAGTTCAAGATGGTGATGTTTAGGAGGTCACCGATTTTTGTGTGTGTTATATCTTGGTTCGTTTTTTGTAAAGGTGTCTTTGAGATTTGTGCACTCCTGTTGGACTTGCCTATAAGGAATCGTTGTGTGTAAAGTTCGTTCTGTTGTGGTGGATGACATTCATTGAGATGTTTCTGCATTTGCGTGCAGGTATAATGGGATCTTGGTGATGACTGGCTCGTGTTCCCTGTTCGCCAAGAAGTGTGTGTGAAGATCCCGTAATGACTTTTAGGGTGAGAAGTTGTCTGCAAAGTCTTAGAAGAGCATCATGTGTTTTCCCGTTCTGAAATTGGTTTTGGGAAGTGCCGCAGCACAACAGATGTCATGGTAGATGTATATATTGTTTGTGCTTTTGACGTGGAAAAGGCTTACGACACCAGTTGGTGATAAATCATGTTTTTGCCTTCGTGATCATGTCCGCAGTTTCCCCTCTTGTGGTAGGTCTGTGTACGCGTCATTTCAGCAATATGAAGGTGTTCCCGTGTTCAAGGCTTGAAGTTGTGTTGTTTGTCGTAGCATTGTGTAGAATGAATCGGCAAATATTTGTTTGTGCTACTCGAGGCATATCTGTTAGTTGAATGTTGTAAGACGGCCGGCCCCCCCCCGATCATCTTTGAGATGTGGTAGGTTCGTGGCTTGACATTGGTGTGTGTAAAGTTGTCCAGGTTTTCGTACTGTTAGTGCCGTGTTTAGGATGTTGGAAGATCGTTTGTGTCTGGTTATTGTTAGAAATAAAAGAATAAGTAGTATTTCCATGCGCTGATGAGTGGGTAGACAGTATTATGTTTTTTTGGTTGTGATCCCTTAGTAGGAAGACTTATTTGTTCACGTAGCTGGCAATATTATTTCCTGCCATGATTGGCAGTAGAATAAATATGTAACTATAATAATAAAAACATTATTTTTGTGTTGATGTGATCATTGCTTAATTTAGTGAAGTCAATGCCATTATATGGCTGGGTGTAAGAATAAAAGAAAAATCACCCAAAATGTTGTGGCGAGAGCGTATGTAACCAGATCGTACGCTACGGCTCGAAACCCTGTACAGCATTAAAGAACTGTTTGCCTAGGGCCATAGAATTGCTGTAATTTAGAGCGGGTCACCAGTGTAACCACATGATTGGCACAAGCATATATTCCTTAGGACTAAGAAATATTCATATAAAATATTAATATATATATTTTAACAATATAATCAGTAGTATGAATTATAAACACAGATGGACAAAATGATATAAAATAATCACAAGAATTGTCTCCCTTATAAAAATTATGTATGGCAAAACAAATATATATAACAGACTTATCTTTTACAGATGTTAGCTCTCCTGCCCCCGTCGAGTCACTGACTACAAAAACTGCGGGAGTGAATAACATTACTTCTGCCCGCGGAAAAATTGCCAAACTAACGTTATTTAATTAAACTTACATGGAGCAAAATAATGTGACAAGAGTAATCTTAAAGTAACTTAGTAAATGGTTAGAATAACATGCATAACAAAAATGCTGTAATTATTAATACATACAGTAATTAAAATAATATAACCAAAGGAAATATTAGGCAACGCTCCCCCAACATCAGGGATAAAAGTTTCTCACGGAATGTTGCCTCTCAATGTTCAACACTTACAGAATTCCCATCAGTGATTCTAACTGATGATCATAGATAAAACCACTTTCCCACGAAATCAACCGTGAACAGACAAAGGACCATTACTCGTTCCCACGGGTGGAAAAGTTAGGCACACATCTTACATATAAGTAAGAAATATTTAGATGTACATATAATCAAATAAAATAAGACATATTTATATAAGTACAAATTAAATGTATTTAATTACGTAGCTTATAGAGGTACGTAACAGCGTATTTATTGAATAAGTGTTTGGACGACATGTAGGATTGAAGTGTGTAACATGACATATGTTAGTCTGTGGAGACGTAATTGCATTTACCGATGTGTTGATTAACGTATAATATTGATAATTAACTGAAGCATATTTATTTAGTTATTAAGTGGAAATGTTGGCTGTACAACTTATACTGGTGACCCACCTTGAGATTGGATCATCGGTAACTGCCTAGACTATTTTGTTGATCATTAATGAAGGGTTTGTAACAGTTATGTGGTTTACATGAATGTGTTGTGCATGATTACCCTGCGTAAGCTTGTAAAACGGGTTTGATTTTGAGTCGTGGGAAGTTTATGCTAAGAATGAGGACATTGTGTTTATTAATCACAATAAATTGAAGTGTTGAGTTATATTGGTGTCTGTTGAAATGAGTGTGTGGCGATTTACGGAGTATTGCAAGACGTTGTGAAGGCAGGTGCCATCGTGTAGATGAAAAAAAATGCAAGACTTTGATATTTGTACATTAGTCGAGGTTGGAAATTATAGAGCATAATTTGAAAAGAATGGTTTGTTACCAGAAGTAAAAATGTTTAAAGAGTATATTATGAAGGTGTGCCTGAGCAACCTGTCCTGGGACACTCGTATAGTCAATATGGACTTATTAGTTACCTGATTTCCTACTTACTATATTAAAAATTTGTTACAGCTTCGTTATTACAATTGCTACTTTTACGTATAATAGGTTGTTAGGTAATATTTGTAATTAATAACATGCTTAGTATGTTAAGGTCGCTGTTTTGTATGATTAATTTCAAGGGATACTTGTTTCCCTTGAAATTAATCATACAAAACAGCGACCTTACCTTAACATATTATTAATTACAAATATTACCTAACAACCTATTATACGTATAAGTAGCAATTGTAATAACGAAGCTGTAACATGAATATTTTAATATAGTAAGTAGGAAATCAGGTAACTAACAAGTCAATATTGACTATACGTAGGAATATCGATGGTAGTTTGTTTGGAAGATTACAAACTTTTTTGTAGTGTATACATACGTTAGAGGAGTTGATATGTTTATGTATTTGACGACAGAAGTGTATTGTACGTGAAAGACTAAATTTAATATTTTCATGATGTGTAGTTATAATGGTAATCGTAGATAAGAGAGGGTGTTAATGCTGTATATGGCATAGTGCCGTCAAAGAATAAAAATTATATATTTTTTTTGTAAATGTCATTTCCTTAGATTTAGTGTACACATTTGTCTTGTGCATAGAGATAATAAATATTAAGTAAAAGTCATTAGACTGTTAAACCAGTACATTTAACTCTTCAATACATTACACTAAGTGTAACTAATTTGTTTCTTTCCTCGTACAATAAATGTCATGCTGTGGTGTTTCAAGACAGTACTATCATATACATGTTCATGAAAGTCATTTACCACAAGTTAGACGAGTTCTTCAGTCATGACGTGACGTACAGATAAGTATTGTGAAATACCTTTATAATTTCATGTACATCAACACGTTTACCAGTATTGCTACAGAACCTACCTTCAATAAAAGAAATAACATTCACGTGTGAACCTAAACTCACGTGACATCGTATGTTCAATTTTTATTCGATTCATACTGTTAAACAGGCAGTATTTTCAAGAATGTGCCATAATCAACACAGATAATGTAGTACAATGGTTATCATATATTCACTTAGATATATATACTCCTTAATAATATATATTTCAAACATTTTATTCGCACTAATATATACAATCCATCTATTGTATCTTATTTCACATATGATCACTGCGAAAAACCATATTCAATCGCCTTTGCCAACACAATGACATTTTAAAAGATAATACCCACATCAGAATTAACCAATATAGAGTACATAAACAGACACACACACACACACACACCTACCCAGAGGAAAACAAATTAAGTGGTTAAGTCTCCTCTCGATCAAAGTGCCCTACCACAAAGTAATTTTCCCGCAATACTAACAAAAATGATTGAATATTAGTAATACATTAAGATTACTGCCAAACAATAGAACATTATATTATAATGTTCCCACAGTAAATTAACTTGCAAACCACAATGCGTACTACAGTAATTATACAACATTATAGTCGTGTTGGATTCATGACAATCGCGAGAGACTGACGTACATATACACCCCAGCAATGTTATTTTTCAATGACGTCTCTTTTCCTGCCCTCGCTCACTATTACATTTCACTCCAGCCGCTTTCATTACACCGTGGAGCGTTACAAAAGGCACATTCTTTTCCCATACACACCTTTATTCAAAGTTTGTTGAAAGTTTCAAACCTATCTATACAGTACACTTGCCATTACATCTTTCAAACAGACCAAGTTTCGTCTTGAGGCAACGCTCAACGCCTTAAGCCATATTGATAATGCTGTGGACAGCCTCTCTCAAATCATATACACGCGGGTGCAGTTGTACTTTGCGTACAGTCCGTATAAACAACTGGCACTCTACCCTTCACACAGAACTATTTGACTTGCTCTGAAATGTGTACAAGTCTCCAAACTTGATACAATTAATTGTAAGCGACTCCTTATCATCCTTAAATGCTCTCAACTCTTTAAGACATAACTAACATGCTCGTGTCCGAAGCTAGACAAAATTAAGGATGGTAACAGAGTCCATCTCATGTTGGCCTCCGAATGCATGATACAGCTGATAAGTTAGCCACAAAAATCTGCCTTTAAAGGAGCCGTTGAGTGTAACCTTGGATTGTCAATGAGCAATCTGAGAGCAGCAGTACACCGAGAACTTCAAGATCTTGTAGATCTGAGGCAGTGAAATTGACACCAGTAATTCCATCATCATGCAAGAGGAGCCACACATCATCCAATAAAATCAGCAGACTTCATGTTAATACTGCTCGGTTTAGACTGTTACAAGTATCTCTGGGAATTCTCATTATCTGTTGATGTAGACCTAACCAAATGTAAACTGTCAAAAGTATTCGCACACCCTCCGTCACTGTGATGGAGTGCGAAAACATACGTGAATTTAGACAATATATACCAATGTTCCAGCGGTGTAAATATTTCATTCAAAATGATTTGCTACCAGAAATTTTAGCCAAATATCCCAAGTTTGCTAACTGTAGGTAGTAAGTGATTGTAACCTATCCCCCGCTGGATAGGGGGGCGGTGTGCAGGACAAACTTGTAAATTGTGACACTACCTCTTCACATGTCACTTAATTTAGAACCTGTACTTTAGGTCCATCTCGAACCCATTGTTGATGTGGCTACTTACAAATTCAATACAACTTGCTTAGCTAAATGAATTGTGGGGTTCAGCCCATTATGTGCCTCTAACCCTTTCCACTACCGCCCACGGGGTCCATAAATATTATTTACTTTACTTATTATGTAAATAAACTAACTTTCACAACCTGTCATGCTCTCCATATTGTGGTTCTTGGACAGTAAAACAGTTTTAGTCCAACATTTTGGGTTCCCCCTTTGCACAAATATACGATTAATGCCTATCACAAAGTAAAACAACAGCACGTATTTCAAGGATGCTATAGTCTCCATTGATTCTTGTTCATTTATTTCTGAAATTGGTAATCCACTACTTAAATAGGCAACAGTAAATGCATTTCACTTTTTCATTGTAACTCTCTTCTATCTCACAGCATTTACTTTTCAGTTTCTTCTGACTTCTCTGCTGTATACAATTAACTTGAATCAAGAAACTCTTCCATTTGTCCCGTTATCGTTTCTTCACTCTACATTGTGTCCCAGACATTTGCCACAACTCATTTGGGATACTGCCGGTGTCGTCCTCTCAGCCTTGCCGATACTAGAGGTCCAGGAATAACGTTCAACACTTCTCATTCCGTACTATCGTCAACTCCACTGCTGGGCGATGGTGCAGCCTCATTCACTTCAATTATCCATGATGCTTAATCTCATCCTCACCACTCGTCTAAAAAACAATACGTATTTCTTTTATGTCCCCGTTTGCACTGCAAATATTTCATATCAACTTGCAACCCCCATATTCGACCATTACTGATCTTTCTACTAAAATCTACTACTAACATTTTTACTACAAATGACAAACACTAGAGTAAATAGGTATAATGTAAATAGGTCAATTATCTGAACACTTATTTGACGTCAATTGCAAAGGACACGTAAATAAAGATAAATTTCGCCTTACATTTCTCAAGTTATATGCCATACAATATTAATACATTCACTTATCAGTCCCAACAATTTTATTCCTTTATCAACAACTCCCCTATTCTATCTACATCAAATATTTCTTCCCCTTCATTGACCAAACTACATGTCTATCATCCACACAGCCCTGGAAATTAACATTCTACATGGCCTCTAGTACATTCCACCCCACGGCTGTCATGCCGAACATATGCACTGACCTATCTAGCAATCAACCGAACCACCGCGACAAGAAGTATCCCGCTGCCAAACTTAATTCCTACATTTTTATACTTTTTCTTTTACCACCTTTTCCCATTATTCGTGCATTAAGGGCGTTTATATTACGGTCAATTTGTCATTCATAAAACAAGCGATGTGCCACATAATATCGATGTAGTAATGATTACTCAAACTTTCTTTGTCCTCTAGTCTCAAAAGTACGTCCCAGCTCATTTATTTCTGCAGGTCACTGATATGAACCTGACACTACCTACCCTCCAACTGCGTTACCATTACCTAGCCAAAGGACAATTCTAATGAATGTCCCCGATCATGTTTTATCCGTTCTTTTAGATTCACCTAATCAGGATTCAAACCCACGTTCACCATCTCCTATCGTCACCTCGTAAATGAGGTTAACTACACTAGGGGTCAGCTTTTTCACAGTAACAGAACCCCAATTATGATCAACATAGAATCTAGTTTTATGCAAATGGGTTACTAATAAGCCTAATACTAACCATTTTACCAAAGCGTTATTATTAAAACTCCTTATTCTATCCAATAACGTGCCACTTCAATATACACAACTGCGTTCTGCCCACATGCGTTATTCGGCACGTTATTAAACTATTTGAACACCTATGTAACATTCAACATCCTCCCATTAGGAGGCTTTCGCGGTCTGTACATGCGCTCTCAATGCCTACTCATCCGTTTATTCAATTTACCATTCTCCCAGTTTAACTCTTTACTTCGTGTCATTGCAGCCACTCCCCTCTGCAACATGCCAGTATCTGACCCAATATATGTTAACTATCAACGTTAACCTTTAATTACAAACGGTCCGTAACACTCAAACGTTCATTAATTACCATTCTTTACGATTTATATTCATCTTTTATTCCTACACAAGTCGCTTGCTGTGAAACTAATATTGTCACACTGACATACGAAGGTTAAGCATTAGTACTATTCTACACATCACTCAAATATCTACAACTAAGGATTCTTACACCATACTGCAAAATCTACACAAAATTCTGGTCAGGTTCTATCCGAGAGGCATAACCCGCCACGGTTCGTCTCGTACCTCACTCACACCTGGATGCTCACATTATGCAACTCGCCTAAAGTTACTTTCTGTGGGGTATATGACCAAATTTACAAGTCACACTAAGCACCCAGGAGAACACTTCTAAGCGTTTTACACTTCCTATCTTAACCGTTTGATATTATTTGCCTTAGGTGAACCAATCGAGTGCCAAATTAAAGCTTTCTTAATGGGGTTATCACTCATTCGCCAACGGTAACACTATCTTCAACGTCAAGCAAAGACGCAATAAAGGCCCGAAACAAATGTGCAATTCGTTTATCAAACCTACTAGTTTATAGGTCATAAGTGTCACCTACAATAAGTATTTCATCTCAAACCCCCACTGATAATGTACTCTACAACGTCAATTTTTTTTTTAAACCAATATTTCCACTATAAAAACCAAAGATAACTTATGGTCTTTTCATTTCGGTTTAAATGGACTTCTAATTTACGTATAGGGTTGTTGACACTGCCTCAACTTGTAAACACGTATGATGAGGCTTTGGACCTCGTGCTGTTACTATTACTACTAAACACGTGTACTTATACAGACTCACCTTTAGTCTGTAGTAAGGACGAACGTGGAAAAGGTTCCAAGTAGGTAGAAGATTAATATTCACTGCCTAAGTCTGCCGTCATACTGGTATTCCATCTGCCAGATAAGGCCCAAGGGTGCTGCAAATAAGTCTGGTATTACCTGCAACAAAGGGGCACGTTACAGACTGCGGATAATATACATGTTAATGATTCAGACATACATTAGTTCAATTAAAGCTGTAATTGTCTCTAATCTATGCAATACTCATGCACAAGGCCCAAGACTTAAAATGGGAGTTTCAAATTCTAGGTCTTAACTTCTCACAAAAGGCATTTTTCCCTTATTTCAAACATGTCTGTCGCCACCATCTGGCTAGTGGTTAATTTCATCAGCTCATCAAACTATAAATTACACGTAAACTGCACGATACCATCCAAACGTTTATTTTAAAACTAAACCACTGTTTGGGGGTAGTTAAGGTACTCTTAAACTTACTGCATCACTAATAATGCCTACCTTCAAACAAGCAGAATTTTAACAGAAAACTTTCAGGTTACCACATTAACCAAATAATGAATAACGACTCCATAACTTATCTTGTGCCGGAGGACCATAATACCGGGGTAACTCTCATAAGGGTGTGTACAGCCAACAATGTTCAAATTGTCATCTAGGACCACATTATCCTTTAGGGACATCGCCACCACCTTCAGCTCGGTACGTCCACACTTGAGTCAACGGTGAAGTTAAGGTCTTAACAGTGGCAACCTAACCCATAGCCTCATCTTCAGCACATTCGACATCTCTCCACAACACTAGTTCAACAAATAAAGAAAGATTGTTACAGTATACCAAGTTTCAAATTTTATACATTATATTTTAGTACTGATTAATAAGCAGTACTAAAATTCTCAGTATATACCCCAAAGATGGGATATATAGCTGTAAAAGATTATATATTTTTGCCCCTAGATTTTAGCGTGTTGACGGTGTACTAGGTAACTGAGTGTACACTAGGGTCTGTCGGCCCCAGTGACCCCAAAAGGTAACCCCACGGGGTCAAATGGTTTCAACAGACACCTAACACTAGCACCTACACACCGTCCCGCGGGCAATACTAGGGCCAAAATAACGTTCCGTTGCGCCCCAACGAGCAGGTCGACTCAACAGCCAATCACGGTCCCCATTTTTAATTCATTTCCCATTCTCACTAGCTGTACTGTCATTGGTCGGCTCCACCTAATTGGATACCTTGGTAATTCATGACAATTATTTTTTTTCAACTCAAATATATTCACGGAAAGGGGTATTCTATACCGCTTCTTGGTGTACAGACACGTCTCAGTTTACTTTAGTCATCAACTATATTTAGAGGCTAAAAGTATCCCCGCTGCTTGGTAAAACAATTGTAGTCACGTTACTAACCATCCATTAAGGACAACACTTTTTACCGAACTTCTGACAATTTCTTCACTATATTAAGCTGCCCGGCCTAATAAATGAAAGACAAATGCTCATTAATATAGCCGCCAAACGCACATTTGTATGAAAACATTGTTTTACATTCAAATCACAACTGATGACTCCAACACTTCGGAAACAACTGCTTCCTGACGACTTTGGTTCGAATCCGTTCGAACCCTAACGCAACAAATGCTTCAACCGCCTTAACAGAACTAGTGCCTAATTATGAAAAATATGATAAATAAATTATTTTTCATTTTAGAACATTCCTATTATGAATGAACAGTATGTTCAAACTGATAAATGCTAGTTTGTGTTCGACCGCTGGATGGAATGGCCTAACCTCATGTATTTGCAACTCCCCTGATGACGCGATGCAAATACATATTTTGTCAAGCGAAACTGGAGCACTTAACTATATATCTCAGGCCTTGCTTTGCTATTGTTCAGTGTCATATTGAGTCTGTAAGACATTACATTAATAAGTATAGGCTAAGTTCCTTGACCTATACTTAGACAAGAGCAAACACATAACCAACAAAGTCTCAAAAACAGTTGGTATACTCTCTAAAATCAGATATTATGTTCCAAACTCTGCTCTCCTCTCACTATACTATGGGCTAATTAATCCCTATCTTACATATGGTATCTGTGCATGGAGTTCAACCTCTGCAAACTACCTCAAGACCATCATCACCCAGCAAAAATATGTTATCAGAACAATAACAAACTCTGCTTTCAGACAACACTCAGTCCCCCTGTTTAAATCCCTAAACATACCTCACTCCACATATTCTCTGGTGCAAACTACATTTCCAAAACCCTGTTCTGAAATTCTTCCAGGACAGATGTAATAGAACTCATACTCACCACACCACAATTAAATAACTCCGATAGCCCCATAGTCAAACTTAATCTGTGTAAACACACTATGCAAATAAACGGATCTAGTCTATGGAACTCACTCCCTACCGATTTGAAAACCTGTCCAACTTTCGCTTTATTCATAAATAAAACCAAAAAGTACCTAATTCCATCTTTATAGTTTCCTAACTAGTGCTTGAAACTCGTACTGTATCTAGTGCTTCCCAATATATGTACTTATGTCATATAACTTTACCATCGTAACCATTGATGTTAATTTATATCATGTTATACACATAGTTTGCTACATAATATCTTGCAATAATCCTCAATTTATGCTAAAATGTATCTGTGGATAAACCTTAAATTTACTTTTATGTATCACATTTTTTATACAATGTTTTTTTATACTTTCTTACAATGCATTTTTATACTTACAATCTATTTTTATATTTACGATACATCTGTAATGTGTTTTTTTTTATTTTCGCTACAAATTACCTTCTTAAATTTATATATTCGATAAGGATCCTGCCCGAAATCCTATTGCGTACTAGTGCCATTACGAAATTATAAAACTTCAATGCTCTATACTCTCATAAACCCAATGTACCTTTTTGCATAGAAATTCTTGTATATAAATTAATTCGTATAACTATCTGTCAGCTGAGCAGTTATATATGTGTTGTGGTATAAATGCCCCTCAATTTGCTAATCATGCATCGCAAGCCGCCGGTGGAATCGTTATGTAATGATTGACATATTTTGCACATGATTGTATAACAAAAGTATCCAAAATTTAATACAGTATAAGTCAATTTCGGTATACTTATCCAGGATTTCTCGTAGCATATCATTTTCAATTAAAGACCTACACACTTCTTAGTGTTACATATATAGTCATTCCGGCTTAATGCCTTCTTATGATAAATGCACATTTATAATAGATTCCCCTATGAATTTATGTGTTTTGTTCTTCAAACTAAATTACAGAGTGAAACACAGTATGCGATTTTTTAATTCATCTAATACTTTAGAGTTATATTTAGATCCCCTATGATTTTCTATTTTGTCTTTACACTAAATTACACAGTGAAACCCAGTACGCGAATTATTTGTCCATGTAATACTTTACATTTGGTCGATGTACATTTGCTTGGACGCAGTATTGCTAGCCGCCCTCAACCAATATGCACCCGTTTTGAAACTTTATGATAATTTCCTGCCCACCTAACCTATCAGAGGACCTTTAACTTACTGTTGTTGAAAAAAAAATTCCCAAATTTATATTCATTTTTTTTTCATTTTTAAATTACGTCCATAGTCGGCCATACTGGCAAACGCCCAAAAGCGACGTTCTTTTTAAGAGGACAGGTTGATTGATTGTTGCCGCCGAAGGCGGCTACTTTATTGTGCACCCCATACTCATCTGTGAGAACAGGTTGATATGCAACCCGTCCTCGACTCAAGTCCATTCCATCCAGCGGTCGACCCCTCACACACGCATTCATTATTTTTTAAATGTTGTTCATTCAAACGGGAATTTTCTCAATTATAAATTATTTCAGTTTTAATGTATTATATTATTTAATGTATCCTTATGCAAGAACAATCGTAATATCAATAACATTTACAACACGGACTGCTGGATAGTATAATGGACTCAATTACGTGAACAACTCGGCCCTCTGCTGTTAATTGTTACAGTTCAGTGTTCACAGATTTAATAGGAGCAGGTGAAATGGTCAAGGATGAGGAGGAAGGTGTATAGTGCTTACTATGTACTCAATAAAGCCCCAATGTTCCTTCTTGCATATAAATATATAAATAAAGATGTTCCCTCGAGTTGGTGTGTGGGGGGGGGGGGTCGTAGAAGTACCAAAATTTACCCATTTCCTGCTAGCATTACGAGAGTAATGAGAAATATGGTATATTTACTCACTGTAATGTTGGTGCTGAATCCAGAACATGATCAAAACTATTTTTACTCAGAAATATTCTAATTTCAAACGAAATTACAAGTAAATATGTAGCAGGTGACGCCATATCAAGTCGAGGGTCCAAGCGACAATGTTGTGGAGCGACTTGTCCAAGATATATGGTCGCCAGGAGAGCGTTTGCTGCCATGTCAGCCACAGTACACAGTGATCCAGCCCTCGCACTTCTTTGCTCAATTTCTCGAAAATTTATTTGGTATTATTAACAAGTACAATGCGCATTTGTAATAATATTTTTTTTTTATAAATATCCACAAAACATTTAATATTTATTCAAAAAACGTGTCTGGAAGTTTATTCAACTTCACAGGACGATAATTTGGTTATAAAGGTACTAACGTTATTCGTTGGTATGCGTTCGCTACTTAAACTACTCATGTCCTTTTCGCTCATATTTATTTTTTGTTTCTTATATATATATATATATATATATATATAATATATATATATATATATATATATATATATATATATATATATATATATATATATATGCGGAAAATCCACAGAGAAAAATGAAAGGAGGTAACGTTTCGACTTGGTTAAAGCCTTTGTCAAACCAGACTCAGAGTCTGGTTTGACAAAGGCTTTAACCAAGTCGAAACGTTACCTCCTTTCATTTTTCTCTGTGGATTTTCCGCATAAAATGATCAGTGTTTTGTGATCGTCAATTGCATATATATATATATATATATATATCATCAGTCTCCGTGGTGTAGTGGTAAAACACTCGCCTGGCGTTCCGCGAGCGCTATGTCATGGGTTCGTATCCTGGCTGGGGAGGATTTACTGGGCGCAATTCCTTAACTGTAGCCTCTGTTTAACGCAACAGTAAAATGTGTACTTGGCTGTAACAACGATTCTTCGCGGCGGGGATCGTATTCCAGGGACCTGCCCGAAACGCTACGCGTACTAGTGGCTGTACAAGAATGTAACAACTCTTGTATATATCTCAAAAAAAAAAAAAAAAAAATTATATATATATGTATATATATATATATATATATATATATATATATATATATATACACACACACACACAAGAGTTTTTACATTCTTGTACAGCCACTAGTACGCGTATCGTTTCGGGCAAGTCCTTAATCCTATGATCCCTAGAATATAACCCCGCAAAAAATCGTTTAACAACCAGGTATCCACTTTACTGTTGAGTTAAACAGACGCTACAGTTAAGGATTTGTGCCCAGTAAATCCTCCCTGCCCAGGATACGAACCCATGACAAAGCGCTCGCGAAGCACCAGACGAGCATCTTAACCACTACACTTCGGGGACTGCCATAGAACACCGAACCCTACAGGCTCTCTGATATATCAATCAATTATATTTAGTTCATCTATTAGACTTTCAAATTATTCCCTCAGTTGTGTAACTTGTTGCCTTTTACAATTTGTAACATTTCATTGACTAACAGCCAGATTAGTTTCTCATTCTTAAAAATACATTATTATATTACACGGATTTTGTAGTGTATAATTTTCATCATTATTTTGCTCCATGAACTAGTGTCTGTAACAGGTATAAACAAAACAAATATTAATTATTAGGATTTTATTATATTTCTATATCAAGCTATATAAACAAATGTTTGCTCAATAAGATAACCACATTATGTATGGAACGTTTCACTCGTCCACATGTGGCTTTAGCATGGAAATACAGTACCTGGTTTTAGCTATATGGACGGAATTGTTGCAATGTAACCAATGAGAAAGCGACTAGGGACAAATTCAAATTCAACAGTGCATAGAGAAAGTGCTTATTTCATATAGTATTTATAGTTTGGTATCTATACATTATGGCTACAATAGTCATTTACTTTGTGAACCTAGAGCATTGCTATCCAGAGTTTCCCCCATGTATCAGACAATGAACTGTATGGGTGTAACAACAATTGTATATGCATGCCTTGCATAATGAATGTGACATGGTTAATGGAGTTGTTGATCAACATATTCAGCCCATCCTTCTCTTTGGGTTGTATTTATACAAACGAGGACCATAGTGTATATACCAATGTATGTCGAAAGTAGAAATTGGCACTATCCAGTTGGAAACAAACTATTGTTGCAAACATAAATGAACATGTGCCACTAAGCCTAGGAATATAAGTTTTCGGGTTAAGCTTCATTTGTTTTTTTATATAATAATTCATTACGAGTCGGTATGCTTAAAGCTAAATAAGTGTGAATTCGTGACTATTGACGATCATCACAGTAGGGAATATCTACAGAGGAACGCCCCTAAATCTATCTACAGTATGTATTATTGACCTGCAACAACATGTAATATTGAGTTGTACAGTAATATGAAAATAGGCATACTATTGCTGCAAGCAAAGCCTGTCAACTTTATACAACATTACTCCAAATATTAACATGGTCAAACTGTTGACTTTAGAAAATTCTGTATATAAATAAAGAGCCATACAATTTCTCTTAGAAATTACAAAGCATCTATTTGAATATAGAGTATAGTTATATATATCAATATTGATATTATATATATTGATAATTAGTATATATTGATATATATGTTAATATAGATATATATTAATGTTATATATCAATATATATATATCATTATATATCTATATTAATATACAGTAGATATATATCTATATTGATATACAGTATCAATATTGAGATATATATATATTAGAGACATGATCATCAACCTTAAAGCATATATAAGTGCCCACCATGCTTTGCCAAGCAAATAGTTAATGGAAGCAGCTCATATCTGCTTGTTTTCAAAGAACTGTATTAAGTAACCTTTATGTAATAAGCACATTTCCAATAACAAAACCTCTTGTGTCAAAGTACATTGAAATATGACATTAAACGTGGTGATAATGTTTAGCCATGAGGCCTAAATATGTCCATTTAATAACACAATTATCTTTTTGTCCAACAGTTGGTGGCCAAGGTAAGACCTTGTTCCTGGAGTCCTTACATCTATAAATTACAAAGACAGCCCAAAAGCCTCCATGTCTGTATGGAAAATGACATTACAATTGTACATTCTTCCATCAGAAGGCATTTGTATACATTACTTAAACAAATAATAAATATTGCCACAATTATGTACATTTTTATACACAAATATAATACATTATATATATATTCCTTGGAAGTATCTCTTATGGCTCTCTAAACAATGGTCAATATTGTGTTTTTGCATTACTGCAGACAAACCCGTTCTAGTTGCAGACTCCAGTACAAACATTTTTCTTCATCATACTAGTGCATAAAATATCCCTATCAGTTTATAATATATCAAAATATTACATCATTGTAGATTTGCAATAACAAATCTCCAATGATTACAGTTCTGTATAGTACATGCAACAAAACCATGAAATATAGATTGTGGGGGCAAAGCACCTTAAAAAATCAAAGGCTTTAATGCAAGATTTACACAGACAATTAAAATGTACTCACACATAACATCATGCCTGCCTTCACTTATTGTAATTGCCCAATATATTGTGACTAATTTACAGGGGGGGGGGCAATATCTTTAAGGCGTAAACTTTGTATAGCCGATGGAACAAGGAAGGTATAATGTACAGTACACCTTTTTAAACACTTTTAACCCCAATATCATAAACTGAAGTCAATATAACAACCAATTGTCAATTGCCAAAAGGTGCACCATATCACATTTCCAGAAACCCTATTTAATCTGTGTTCTGCCAGCCTTCTTCAATTCAACTGGTCCCTAGGAATCAAACAAAATACAACTTTTTCTTTGGGCGAGATACTGTAAACTAATACTGTAAATTAAAATGAGCAGGAAAGGCAGTAACAAATTATTATCCACACCATGGAGTTGACACAGCTTCCAGCTGTGCACCATACCCCTGTACCACGATTTGGGTATACAAATTATACAACCTGGGATTCCACTGGACGTCTGGAGGCTGCTATTGAATCCAGTACAGGTTGTTTTACATACAACACTCTAAGCACTCTGGTATATGTAAACTACTTTATCAACGATGTGCTTTAGCTTGATACACATATATGATATAACCCCCCCAAAACACTTAATGATATACTGTATATGTAAAACTTGGGCTGGCTTGAGTACAAGCCTCTGGACATCCTGTGGCATTGCAGGTAGAACTTATTAAAGTCATAGTACAGGGGTATGGTGCATGGCTACGAGTTCCTTGATCGCTGGTTCGAGTCACTCATTTTCTCAGAGTTGGTCTGGTGTGTTTACAACATCTGGATTGACATAATACGCTACCAAAAATATAATGGCAATTACACTGCATGACCTAAATGTATTGTATATAGGTTGAGATTACATTTAATGTGAGAATGAGGAGTAAATTTCAAGCATTTACGTTCAAGTTAATTTGAGTGTGTGTGTGTGTTTAAATTATACATGGAAAAACTCCAACAAAAATGTAAGTACCCATCAAAGGTCAGATGTTAATTTGTGTAACAGTAACATTCTAAACACTGTTCTTTAATTGCAGTAAAAATTTACCCCTCATTCCATGCGTTTGTAATTCCCTTCAACATTGCTTTGTTCAAAGTAATGAGTCTGTATAAGTTCATGTGTAATTCTATATTAATACAAAACCATGCTTTCCCACAACTTTTCTGCCTAGCCTCATAGGCTCTTGTGAAGCACTCAAATATCAACTCGGAAAAACTGAATCGAATGGCCAAAGCAGCAACAAGAATGCATAAAACATTAGTGCACACAGCCTCTCCTTGACCCTGACTCCCATAGATAAGTACATTACCCAGGCTCTATTTCTGGACAAGACAGAAGCAGTTGGACACATTTCCTTTCACTTAATGCCTCTGTTCACCTAGCACTCAAACAAAATTAAGGAACTGTTGTGGGGTGCATCCTTGGAAGGTCAGGGGAAGACCTCAACAGGCCTAGGTACAGGCTGCCAGACCTCGACAATAAGAGTTAAAAAGGCCTCGGCCAGGGAAGTGGAGAGGCCACCTTTCAAGTCCTGACCGTGGGTAATACCCTCCCACCCAGAAGTTGAAGCCAAAAGACAAGGTCTACCATTAGGAAAAATACCAATTTGCCCTCTCAGCACCAATGGGAATGAGTAAGGGTGGGAGGGGTGGTGCTGGAATGGTCATTGATATCAATGAACAGTGAATAGTAATCCTCCATGCACTTTGTAACATCTTGTATTTTTAATACATGTACAGTGCTGTACTTTCAAAGAAAACACTTTTTCAATTTTCCCTTTCTGGAGAGTTTTGTCAAGTTGTAATGTTGAACCAAACAGAACTGGACAAAACAAAAGGCATACTCTACTCAATATATGATTATAGCCACTATGCCTAACAAGTATGCAAAGACCAGACCTAAGTAACAAGAAACAAGCTTCAGGTATTTATCACAAGAAAGCACTAAGCTCTATTCTAACATTATCAAAGAGTAAACAACAGATTGTGCCCCAAAACGTAGGTAGCGTGGCAACAGAATCAACTATATTGTGTAGGTCTGACAAGTTCATATCAAGTTACCAGGGGGCAAAGTGGTAGGAACCTCAAGAGGAAAAGGCTACTTCTAAAGCACTAACCCAACCTGGACCACAAAATAAATCTGAATAAATTATTATATAAAATGTCACCTGTAAAGCCAACAAAATGTACTCAGGCATTGATATACAGCATAAGGCACACCACACAACAACAAAAGCAAAGTTTTCATTGATAATGTTAAACATTTCACAAATTTCTTGTTCTTCACTTGGCCAACAACTAAGACTGAAATCAATCAGGAAGAATGTGAGGAAGCTCTGGTCAGGGTATTCTGTCACCACTCCCACCTTGTGGTGGCCTGCTGGGCCAACCTATAGTTAGCAAAAGCATTCCTTGAGATTCTGCACTGCAACTTGCACTCAAGAACAGTTTCTAGAATTACCCTATACCTCTTACAATTATGTATGAGGATGCTTGACCATGAAGGAAAAAAATGAGACTGGAAATTGTGATTGAATCTACTAGTGGTTTTTCTGGACTGGACTAAGCATCATCTACAATGACTACTGTACACCATGATCCACACGGGAGAGTTTTAACACAAAATTCTTGCTCTGGTGCAAAAATGTTAACTTGCTCTTACTCTACATCATCTTAAGGTTTGCCCAAAATGTTGCATGTGATTAGTAGCATTATACAAAATAATATAACTATACATATTGTTTATACTATGTATTTATGTTACACATTGTTATGCATGGGGCAAGAATAAAAGAGGGTAGGGCATATACGAGTAAATCCAGGGAGGTGCCTAGGAACAAAATGAGGGGGGGGGGGAGCATCAGGGGCCCCATGGGAGGGGAGTGCAAGCCAGGAGGTGCAGAGGGGCAGGAAAGGACAACCCCCACCCCCCAGGGCCCATGAAAGAGGAGGGCGGGCCAGGGAGAACAACGACGAGGACACACCAAATTGTCCAAGGGCACCTAGCGAGGTGGGAAATGCCACACAGGGTAAGGGCATGCAGAGGTAAAATGAGTAGGAAGAAGCGACCTTGAAGGCTGCAATGATGCCACAGGAGATGTGGAAGTGCAGGGCCACAGGGGGGCAATGGAAACAGGGGTGAAATGGAATGGAAACCCAGGGGTGCCACAAAGATACAGAGGGCAGGGTGCACACACAACAGGACCTAGGAGGGAGGACACTGGGTTGGGAACAGCAACACAGGACGGAGCAAATTTCACGCTAACACACCCCAAAGCATTTTGATAAGGTACTGCATAAAGGACTGGCAAGGAAATCACAGACACAAAGAATAAATGATAGAACACTAGATTGGATAATACTATTGTTAAAACAAAGAAACTAAAGGGTCACCCTAAAATGTAAGTAAATCTGACTGGAGATGTGTGTTGAGTGGGGTACAACAAAATTTAATTTTGTGGCAAACCTTTTTTTGTCATATACATCAATGACAGATGAGAATATTACAACCCACATTATCAAATTTACTGATAACACCAAGATTTGACTTATGGTCAAGCTGGACATGACAATGATGCTTTTCAAAGAGATTTATATATGAACTCCACAAATGGTTGGAAGACTGTTAAATGTTACACACAAAAATCACCATAGCGTGATGCATCAAATGAACAGATCCACTAGGGCTGTGACGAAGGTTTGAACCTACGTCCGAGAGGATCCCAGACGCACCTTAATCGACTGAGCTACGACATGGTAAAAGAATTGCAACCGGAAGTTCTACTGACCTTACTCGGCTCCTGCAGCCTCTCAAAAACACAAACCAGGGTTTTACACAATTCCCCCATGCACCTGAGCTCTGTCAATAAGCTGTTCTACCTCTTTGCCCTTACTTCATTACACACAGAAATCACAATAGCGTGATGCATCAAATGAACAAATCCACAAGGGCCGTGACGAGGGTTCAAATCTACGTCCAAGAGGATCGAGCAAAGGGGAGGCCTGATGAATATTTTTCAATATAGAAATAGGGACGTCCTTGCATGTGGGTCATAACAATGCCTATCACGCCTATAAAATCACCAACATTATCTTGCAGCAGATTTATGAAGAAAAAGGACCTTCCAGTAACAATCCACCAATCACTAAAAGTTACACATCAAGTGGGAAGGAAGGAATTATCAGACGAAAGTGCCAAGTCATTACAACTACATACCACTGGGAAGGGGTCAGGATATGGATTTAGGATGGGACTGGAAGAAAGGAATAGTGTCCAAGCACTTGGATGGTCAGGGATTGAACGCCTACCTGCTCGAAGTGAGACCATTGCTCTACTGTCCAGCCCTGCAATAACAAAATCAAACTAAATCCTAAGAATGGACAAGTGAAACTCCGACTAATGAAAACAACGTAGACAATTGTACCAATCTCTGGTGTACCCCCACTTGGATTACTGTATCCAAGCATTGAGACCTCTTTTTCAGAAAGACATATCTACTTTGGAGAAATGTTAACACTGGGCAACAAAAATCAATTCTGAACCAAGTCATCTCTGATACCAGTAACAGTTGACAACCACAGGGCTAACAACACTCCAAACAAGGGCAAATCTAATTGACAAAATATTTAACAATTTGGGTGTTATGACCACTTCATGACCACTTCTTCAAAAGGCCAGATGTAACATGACCAAGAGCAATAGTTTCAAGCCTTGGAATTGCCTACTCGCCAAAGCCATAAGTGCTAAAATGGCTGAATTTCAAAATCCACCTCAATAACATCATGATGTCAAATGGGAGAACCCTATCACTGGCTTCCTGGACTTATCGAGGCAACTGCAGAGATAGGATTCCTCAGGAAAAAGAGAACACAGGCAGCAGGAGGCAGCCCATGGGCTACAGGCAGAGGGGAGGCCTGCCCCAGCAAGTGCCGTGGGGCCGGCCCGACGTATTTTCTGGTGCTGCTGCCGCCACACCATTGACGTGAAAGAAGAAATAGGCAGCAGAGACATGGACAGGCATCCTAGATGCCTGACAAGGACAGGCACAACTGAATATGGTGTGAAAATGACTTGCATGTGAATTATATGTGTGGTACGGGACTGGAGTGACAGCACATAGCGAGAACGTGAGGCAGAGACCAGGCAGAGCCTGCCTTAAATACTTCCCCAGGCAGTGTTAGGGAATACTGTATGTAAACAAAACAAACTAAAGACAAATAATATAGAGGTTCTATAACTCAAGAGATGTGTAAATTGAATGTAATAATTGGGAGGAGAAAAGTCAAGCTGTGACTAAGCAATATATATCTACCTGAGAGTATCATTCAGTAGGAATAATGAAAGACAAGCACAGGCTAATGGCACAGTGTGACATGAGAAAACACCAACTAATTATCAAAAGTACACACCAAGCTAGGAATACTATATAGCACCGTCTGTGTCACAGGATACTGTATTTAAAACATCCTAAATATCACTCAAGATGCCAATATAAGACCAAAAGGATAAGCCGGTTAACAGCAAAGGTATTGGACTCAACAAGAACTCTATTGCGGGAAAAGCCACATGAGTGGATAGCCTTTTGAGAGCTGTGGTGGTGTAGTAATACAGTACTGTAGTAAACAAATAAGAACTTTCAAGGACGCATTCATCAATAACAGAACCGGTACATTACAACACTCCCTGCACCATCATCATGACTACACAAACAAGTGGGACCTATACAAATCACTGCCATTAGATACTGACAGAAGAAAGAAATAGTATCAAACAAGATATCCCCCTGAATGTAGATTCAATATTCAGAAACATTTATTTATCCATTATGGACTACTGTACCTTCGATCACACCCCCCCTCTCCTCCAAGTGGAATAAAATTGACAGCTAAATGAAAATGCCAAACATTGTGACATAATATTAGAAGGGTAAAGTAAGAGTACCTAGTGCTTGATCTAGGTACTCTCTCTCTCGAATCAATCGTATAGAATAGGGTAACAGCACACTGCTGTGTACCCAACCCTGATAATAATAATATATTATTAATCAAACAAATGAGTGACTAACACCCCTCTAATTCATGTTGGATAAACTCAGCGAATGAAACAATATATAAATGAGTAAAACTATATAGACAAATGTCAAGTAATGACAGTTGGAACAAGGCTCATGATTATGTAATAATATACAGATTATGTAATATAATGTGCAAATAAAACATAATAATAAAGGACTGTAGAACACCCACTGGATCATTAAAATGTACATATTTAACTTATTCTTGAAGCAATCCAGCAATCACTTGCCTATTGTGGTAACCGGAATTTTTTTTATCACTAATCCACAACTTACTCCCCCAACTACTCATTACCTGTAAGGCACTCTCTCTAGTGGCCTTGACAAGGACAGGAAGCCGGCAGCTTGTCAATGGTCTCCCCCATTTGTCCCAATGATTTGGTTGGGCTCGATTTTTTATTTTGCTGTTTCGCCATTTGCTTTTCATATGTGTGTGTGTGTGTGTGTGTTTGGCCTATTGGTTGTTATATGGTGCCTAAACTTAATGAAGTATAGTGTATAGCCAAAATATAAAATGTCTAAAGCCTTGTAGCAAAATAAGTTTCGGAATAAGGACACATGCGCTATGTTGAATGATGAAAGGTATTGAATATGGCCAATTTACACAACAATAAAAGAGAAAATAAGAGAGAGAGAGAGAAAGTAACAGCACACATTTGTAACCAGACATTAAAATAGAGAACATAGGTTGAAATTCAGAACCGAGTAGTCAAGAGCAGCCACAATTGTATATTACAGAACAAATGGTTCAGATTATAATATTTTTTTTTTTTTTTTTTTTTTTTTTTTTTTTTTTTGAGATATATACAAGAGTTGTAACATTCTTGTACATTCTTTTTTATTACTAACAGTTGTAAATAGTTCCAGTAACCTACAGTTGATGTAGTGGTTGGGTTGATAAAAATGACAATACACTAGGAGCAAAACTCTCTTCGTATACTATATAAAATACGTGTAATAACAAATATATAATGACAATTGTGAGTAAAATGTTATGCTTTAGGATAAATATGACACATTCAATACGAACAATACTATTTTGTGTCATCCATCTATGCATGTGGCTTTCAATTGCTTGTGACTACAGAAATACACAATGTGAGGCCTTACATGTCATTCTGTTTAATGTGTCAAATTTAGTTTTTGAATACACAGTCTAGCTTGGCAGCTGAATGAATGCTCAAATTTATTTAATAATTTTCTTAATTATTTACTATAAATTTCTTGTTTAGCTATAGTAAGTGCCAAGCAACACCACTGCTTGCATGATCTCTTATATTACATAGGAATTTCTTATTTTTAATTTAAAATAAATAAAACATATCTTTGGTCAGCCCCAATTGCATTATTGTATCGAAGCATGAAGACCTCATCTTCAAAATAGCATTTTACAACCAAGTCAACTCTCGTACCAGAAACAGTTCAGGGCCATTAGGGCTAACAACACTGCAAACCAGCCATGACAGGGTGGACCTGATTAAAACCTTTAAAATACTGAACAATTTGGAGGATGTTGATCTCAACAATTTCTACAAAATGTCAGATATAACGCAAACAAGGAGCAATAGTTTCAAGCTCAACAAGCTACAATGTAGGACTGAAAAAACAAGATGCTTTATCACCCACAGAGTTATAAACCCATGGAACTGCCTACCTGCCAAAGCATTAAATGCCAAAACTTAAATCTTTAAATCTTGCTTCCAAAAATCATCAGGGCAAATGGGGGCAACTTTGACAAGCCGCTGGCTTTCTGTCCTTGTCAAGGCCACTAGTGAATTAATGGCCCTCAGGTCAATTCAATATCAATATGATAAAACACACAAACTCTCCAGCTATAACCTGCTTTAACATATTCTTTTTCTTGCTGTAATCTTTATCACCGAGGTTTTGTTCCATCAACCCACTGCACTGGAATATGGGACTGTTGCTAATAACAAAGGTGCTTACTGACAAGGAAGTACGTCTCACTTGCTCTCATTACATGTACTGTACACTATTTACATCAACACCACATTAAATTTTCTCTGATCAAATTTCCTCCATATTTCTGTTTGAGCTGCACAGAAGTTTATTATGAGGAATCAACTGTACAGTGACTTTTGAACTGATCTACCCTACTCACATTGTCCTGGTATAGCGAGACCCGTGACCAAACTTAGAGCGGGCAGAATCTTTATTAGAGCGACCCTGAAAAAAAGATTACACAATTAATGCTGTGAAAAGTCACATTAATATGGCTGAAAAAATATAACCCAACACACACACACATGTGAAATTATAGTAACCACGTTTCAGTCCATCCTGGACCTTTATGTGACAACTTTTTAATCCATCCTGAACCCCATGTCACACAAAATTCACAACACTCCCATTCATCCATTTCTTACCTCATTTCTCAAGTTATCCAAAAACTTCTGAATGTTCTTTATC
>WNGS01111181.1:6433704-6461548 GCA_020271785.1 Procambarus virginalis | reverse complement strand
AGAATTAGAGAGGACAGCAGCAGGAGCACAAGGCTACAAAAGGACAGAGGACCGTCTTAAGGAGCATCACACTCCGGCAGCCGCCCACAAGCCCTCTCACGGTGACAACGAGCTGGACAGGGAGGGGGTTAGACACTAGCAAGGCAGCCAATAAACGTACACCATTAAATGAACAAATCCACAAGGGCCGTAATGAGGGTTCGAACCTAATACGAAGAACACCATTAAGAGTAATATCATACCTGTTTGATATCAATGGTTTCCAATCCTAATATAAGGGTAATTGTGCCTTTCTTAAGCCCATTACTCCATCAGCGATCATTCATTCTGCGGCTACGTCCAACAGTCTGTTTAGATCAGATTGTCATTCAGGGAATTACCTCAATGAACAACACCGTGGACAGAGTATATGAAGGCTCTGACAAACAACTGACTCCATCTTGTTGACCAGACCACACACTAGAAGGTGAAGAGACGACGACGTTTCGGTCCGTCCTGGACCATTCTCCAGTCGATTGACTTGATCGACTTGACTCCATCTTCATCCTGCTTGGAGGGGTGAAGATGGATGATGGGATGGATTGGGGTAGGGGATGATAGCTATGGTTTAAGACAGAGGGGTTAGCAGGTATGGCAGACTATGGCACACGGCTGGACAACTTTTTCCTTTTCCTTTTGTTTTTCGTTTTGTCTCCTCCCCCCCCCCTCTTCTCCTTTCTCGTTGTCATTTCCCGCTGACCTTGTGCCTGTTTTGATCATTCTTTTGGCCTTCTTTTGTTTTGACGCCCGGTGTTTGAGGAGGCATACTCTTACACCCGTAGAACTGTAGTACCCAACGTCTCGAGCAAGGAAACCTTTTATTGTCAATCCTCCTTTCGTCACTGAACCTGATCTCAACGGACTCGCAGTTCTTAGGTGGCGTTTGTGGGGCGTATACTCACGACGCACCTCTGGGGAGGCCCCGGCATGATCGGCGATAGCTTCTGTTAGGTGTCTTGCCTCTAATTGTGGCTCCATGGTGAGTGTGGGGGCACATTCGTGAATGAAAGTGTTATTTTGTGTCTTTATGTCTGTGAATGTTCCTCTTGTACCCTCTCAGGCTCGTGGGGTGGGCGACCAAGCCCCCGAGTTGGATTGTATTGGAATACCAGGCTCTGTAGCCCCCGCTGCATTGGGCCCCGACCTTGCTTCTCCTTTGACCTTCCTGACTACTCCCCTCGGCTCCCCTCCCTCCTCTATGGTTGGGTCGAGCCACAAGCCCCCAGTGGTGACCACCTCGTCCCCTGGCACGGCGCAGTCTCTACTGCGCGTTTTAACTCCTCTCTCTCTGGGGGTTCTCAACGCCGTCCGCGCCACGGCCGCACTCGCTCAATTCCTTCTCGTACTGATGCGTATCAAGCCTTCTTTAGTCCCGCTTCGTGGGCCAAATACTTTGATCTCCTCCCTCTTGATTCTACGCCTCCTGGTGATTTCTCCCTCCATAGGCATCTTGTTAATTCCGTAGATGCCTGTTACTTTCCACCCCACCCATCTCGGTACTCGTGTCGTTGCTGCTCCTTCTCAGGATGCAGCCTCCCGCTTGGCTGCCTTATCCTGCCTTGGCGAGACCCCTGTTCGGGTCTCCAAGAACGCTCCGTTGAATGCCAGTGTTGGCACTATTTTCCTCCCGCCCCATGTTGCGACTGGTGTTCAGAATCTACTGGACTGCCACGATGATATTCGGCATATCCTCTAAGCCCAGGGCCATTCTGTCATTCATTCAGGGTCACTTTTCGTCTGTTAGCTCTGGTTCTCATCTCCCCCATTCCTTCCTTCTTCGTAAGCCTCTTCTTGAATCTCGTCCTTTGGATTTGTGTACCTATCTCTGCCTTCCCTATAATGATCCTTTCTCTATCTCTGAGCTCCAGTCTGCTCTGGCCCTCTGCGGTTCTATGTCAGGAGGCTCCGATGGCATTCATTATGAGATGCTTCGAGATCTCCCTCCGTGCTCGTCTCAGTATTTACTGAGTCTTTACAATCGGGTCTGGGAGTCGTCGTCAGTCCCTGAGGACTGGCTCGATGCTGTTGTCCTCCCTGTTCAGAAACCAGGGTCTCTCAGGTCTTCCCCCAAGGACTTCCGCCCTATTGCCCTCACAAGTTGTGTCTGCAAGCTCTTTGAATGTATGGTTAATGTTCGTCCGATGTGGTTCTTAGAACACTATCACCACCTCTCCCCTTCTCAATTTGGTTTTCGCAAATGCTGCAGCACAACAGATGTCCTGGTGAACTTGGAGGTCTATATTTGTACTGCTTTTGCTGCGAAGACCTCCGTTGTTGCCGTCCTTTTTGACCTGGAAAAAGCTTACGACACTACCTGCCAGTATCATATTATATCCCAACTTCATTCTTTTGGCCTTCGTGGGAATCTCCCTCTCTCCCTCCAAAGTTTCCTCTCGCGTCGTTCCTTTTGAGTGAGGCTCGGTAACACTCTCTCTGCCCCTTTTCGCCAATATGAGAGTGTGCCCCAAGGTTGTGTTCTGAGCACTACTCTTTTTCTTGTTGCTCTCAATGGTCTTCTTTCCTCCCTTCCTTCTGGCGTCTTCTCCGCTCTCTATGTAGACGATCTTACCCTTTGCTGTCGGGGTGATGATTCGCCTCTCCTTCAGCGGCGGCTTCAACTTGCAATTGATGCCGTGTCGTCTTGGGCCACCGATCATAGTTTCAAGTTCTCTGCATCTAAGACTTGTGCTATGACTTTTACTCGAAAGCGTGTCATTCTTCGTCCCTCTTTGTCTCTTTATGGACATCCCCTGGTGTACAAGGATTCCACTAAGCTTCTGGGGTTAATCTTTGACACTCGTTTGTCTTGGTCAGCCCATATTTCTTACCTCTGCGCTGAATGCTCTAAGGCCCTTTCCCTCCTTAAGGTTTTGTCCCATACTTCTTGGGGGGCGGATAGGCTTACGCTCCTCTCTACATTCCACACTTGTCCTGTCTAAACTCAATTATGGTTGTCCTGCTTACTTGTCCGCTTCTCATTCTACTCTTCGCCGTCTTGATGCTTTGCATCATGCTGGGTTGCGCCTCAGCTCTGGTGCCTTTCGTTCGACTCCCCCCCTCAGCTTGTATGTTGACACTGGTTTCCTATATCGCTCCAGGACCTCCGCGATTGCTACTGTCTTCGCTATTTGGTGTGGTCCTTGCAACATCGTTCCTCTCGCTTCTGTCGTGCTTTGACTTTTACTCCTCCTGTAGTTTCCGCTCCTCTTCACCACCGCCCTCTTTCTGTCCGGCTATCTCGCTTACAGGTTTCTCTTTCCATTCATCTTTCTCGTATTTCTCCTCGTATTGTTCCTTCCTTGCCCCATAGAGGGTCCCCCTTCCGTAGTTTTGTACGTCCTTGACCAGCATTAATAAAGCTTTTACTCCTCCTACGGTTCTAAAACGCCTTTTTCTTGAGCACTTTTCTTCACACTCCCGCTCTGTTTCCATCTTCACTGATGGGTATAAGTCCGCGGACGGTGTGGGCTACTCTGTTGTTTTTCCTGACAGCACTTATATGTGTCGCTTACCTCCGGAGACTAGCATCTTCACAGCGGAGTTTTATGCTATTCTCCATGCTCTCCGTCTCCTGCTTTCTCATTGTCAATCCTCCTTTGTGCTTGTCATTGACTCTCATAGTGCCTCCATGGCTCTCGGGTCCTTAATCCTGTCCATTCCTTTGTTGTCGAGATTCAACATTGGCTGTTTCTTATCTCTAGTAAATTTAAATCCGTGGAGTTTTGCTGGGTTCCCAGCCATGTTGGTGTTTCTTTAAATGAGCATGCGGATGCTGCTGCTAGGGAGGCTATCCGCACTTGTTCCATTTCTCGCAAAGGTATTCCTTTTTCCAACTTTTATCTGGTTATTCATTCCTCCATCCTTGCCCGGTGACAGGGTTGTTGGTAACAAAGTGCGTACTCTTAAGCATTGTGTGTCCCTGTGGCCTTCCTCCTGCCACCGTAACCGGCGGTGGGAAACGGCTCTGGTGCGGTTACGTCTTGGCCATACTCGCTTAACTCACGGTCACTTAATGGAGCACCGCTCAGCTCCTTATTGTCCAAATTGCATTGTCCCTCTTACGGTCGTGCATATCCTTGTTGAATGTTCTGACTTCCAGGACGAGCGTGTGTCTTGCTTTCTGACCGTCCCCCGCGGTCACTTGTCCCTCGATAGAATCCTTGGTGAATCGGATACTTTTAATATCCTTTGCCTTATGCGTTTCTGTTCTCGTATTGGCATTCTTGGTGATATTTAGCGCCCTCTCTCTGATTATTCCGCACATTTGATGGTGCTACATAGCCTTCCCGGTTTGGTGCCTTCTTTTTGATAATTACTTACTTCTATAAACTCAAAACAGATAATCCATACCTAAAATCCTGCTCTGTAAGGAGATATGATATCCTGCTCTGTATTGAACAAAGATATCATCTAATTATCTAAGGCATCGCACTCCTTAATGGAAACTTTGGTCATAAATGTTGTTATATACACGGGGTCCCTGCTGGCAGAGCAGTTGAGAGCATGGGAGACTGTTTATGGTGGGAGGACTAGTAGTTGTTGACTAGGCTTCCCCCTCCTCCCACGGTGGGCGGCCATAGTTAGGAAGAGGCCGCCTCCTCCTCCCACGGTGGGCGGCCATAGTTAGGAAGAGGCCGCCTCCTCCTCCCACGGTGGGCGGCCATAGTTCGGAAGAGGCCGCCTCCTCCTCCCACGGTGGGCGGCCACAGTTAGGAAGAGGCCGCCTCCTCCTCCCACGGTGGGCGGCCACAGTTAGGAAGAGGCCGCCTCCTCCTCCCACGGTGGGCGGCCACAGTTAGGAAGAGGCCGCCTCCTCCTCCCACGGTGGGCGGCCACAGTTAGGAAGAGGCCGCCTCCTCCTCCCACGGTGGGCGGCCACAGTTAGGAAGAGGCCGCCTCCTCCTCCCACGGTGGGCGGCCACAGTTAGGAAGAGGCCGCCTCCTCCTCCCACGGTGGGCGGCCACAGTTAGGAAGAGGCCGCCTCCTCCTCCCACGGTGGGCGGCCATAGTTCGGAAGAGGCCGCCTCCTCCTCCCACGGTGGGCGGCCATAGTTCGGAAGAGGCCGCCACCTCCTCCCACGGTGGGCGGCCACCCACCCCATTACGCTGGAGCCCAAACAACTCTCCTGGGATGAAGAAAGTGTTACCAGCTCAAATTTACGATATTAACATGAATCCTTAAATGGTTATCGTCTTAAGTGGCAAACTTAGAGGACTGGTTTACTGTGTGTGTGTGTGTGTGTGTGTGTGTGTGTGTGTGTGTGTGTGTGTGTGTGTGTGTGTGTGTGTGGTGTGTGTGTGTGTGTGTGTGTGGTGTATGTGTGTGTACTCACCTAATTGTGCTTGCGGGGGTTGAGCTTTGGCTCTTTAATTGGTCCCGCCTCTCAACTGTCAATCAACTGGTGTACAGGTTCCTGATTCCTGTGTATTCACTTAGTATTCACTTAGTTGTATTTTACGGGGGTTGAGCTTTGCTCTTTCGGCCCGCCTCTCAACTGTCAATCAACTGTTTACTAACTACACTAACTATTTTTTTTTTCCACACCACACACACACACACACACCCCAGGAAGCAGCCCGTGACAGCTGACTAACTCCCAGGTACCTATTTACTGCTAGGTAACAGGGGCATTCAGGGTGAAAGAAACTTTGCCCATTTGTTTCTGCCGGGTGCGGGAATCGAACCCGCGCCACAGAATTACAAGTCCTGCGCGCAATCCACCAGGCTACCTGGCCCCTGTGTGTGTGTGTGCGTGTGTGTGTGTGTGTGTGTGTGTGTGTGTGTGTGTGTGTGTGTGTGTGTGTGTGTGTGTGTGTGTGTGTGTGTGTGTGTGTGCGCGTGTGTGTGTGTGTGTGTGCGTGTGTGCGTGCATTGTATTTGCAACATTTACTTATTATTTAATGTATTATTTAAGAAACTATATATTACAGTCTGATGTGTAATGGTTAATGACAAATAATACAACTGTATGGTAAAAGGTATACCCCAAAATACAGTGATGTAGTTGTCATAAGTCTACTGTAGTTGTTTTAGAAAGTAACAATACGTCTGCCCAGAGTATATAGATCTTGAATATTTAATTCTACCTACAGGTATTCTGACAACTGAGTATAAACACCTGCACTGTATACTACTGTATTCGCTATGTATACCGAGTATACATAGGTGATATACATGGTCTGGATTTAAACCTGTGGTGGTATTAATCATTGTTTCATCTCCGCGGATGGTGGAGAATTATTTTGGCGCGAAGCGTCCGCGCTGTTGTTGTTTATGGCGGGAAACCCAGCGGGCGGCCCCAGGCTGGTGAAGCCGAGCGGGAAGGTCCCACAGGCTGGTGAGGCCGAGCGGGAAGGTCCCACAGGCTGGCGAGGCCGAGCGGGAAGGTCCCACAGGCTGGTGAGGCCGAGCGGGAAGGTCCCACAGGCTGGCGAGGCCGAGCGGGAAGGTCCCACAGGCTGGCGAGGCCGAGCGGGAAGGTCCCACAGGCTGGCGAGGCCGAGCGGGAAGTTCCCACAGGCTGGTGAGGCCGAGCGGGAAGGTCCCACAGGCTGGTGAAGTCGGGCAGGAAGCCCAGCAGAAGACCGGGTGGAGGACCACAGCTCCACTGTGGCAATAACGTGTCATTCAAGCCTTCAAAACGCCCAATAATTATAATAATGAATCAAACCAGGGAGAGATGGATGGCGTGGGCGTAGAAGGGAGCCAGACAGGAGGACATGATTAACGACAGGAAGCTCATTCGGTTAATCATTATGGATTATTTACTGGCGAGGGAGGCTTCAGTCTACCACAGTCTACCAGTCAGACAGTCGAATGGTTCAGTCTAGTCAGTCAGGTTCTAGTAAGTCTACATGACTACCTGATTCGAGTCAGTCAATCTCGAATGATTCAGTCTAGTCAGTCAGGACCTAGTAAGCCTGGCTACAGCCTATCCATACAGAGGGACCTTGAGGGCCATGTATTTGAATCTGATTACATATTCAAAGACATCCACTATGGCAAATGAGGGGACATACGACAAGCCTCCGGCTTCCTGTCCTCGTCGAGGCCACTAGGGTAAATATAATCGACTAACTACACCGCAAACCAGACAGCACTAGCAGGTAATCACTAACCACCGTAATTACCTATTTGAGGCTGCCTGGGGTAACAGGACTTGTATAACTACTTGCCACTAACTACCCCCTATGCCACTAATGACCACTTCACTGTCAGTAACTGTCGCTTGTTCCGCAGGACGGCGTGGAGCTCCGGGAGGGGTCTCTTGGAGGAGAGTCGCGTCTGACCCGCCACTACCTGCACCTGCTGGAGCTGAGGCCCGCGGACGCTGGCACCTACACCTGCGCCGCCGCTAATCAGTTCGGCGCCGCAGCCGCCAACTGGACGCTCAGGGTTATAGGTGGGTCCTCCCGTGTCTGTTTCGCTATGTCTGGCGCCAGTCACACATGTCTGGCACCAGTCACACATGTCTGGCACCAGTCACACATGTCTGGCACCAGTCACACATGTCTGGCACCAGTCACACATGTCTGGCGCCAGTCACACATGTCTGGCGCCAGTCACACATGTCTGGCGCCAGTCACACATGTCTGGCGCCAGTCACACATGTCTGGCACCAGTCACACATGTCTGGCGCCAGTCACACATGTCTGGCGCCAGTCACACATGTCTGGCGCCAGTCACACATGTCTGGCGCCAGTCACACATGTCTGGCGCCAGTCACACATGTCTGGCACCAGTCACACATGTCTGGCGCCAGTCACACATGTCTGGCGCCAGTCACACACATCTGCCACCACACACACACACATGCCTGGCACCACTCACACACATCTGGCAGCCCTCTCTTCCCAAACACACACCTGTCTGGCCCAAATTCACATGTGTCTGGCCTCCACCCATTCTGGGGTCGTAGTCCTAAGGGCCCGGGTTCGATTCCCGATCGAGGCAGAAACAATAGGGAGAGTTTATTCACCTAATGCCACTGTTCACCTAGCAATATATATATAGGCACCTGGTTGTCAGGATTCGAGAGAAGTGTATAGTAGACATGATAGTAGAGACTTAGGTCTGATCAGTCAGTACATGAGGCAACCAACCGTTAGAAAGGCGGGGTCCAAGAGCTAACAACTCTGATCCTGCAGTGACAAATAGTAAATGCACACCCAGCCTACCTTCCCTCCCACCCCCTCTCTCTTCACCCCATTTCCGGCTAATTATACCATAAGAATCTCCACTAACAAACTACTGTATATTTTCAAGACTGTATATAGCAACACAAAATACCCACCACTATGTAAATAAGTTTATTCAATGTTTCATGATTTTTGTAACTTGTCAGATTTTTTTTTGTTCTTCTTGATTATTGTTTAAAGCTGATGTAACATATATGATTTTAGTTGAGAGCACTCAAAGAGGAGGGTGGTTTTAATGTTTATTTAATACAGCTTGGGTTTCAGCAGTGGTATGTTAGAATTGGCACAGTGGTGTCCTCGTGATTGGTTGAGACGAAGATGTTAGATACGTGATGCAGGCGGAGTCTAGCTATACTCTATAGTATGTAGTATATGGCATATATACCCCACCGCCCAGGCCAGGTTTGAACGAAGCTGTGGTGGGGGGACTCGAACGCGTGTGACAGACAGCACAGAGATGAGGCCAGGAGAGGCTATCTGCTGTCTGCTCCTTAGTAGCGAGGCTTGTGGTTGTGAGAGTTGGAAATTGACTGCTGGTGCCCTTGTCCTCATGTCCCACCTGCTCATATATCCCCATGTCCTCATGTCCCACCTGCTCATATATCCCCTTGTACTCATGTTCCACCTGCTCTTATATCCCCTTGTCCTCATGTCCCACCTGCTCTTATATCCCCTTGTCCTCATGTTCCACTTGCTCATATATCCCCTTGTACTCATGTTCCACCTGCTCTTATATCCCCTTGTCCTCATGTCCCACTTGCTCATATATCCCCTTGTCCTCATGTCCCACCTGCTCTTATATCCCCTTGTACTCATGTTCCACTTGCTCATATATCCCCTTGTCCTCATGTCCCACCTGCTCTTATATTCCCTTGTCCTCATGTCCCACCGGCTCATATATCCCCCTTGTTCTCATGTCCCACCTGCTCACATATCCCTTTGTCCTCATATATCCCCTTCTCGTGTCCCACGTGCTCATATACAGTATTCCCTTGTCCTCATATATCCCCTTGAATCTCATACCCACCTCCTAGAATTTCATATCTGCGTCCACCTCACCTTGAGGTGGACACAGTTTGTTTAAACCAAAAAGTACCTAATTTTATCCTCTTAGCTTCCTATACCTTGTGCTTCAAATTCGCACTGTATCTTGTGCTTTGCCCCAATATTAGTACTTAAGACATTCAACTTCTTCAGTGTAATTACATTGTCAGGTAATCATTTCTAACAATTTATAGAGTAGTTATTATGTTGAACTCAAATTTTGTTGCAATGCACCTATTAGTTTTAAGTTTTAGTCTCAAGTGTTCTTCCGACATCTGCTTTAAGCATAGTATGTACTAGTTCTATCTAAACATCCAACACTCTGTTTGTAACTCCTTTAGAATGTATGTACTTTTACCTGAATAAACATTTATTTATTTATAATAATCTTGCCCTTATCCGTTAGATTAAGGACCTGCCTGAAACGTTATGCGTGTTAGTGGCTTGGCAAGAATGTAACACTGCCAATGTTCATTACACTCACAAACTCAATGTATACTTTGCATACAAGTAAATAAATCAAGGCGTGTACGGATCCCTTGCACGGCTAAGGCATGGGAGCATAGCAGCATTGCCACAGCAGGCAAGAGCTAACCCCCCCCCTTCTATTGGCTTGGTGCCGTGTTTTACCTGAATTTACCTGAGAGTCACTAATACTAGTTGCCTCGATGAGGACAGGAAGCCGGCAGCTTGTCAAAGGTCCACACCATTTGCCCTGATAATCTTTTCCAGCTGTATTTTAAAACCCAGCAGAGTTTTGGCATTTACAGCTTCAGCGGGTAGGCAGTTCCACGAGTTTACAGCCCTATGGGTAAAAAAGCATCTCCTGTTGTCTGTCCTACATTGTGGCCATATTTTTTATAATAATTTACTTAACCCCTCCTACCCACAGGGGGGGGGTGCTAAAGAGACCCCTCACTGTGTCAAGGCACATATGTTTTATTTATTATTATTAACAAGCTTAGATATACACAGTAATGTGCTGCTACCCTATTCTATACGAAAGATTACACAGTGTAGATAAAAAACTAGCTATAAGTTCGTCTAATAGCCCCACCTCACAGGATGGTTAGTCATACATGTAATCAGGAGAGAACATGGAATACCAGGCTGATCTATTAGCCCCCACTAGTAAAATCTGAGGACAGCACAAGAATATCTTCCAATATTTGTGAGTGTATGAAGTAATTACTGTCCACTGAGGGAGGGAGTTATCAGGAGAAACGCCAAGCCATTACGACTATATAGCACTGCAAAGGGGTCAGGATAAGGATTTGGGATGGGACGGGGGGGAAGGAATCATGCCCAACCACTTGGACGGTCGGGGATTGAACGGCGACCTGCATGAAGCGAGACCGTTGCTGTACAGTCCAGCCCAAGTGGTTGGGCATGAGGGAGATGATGCAAGATCTGTTGATATTTTGTCCAATATGGTTTTGTTCTTCAGAGAAGATAATCTATGTTTTTTTTTTAAATAACATTGTTACACAGTACGGACTGTGTGCCTTACACATCAGGCATATTCATTGCTAACACATGATCTCTTTACCAGACCAAGCCCGGCCCAGGGAGCCAGAATTCAACCCTATGGATCCAGCGAACACCACCATCATTCTAGGGGGCTCGGCCACTCTCCAGTGCAGTGGCAATTCTGAAGTTACTCCACACATTAAAGTAAGCACACCAAGTTGATTTATCTTGATGTACAGTACTGTACTTAATTTGATGATTCCAGTGTGTTTTTAGCGATTCTAGTCAGTAGTCAATTTAGTTTTTATATCTAGTCAGTGGTCACATTGCTAATAAGAGAGTTAACCAGGATCCACATGTGATTATTTTGTAATTTATTCACAGATTTTTTGTGTTTATTAATTTTTTAGCATTTGTAGTTTAATATTGATATGTTTATTTTATATGTATATTTTTAATCCATGAGCTACAATTTAAGGTTTTATGCTTGAAAACTGAACAAAAGTAAACAATGCAGCACTGTTTATTACACACACATAGTAAACACATTCTAAAAAGGCACACGACACACTTAGATTATTTGACCAAATTGACAAAGAGGAATTCCTGAAATGGACAACCTCAAGAACATGATCGAGGTGATACATACAAGCTCAGGAAACAAACATGCCAAAAAAAATGTTAGAAAGGTTTCTTTTGCAAAGTGGTAGACAGTTTGAACAAGGAAGAAGGTGGTGGAGGCCAAAACCATCAGTAGTTTCAATGCATTACGTGACATAGTACTGGAAAGACCACGAGCATAGCTCTCATCCTGTCATTACACTGGTGTGAACCAAACAAAATTTTAAGAATAGCCTAAAACCTAAAAGCAGAGAGTATGTCAAAAACAGGACAGCACATACGAGGATTGCCTGGCAAACTAGAATGGGAATGACAGTCTTAGGCACAATAGAATAGACTTGTTTGGAATATAGATGATACTTTTAAGCTCATCATGGTTGAGTTAGTAGTGTGTGACTGGGGTGTACAGTGATGCAAGCTGGATTCCATCATATTGCCTCACTCTTATTAGACAAGTTAGGAGAAAACAAATCTCTGCAAATAAAAATAATAATATTATTATTATATATACTGTATGTTAGATTAAGGACCTCCTCGAAATGCTCTGTGTGTGTTAGTGGGTTTGCACGAATGTAAAAATACCAATCTTATGTAATCTCACCAACCCATTGTACCTTCTTGCAAATAAAAATTACTGTATTATTATTATTAATTATTGGTTTGGCCAGTGGAGGCAGCAGAGGTAGTCAAGGGCATGCAGTGAGTCAATTGCAGACTCGCCATTTCTGGGGTTGAGGATGAACCAGCATAGGGAAAAGACACAGTTGATGGAACTGGAAGATAGTGCTCAGTTTTTTGCAAGAATTTGATGGATTTTTGATATAGAAAATATGTTAGCATAGGTCTCAGTAGAACAGTTGGGATCATTCTCGTAATAATAACAATACTGTACTGTAATAATAATAATTTTTATTACAAGAAGGTACAATGGGTTTGTGAGATTACATAAGATTGGCATTTTTACATTCTTGGAAATTAAGGCACTAATACGCATAGTGCTTCGGGCAGAAACCCAAAATCAGGAATCCCGGGTTTGAATCCCGGACTAGATAGAAATGATTGAGCACATTTCCATTCCCTTAATGCCACTGTTCACATGCCAGTAAATAGTTGACTAGGAGTTAGGCAGCTGTTATGAGGTTACATCCTGGGAAAGGTTAGTCATTTGACCTTTTGGGTAGGGGGGGAATATCTCAATATAAGCCAAATATACTGTATACAGTATTGTATATATACACAGGCTGCCTGTATTTTGACAAAATGAAAAAATGAAACTTCAATAAGACCAGCTATGATTTATAGGGCTGAATATAGTGTAGTTAAATTGTATGCATTAAATCCATGATATTACAGAGATGTTTGTAATATTTAGTACAGCCTTTTTGTATGTTATACTTTTAGTTCTAATGAAATAACATTTAAAATCAATGTTGTATGAATATGTATTGAATTATATGTAGTGAACAGGGTCTTGTAAATATTATTGAGCCACTAAGAACTTGATTCAATACTTAGGGATGTAGTTTTTTAATACAGTACTGTATTACAATGCTGTTGAGATTTGCTTCACTTGTGATACGTATGCCTCAGTGTTATGATTAATTGTGAATGGCATTGCTCACCCCAAGTATGTTTGTCAAAGTATATCTAGTTTTTTATATCTTTTACTTTACCATTATATATGCACGGAAAATAATTGTTACGGTACTTGCTTCTATTAATTCAATTATCCATACTACAGTGGCTTCGTCGGCTCGAAGACGGATCAAGCTTAGCTGAACACATCCCAGACAATGAGACACTAAACTGGAAGGGACACCGTTATGTTGTTCTTCAAGCCACCCAGGTCCTTACCCCAGGTGATGGATCATTCTACACTAAGGTAAGATGAGATAGTGACTTAGATAAGTATATGAGATACTGGCACAGCTACATAAGTATATGAGATACAGTGTACTGGCACAGCTACAAACAACTTTGGATTAGCTTACATACAAGCACTTTTGTCTGTGCTTGGTATGTATACTGTACGGCTCCTAATATTGAAATCATTCGTGTAACAATAATGGCAGTTTTTTAATTGTATCTCCTCTTTGCATTTAAAATGCAATCCTTTTCTAACCATTCCTATTGATTGTGTTCTATTTACAAAGATGTTCCGGTACAAAGATGAACCGAAACACCATTTTGTACATAGTGTGAATTATTAACAAATGAGGAAACACAAAAAAAAATTAAACACCAAAACAAAACCAAAAAAATAAGGTTGTCTAATGCAGACAGAGTTGCAGATGGTTGGAAGAATTAAGTGAAGGTGGTGGATGCTAAAACCAATTAGTAGTTTCAAAGCATCATATGACAAAGACAAGTTGGAAGACAGGACACATGAGCATAGCTCTCAGACTGTAACAACACTTCCATACAGTAATTACATTTAGGTAATTACCTTTCATCATTAAACTTAAACTCCTGGCAACCTGGAAGGTCTTAATTGTAGTAGTCAATTTTCAAAAAAGGAGAAAGACATAAGGCCATGAACTACATACTTTAATACCTGTATGACATGTAAAATACTGAAGAGGATAATTGGAAAGAGGATTATATAGCTTGGTTTTCAAGACAAGGCATGCCTAGTAATTTTTTTTTTACTTATAAATATACGTATATACAAGAGTTCTTACATTCTTGTACAGCCACTAGCACGCATAGTGTTTCAGGCAATTCCTTAATCCTCTGTTCCCAGGAATACAATCCCACCAAATTGTTTAAAAACCAGGCACCCATTTTACTATTGGGTTTAACAGAGGCTACAGTTAAGGATTTGTACCCAGTAAATCCTCACGGGCCAGGATACAAACCCAGGACAAAGTGCACATGAAATGCCAGGCGAGCATCTTACCACTACGCCACAGGGACATGTAAGTAAGCTTGAATGAGTTCTGTGACAGTCACCAAGATATGGCAGAAGAGAGAATGATAGATAGATTTCATCCTAAGAGATTGTCACAAAAGCTTTTGACACTACCTCATATAAAAGACTGATCCAAAGGTGGAACAGCAGGTCGAGGTTATTGTGTTTGATATTCAACTAATGTAGATTGAAGGATACGAAACCTACTGTAAGGGTGGAGGAATGACAGGCAGGTTTATGCAGTAATAGTACTTGTATCAGGCATCCCATGACAATTGTTGCATTATTCAAATCACTTGCGCTGTCCCGTCTTGAGTACTGTTCAATACTCACACCTTCAGTCAAGAGAAATTGCTGGGGGTGAATGATATGCAGAATAGAACCAGTGAAGAGCAGAGGTGTCATAGGCACAATCAGAGAGCACTGTATAAACATCAGGGGTCCACAGTTGTTCAACATCCTCCATCAGGAATGTATAAGAAATATTAATAGAACAAACATGAACGTCTTCAAGAGAAAACTGGATAGTTTTCTTCAAAAAGTGCTGGACCAATCAGGCTGTGGTGGATAAGTGGGCCTGTTGGCCTCTCCAAGCAACAGCCTGTTGGACCTAGCTCTCACAAGTCAAGCCTAGCTCTGGGCTAGGCTTGGGGAGTAGAAGAACTCTCAGAACCCCATTTAGGTACAATCCAGGTATCACGTGCTCTTCCTGATTAAAGTAAATGATCTCCAGGAGTAAGTATAGTAATAATAATTAATTCCCCTTGTTGGAAATAGGAAGCTTGTACTTGGCCTTATCAAGGTCTTCCTAGGTTGTGGAGGCCAAAACTGTCAATAGTTTCACAGCATTATATGATAAAGTGCTGGGAAGATGGAACACCAGGAGTGTAGCTCTCATTTTGTAACTCCACATATATTTGTGATATGAAATGTGGTCCATTTTAAATGTTCATGTGTATTAGAGATACAAAATATGTAATCCAACTTAATTGATTAAAAAAATTATAACTAAATGAGCTCATTTATCCGGACCCAATTAAACCGGACCTTTGGGTACTGCACATGATACTTCTAGGGATGCCAGATTTTATTTTTTTTTCAAAATTTAATTGCTGTATCTAAATTCATCACAATATGTTTTCATGTGGCACTATTGCTTATTGAGGTCCTGAACACTTGAAGGGTCAGACAGTGTAATTTTAGTGTTGTGTAGATTAATAAATGAACATTATTAAAGCCCTTCATTGATCAAGTAAACAAACTCTAAACATATAAACTGAAATCTAAATTGAGTACTGCAAGTACTGTATATGAAGATCCTCCTCTAAACATGTAAATTATTTTGGCAGTGGTACTAAAAGTTGCAAATAAGTTCTTTTTTAGCCTTTCTGGCAAGAATTCCTGCTAATCCATATGTCCGTCTAACTGTGAGAGGGTGGACCCCATATAATCAGGATTATCAAGAGTAGGCACACACATATATACTGTATATAAAATGAGACAAAACCGTATTATTCAACAATTTCAGCTGGTGATTCCACGTGTGACAGCACAGGACACAGGCGTTTACGTATGCACAGCTACAAACAACTTTGGATTAGCTTACAGACAAGCACTTTTGTCTGTGCTTGGTATGTATACTGTACGACTCCTAATATTGAAATCATTCATGTAACAATAATGGCAGTTTTTTAATTGTATCTCCTCTTTGCAGTTTCCATGCAATCCTTTTGTAACCATTCCTGATGATTGTGTTCTATTTATATTACTGTGGTTAGAGTAATTAAATTTCCCAATACACAACAATATGTAGCCAATTTTAAATATATTTTTTTTTTCCTTAGATGAGTCTTCAGATGGTAACACTTTAATGCTAGTGGTTGGAGTGGCCTCTGCAGCTTGTGTCATTTTAGTAGTTGTAGCTGCCGTGATGGTACGTAGGGTGCAGACTACTAAACCACCTCCACCGCCGGGGCCTAATGAGAGTGCCTTATTGCCTCCACCACCTATGAGTCAGGGCAAGATGCAGCCTCCACCGTCGCATCATCCACGTTACGTTCCTGGCATGCACAACACCCAGCAAGGGGCACCACACGGTCATGCTGTAGGTCCCGAGGGCCCTTTGCTGCAGTATGCAGGTGGTGTGGTCCACATACCACCACAGTCAGCCATGGCAGGAGGTGGCCAAGTAGCTCAACCCATTATAGTATATCAGGACCCGGCCACAGCTGCCTCCGTTTACATTGCACAGCGTCCACCAGCCCCTGCAACATCTACAGGAAGACCGGAGTACCAGTACCAACACTTGGACGTTATATGATCTCGGGACAGACTAGTTTAGTGGAGACGTAATGTCTCGGAGATGGCCCGTGTGTTGGATTACGTGCTCATTTGCAACTACTCTGAATATTCAGTGTCAGTGGGTTTGCTTTGTTACTGCAAATTGAACACTGGTAAATAATGCACTGAACCATTAGGAAATGAATTATAGTACAGTATTTATATTTTGAACACATTAACAAGAATCTGTGATAAAGATGAAAGTTACAAATTGATAGAGTATATGTTCGGTGACTTTTGTCACGTCCTTTAGATATTTGTGCAGCTTTTATGATGCAGCTGAAAGCAGCTAAAAAAAATTGTTTGCAGTTATCATAGCAAAAAGATATCACTCTCTAGTCTATCATAAAGCAGTTATGGTTTCCAAGACATGGAAAGTTTGGTTTCCAAGACATTTTCATGCATGGTGCCTTCATGGCCTGTAACTACTAAAAAGTTTTTAAATCATATTTTTAGTTTTGTTTGGCCAGCATGAAGTGTATTTAGTTGAAACACTGTCATATTTATGACTGCAGCAATCTTGACTTAACCGGTTTTGAGTTTGTAAAATCCTAATTGAAGATAATCACTGAAATTAGTAACAATGTATTATAGCAGAATCATATCCCTTTATATTGATGAAATCTAGTCACAAAACCATATTATCAGTGGTTGTCAAATTTCTATATATATATGTATAGTATTCCATAGAGATAGAATTATATTATGTATCATTTGATTCCATGTATGAGGATGTTTTTATCCTTCAGAGGAATCCTTATACGCCATGACATTATCAAGAAAATTGTGTAATAAATTAAGCATACATCCTCAGACGGTATTTTTGATATGTGCCAAAGGAAGTAGCTCAGTATATTTTAAATTAAAATCTCTGAATTGTGTAAAAATAGGTTATCTGATATTAATTTATTGGTGAATTATGTTATTATTGGTGTTGTACATTGAAGAAAAACACACAGGGAATGGTAGGTGAGGGAGCTGTGTAAATATTGTCTTGTAAATAATTAATGGGGTTTGAATATAAATTATGAGAAATGTAATACGTACAGTATTTGCATGCAAATAAGGCCACACTTTTCAGTACCGATGGGGTTATATTTTGTCGAGTTGTGCATATTCTTTAATTTAAACTAACTTACTTTGCTTAAATATTAGTTCATTCCCTATTACTATCTCAAAAACCTCTATACAAAGATTTATGTTTTTGTTTGGTTTTTGTCTATCTGTGTTGAGTACTAAAATGGTCATGTTCCAGTGATTGTTTCTTGGTATTGTATTCTATTAACATTGCAACTGCTGTAATGGAATTGCTTTCCATTAGTTGGCATCTTGTGCCATCAGTTTACTTTGCTGGCATTTAACAAATACTTCAACCAAGAAGGAATTGTGAACTCCATATTGAATGTGTGTTACACACTTGTACTAAGACCACTGGAACACAGGTTACCCTCAGTATCTCTTGTAGTATACAAGAGGTACTGAGTGTACAGAGGCACATAATGGGCTCAGAGACTGAACCCCATAAATGAATTGTGGGGTTCAGTCCCTGAGCCCATTATGTGCCTCTGTAACCCTTTCCACTACCGCCCACAAGATGGGTATGGGGTGCATAATAAATGAACTAAACTAAACTCTTGTAGTGTACTCAACAGCTCCTCTGTTAAGTACACACCCTCATCAACCTCATTAGATTTTGTTGACCAAACCACACACTAGAAAGTGAAGACCGACGTTTTCTGGTCTTGAATGGTCTTGAACCATTCTCAAGTCAATTGTGTCATTAGATTTGACCTCTTTTTGCCATTTATTGAACTTTCTGAACTGAATTATATATATGAATGCGGAATGTTCAAATATATTATCTGGGCTGAATTTTGATAGACTACGAGAAATGTATAGAAGGCAACTTGTGATATTTTTCTAAACGTACAGCATATTCATTCTAATGAGTTGTTTATGTCGAAATGTGACCACAGCAGATCGCATAACTGGCCACATTTATAGGAGTTATTATTTCTCTGCCGGTATGATTCACCTAGAGTAATTTGCCAGCGGCCAAGGTGTGCTTGAGTAACATTTAAACAAGGTTAATACAGTGTTACATCACTTGCCCAGCCTTGTCTTGGGGCTAAACTCATGCTATAACAAAAATATATTAAAATATTTCCTTGGATAATTGGATAAACATTATACTGTACTGTATTTTATTATATTTATTTGGATTGACAGTCTAGGTGTTTAACCACCACACTGCGCAGAGTGCCATGAGGCGCTCTGAAAGTTGTGCTATTTTGTGCTTTTTTTAATTAGGCTATACTGTATTTTAATGTTATCATCAATCTTTATGTTTTGAAATGAATTGGTTGTGTTTGGAAACATTCTGACATTAACTTTACCTGAACATTTATAAAAAAGAACAAAAATATGTCCTTAAGAATTGCTCTATGAAGTTTTTGCCAAAATCAGGTGCGCAGTGCGACAGTTAATGATTGAAGTGTTCAGTTGAAATATAGCAATGCGGATAAGTTTATCCAGCAATCTTGATAATTTTGTTTCAATATCACAGTGCATATCAGTTTGTCCCTTGTAGCAGTGTGGATCCGTTTGCTCAGTATAACAATGTGGATCAGTTTGTTCACCTATATGGAAGAGCAGTTAGAATCCATTTGCCATCCAGAATCAAAAGCATTATATGACCAATATTTACAAAGTGAATAAATGTATTTTGTATTTTTCAAGCACTGTAATCTCTCTTTGTAGAGCTTCTGCTATGTATATTGCAAACAAAATCCCTTAGAGAGGTGGAATTTATATATATATATAAATTAGAGTGGGATATTCGACAGTGAGGAAGAGTTGAAAGAGAAAGAGGATGGGAGAGATGTAAGGGTAAGATAAAACTATCATAGATAAGATATAGATAAAAGAAGAGGGTCAGAGATGATATAACAGGACAGATCAAGGAGGGTAAAGAAGCCAGCCAGCTGGAGGGTTTGGGCCAGCACAGATAATCAGTCATGAAAGGGGCAAAGAAGACGAAACTTAACATAACTAGACAGTTAAATGATGAAAGCCAAAGATAACTGTACAGATGAAAGGAACAGATAACCAAATAAATTAGGGGAATTCAACATAACTACAAAGGCAAAGGGGAGGAAGTAAAGATTATCAAGACACAAATGAAGGGGTGGAATATATCTAGACAGAGGGGGTGGAAAGAACAGATGGATGAAAGAAGGTAAAGTTAAAAGATACAGATGAAAAGGGAAAGATTACCAGATTTACAGTCAGGGTTGGGATCACAGAGATAACTAGAGACGAGAGAGGGAATGTACGTAAAGATTGTATAGCTATTGGTTAGAATAAAAGGTATGTCTTGGAAGAGAGATGTTCATAAGATCAGGCAATAATCAGGAATTATCTCTAGTTTTGTGAGAACATTAAACGACTCTCCTGCTTGAAGGGGGCAGTCTTCCCTTAATAAATACGTGTGAGCCAAGGAGCGGTTTATTGTCACATACTGGAGAATGTGGGCATAATGCCCTATATTAATAAAGGCTTGTGTGTGCTCACATATATATTTAAAATGTTCATCACAGAGTTTCAGGTACTTTATATTTTGTGTTCGTGGACTATTTGTAAAATATATTTCGTTAGTCTGTTTTGATATTGAAGCTGGCTGTGTATTGTGATTGTGGCACTAGCATCGAAATGTTTAACTTCAAATAGATACAGTACTGGCTAAAGTAATTAATTCTAAAGAATAAAATGTTATAAGTTGCTACATGTTGTCACGATTCTCATTTATGGGTAAAATTGTTTCATCTTAAATATTGTATTCAGCAAACATGATATGAACGCAACATTTTATTTTGGATCCGGACAGTGAGTGACCCACATGCTTTAGGTAAATATTGATCTCTTAATGTTATACAGCGGCAGTTGTTACCCGGTGCCCCTTCTAACACAACTGTCACTCATGTGTAGTGTAACACGAGAGTGTAGCTGATGACCTGTGTAACAGATACAGTATATGTAGAGGAGAATAACCCTTCTTGCTGTAATTATCATAGATGAATGCAACAGTGTATAGCTTGTCTTAGTGATAGATTGTCAGCATATTTATTGTCTACATTCTGTTGTGCAATTGTGTGTGCATGAATTTATTAAAAAATACAAGAAGCAAACAGATGGGTCACACCCACAGTACAGACCGACACCCCAAAAATGCTGGGATGAATCACACACTGCCGTGTTCAGTAACTTTCACCCTAATTTAGAGTACAGCATAACATCACTGGAAAAAATGACACGAAAGATGTTATTTTCCCTGCTACTAACATGATCTATAGTATGAAACCATTACTGAAAATTATAAAAAAAAACACACAAGATTTTTCCCATATATCAGAAAGCATTGTATTCCAGACACTAGTTTGAATAATTTAATTTGTATAGGGACAAAGTCGCCAAATAGTGCAGTGATGTATGTGATATGTATCAACAGTTTTGTACTGAACATTTGGACATGTTATTATTACTTGTACCTTAGTATACATCACAATGTAACTATATATATTTGAAACACTAGTAGTATATGGTACAGTAATTGCATTTGAAGATCTTGTAATCATGCATTGTAATGAAATACAGTATAGTACGTATTTGTATATAATTGACTTTATGTAATATAATGGAGCAAGTCTTATATATTGAATTTCCAGATAAGTGTACAAGACATTCATGATATGGCTTTGGCTATACAGTATAATTAAATCATGTTGTGTTGGCAGGACATCCACTAAACAGTGATGTGCATCCAGTCTTTGGAAGTTCTTTATAAAGCAACCGTCCACTGTATTTTTTGGCATCACAGGGGTTTCATGACAGTGTAGAGGCTAAGATGAAGCCTCTTCATTATGTAGAAGATGTAACCACCCAACAAAGTCATCCTAGTAATAAAACATAAGCTAAATGCAAGATGTATACCTCACCTTTCTGTAACAGTATACATTCTAATAAGGATTTTGTTTCAGTATCCCTGTGAAGCTTAAGGAATCTATATATACTGTATCTAAATATATATATATATACACCCCACACTGTAATTGATGTGTTCTCCAGTGACATATCAATAAATGTGAAGATTTGCTGTGTCATTTCTTTATTCATACACCCATAATTACTGTACATCTATGACAATAGTAAAGTATACCTTCATTGTGTGATTTACATGCATATTACCTGATGGTCACTAACCCTAGTGGCCTCAACGAGGACAGGAAGCCGGTAGCTTGTTGAGGAGGTCCCCTGCTATTTGCCTAGAATTTTTGCAGGTATTGAACTTTTGTACCCGAAGGAGGTACCAGTTTATATTTCCTGAATGTATCAAAATACACATATATTAGATAGAAATTCGCAAGCAGAAAAAAATATTTAGTTCCTGAAGTTAGAACTGTATTGTTTAATATAAAATAGAATGTTATGCAGTCAGAAACAAGTGCCAACAGAACAAATCCACAAGGGCCGTGATGAGGATTCGAACCTGCGTCCAAGAGCATCCCAGACGCTGCCTGTGTAGTGTAAGTGCCAACAGTAATATATCTGAAACAGGAATGCTGATCCTTGAATTATTTTTTGTACAAGTGCTCTTACATTCTTGTAAGACTCGTTCTTCATTCTCCTCTGTTCCCATCCCTTTCTTGTATTTCAGTTTAATTTGTTATGTCCATGCTTCTCCCACCATCTTTTCCAGATTGTCTTGAGTTCAGTGTATAGTACTTAACATGAACTGGGACAGTGTGAAGGTAATTTTGTTGCAATTTGGTGAAATCTTCCCACAGCCTATAAAAGCACTTGCAGAATACAATAAATGTACTTTCCGTTTTATAATATTATGAACATCTAAGAGGACTCAATCTTGTCTGAAGTATGCAAGGTGTATAATGAATTATAATTATAATCACATACTAAAAAGTTTATAATGCAGGATTGCAATGAGTTTTAAACTTTGTTGTTCACATATGGTCCATTGAATTACCCAAACAAATTAGAATTACATAAGTAAAGATCAGATGGAAGACATACAAGGTGCAACAGCTGCAAGTTCAAGAAGCCATATAGAACAGAAAGGAGGAGATGCATTTTCATCGATAGGGTCATAAAGAAATGGAACCACGTACCTGTTCAGAGTGGGGACAATGTTCCCACAGTTCCTAGAAACCATGACAATTGAGCAATTGTCTTTATTTACTACAAGGATAGCAAGGGTATCAACTTTATCATGTTCCTGCGTCCAATGTGAGAGAATCGACAGCATTTTGACTGACACCTTATTAAGTACAGGTATGTATAATACTTATGTCTGGCTTTGGAGACAAGCATGTTATCATTGGATTGTAAGATTTTTAATGCTAGTACTGAGGAAAGGGAGGCTTGGTAATTAAGGTGACTACGCCAGGTTTTATTTTGTATCATTTTGAGTGCTACCAGCATTGCTATCAGGTTAATTTGTAAAGTAGATGCCCCCATTACTGACTTTCATAGTCTTCTGAATTGTATTTGCATCGGGCTGATGAATAATAACAGAACTTCCAACCCTGTGTGTTGCCAAATTCAGTGTATATAGAGTTGCATCCTGAGAAGGTCACTAGTTCAACCTTGGGGGTGGACCTCACTGTATGACTAATGTATATATATACAGACATGCGCAAGCAGCCTGTTCCAGATAAAATGAATTATTGAAGGCGAATAAAAGAACCAATACATGTGTTTGTTATTAAACCAAGTTTTGGATGAAACCTACTAAAAGCTTTATCATTAAGGTGGTGAGTTTGTTCTAAGTGAGAGGATTACATCAATAACGTCTGAGATATTAGTTTGGGACATATATGTGTGTCCCCATCCCCTAAAATATATTTAGACCCCGTATTATATTAGGAGTCTGGTAGCTGAGTGAACAGTGTGTGGGACGGGTTCAATTTCCTGTGCCGGCAGAAACATTTGGAAGAGAGGAGAGTTTCTTTCACACTGATGCCCCTGTTACGTAGCAGTAATTAGGTATCAGGGAGTTAGAGAACTGGTATGGGCTTCTTCCAGAGGGAGGGGTGAAAAAAATAGTAGTTAGTAACAGTTGATTGATTGACAGTTGAGAGGCGGGCCCAACGAGCAGAGCTCAACCCCCGCAAGCACAACTAGGTGAATACAGAGAAAGGATAGGTGCCCATGAGTTAGTCATCCCTAACCTTGGTTAGGGATGCTGGGATTTCATTTGAACGGCCAGTGGATGAGAAGAAACTATTGAATTTAATAGCAGTGTTTTGCTGATACCAATCCATCGTCAGTAGCTGGGAATAGTAGATTTGTATTCAGTTCTTTTTACGTATTATCTGAGAAGTACGGTTCCATGTTTTCATTACGTGACTTATTATTTGACTAAATATATTTTCACAGTAGCTTATTTGGACTGTTTTAATTATCTTAGAGAGCATTGAAGAGTATCTCCTAGTTTTTATAGTTGAGATTATTTATTATGCACCCTATACCCATCTCGTGGGGGGTAGTGAAAAGGGTTACAGAGGCACATAATGGGCTCAAGCACAGAACTATCTCGTAGTCACCATATTCCTGAAATTATCGTATATATACTATAAATGTATTTCAATATTGTAATGGCAGTAACAACAATCATTATTGTATCATTATAAGCTTGCCCGAAACGCTATGCGTATTAGTGGCTTTAGGTATTTGTATGTACTAGCTGTCTATAAATAATCAGAATGTTTGTAACTCTGCAGCTATGTATGTAGTTTTCCTAAATAAAATATTATTATTATATTATATGGATAGCGTAATACCAGGGGGGGGGGAACATTAGTGCCTCTGGTGGTCAGAAGCTTAACTGTATAATAGGTTGACAGTTTTGATATTATGGTCAAGCAAGGGGAGGAGTTGAGTGTCTGGGGGGTTCACCCCCCTTCATCAAATGGGCTCAGTGGAGGACGAGGAGGCGACCAGGATGGTTGAAAGTGATTAGCGGTGAGTACGATATAGATCTGGTGTTGTAAGCCATAATTATTTAATTCATGATAATAGTATAGAAAGTATGGCGTGTATGGTTTCATATTACGTTATTCGTGATGAATCTTGATATTTGAGGTATTTAGGCAAAACAGACTTGTTAGATTGGCAGTTAGCGACACGTGTACCCCCGCTAGTTGGGTCATTAAGGCTCTTGTAGTGGCCTTATTAGTCATGCTAGTAAATCATCATGATGGCAGTATGATATCATCATGATTCAGAATGAGGGAAAGCGAGGGGGCTCGTTTGATGAATTTACTTAAGGGCCACCATCTACAGTGTCTTCGACGGGGACAGGACTCCGGCGGCTTGTCAGAGGTAAAGTTCCTACCTTCTCCCTACAATTTGAGATGTTTTGCTATCTAGATTTTGAGGTAAAGGAATCACTCGGCTTTTATGAATTTAGTAAATGCTGGGTTTATAACCCCATAGGTGAAAAAAACATGTATTTTTTTGCTACATTGTGCTCTGTTAAAGTTATAGATCATACATAGTAATTAAGTTTTAAGCATGTTTAAATAATTTAGACCACTAAACAGGTAAATGGATTAATAATACACAGTACTTTTAACTAAAGTTAGGTAAAGGTTTTTAGTGGGAAAGCCTAATAAGGTAATTTATTTATATGGAAGTTTAAAAGAACATTGATGCTTAAACATAGCCTCATGAGTGCAAGACAAAAAGGTCTTGTATTAAGCAATTGCAATTAATGTTGCCTATTTATCACTCCTTAGTGTTGATATAATCTGTAAATTATCTCCATTCAAATTTCACTTTTTCTAATGATTTGTTCTATATTGTTCTTAAGAAGTCATAATTGTATTATGCTACTGGAATGTATTGTAAATAAACTGTTTATACTTGCTCTTTACGTATGTAAAAGAAATATATATTTTCAGAGGCGTGAGAAGTGTGTTGAACTGTTGGATCAGAGGAGTCAAGGTAATTATAAGTACTTGTTTAGCAACTAGTTGTGGGGAAAGTAGAGAGGCGTAGACAACTTGACTCTTGTTAGCAGGCTGAGAGCTTTTCCTTCCCATAGATTTATTTATAGAAGCGTTAGCAATAAGTCGGCTGTTAATTTTTATCTATATCTTGATCGGCTCCATTTAGCTTAAGCTAAACCTGAACTGCTTAAGCAGTTCAGGTGACACTTAGGAAGCCTTAAACCTGAACTGCTTAAGCAGTTCAGGTTTGGTCACTATGCTATAGAATAGAAATAAATTCACTAGAACGCGTCCAGCGTAGGATGATAAAGTTAATCCCGCAAAATAGAAAGCTTTCATATGAAGAGATATTTAAAAAGATTGACATGACATGACTGAAGTGTACAAGTGGATATATGGGCATAACAAGGGCGATATAATGACCAAACCACAAGGCAGAAGATGAGACGATGACGTTTCTGTCCGTCCTGGACCATTATCAAGTCAATTGTTAAATACATCAACACACAATAGAACAAAAAACGGTGGATATAAATTGGATAAGTTTAGATTTAGGAGAGACCTGGGTTTGGTAAAGTTTATGAATAAAATTAGCGGGTAACACAGTAAGCGGGGAAATCTTTGATTCTTTCAAGCTTAGGTTAGACGTACTGTATATAAATGAGTGCGGGTGGATATAAATAGGAGCTGCCACGTGCAGACAAATAGGCCAGTTGCAGTTTCTAGATTATGTTGCACTAGTTTACAGTCGGAACACGACTCGCCATTGGTAGCGAAGACTTGGGGTAAAGTTCAAGATGAGTGACACTTAGGATGATGAGTAGGTAAATAATAGTGAGAGGAGAATCATCTGAAGATTAGGCTTGGACTGGCTGACATATGCATTCTATCATTAATGCATATGACAGGGGAGAGGAGATCCCCCCCAGAGGCTTAAATTGCTAGGTCCGGTAATCCACAAACTCATCTCCAATGACTCAAAGTTCATGGGAAGCCTGAACTTCCCATGAATTTGGAGGGTTGTTGATGGATTTGGAATGAGGGAGAGGCGGGCCTGTCGTAGGCGGTTTATGCCTTTTGATATATTAGTATTCATTATATGTTGAGATGCTCCCTCCCTTTCTGGCCCGTTGTCGCAGTTAGGGGGCTTCCGGAGTGTAATGCTCTACAGGACAGTTCTGTCCTTTTGAAGCCTTATACTCTTGATGATGTCTTTACCAATTGTGCCAGACCTCTTTTCCTTGTGTTTTATGTTTCTCGCTCCCTCTTGTCCTTTCTCATTTCCTGCCAACCTTTTGCCAGTCTTGATTATTCTTTCGGACTTTTGTTTTGATGGGCGGGTGTTTGGGGAGGCATACTCTTACCCGTAGAACGGTAGGAGCCTACGTCTCGAGTGAGGGGACCCTTTTATTGTCACTCCTCCTTCCGTCGCTGAACCGGATCTCGACAGGCTGACGGTTCTTAAAGTGGCGTATACTCACGATGCACCCCAGCAAGATCGGCAACACGTCTGTTGTTTGGTGTCATGTCGCTAATTGTGGCTCTGTGGGCACATTCGTGAATGAAAGTATTACCTCTCGTGTTCATGTCGATGAATACTGTTCGTATTATGACTTCTCGGGCTCGTGGGGTGGGCGACCAAGCCCCCGAGTCGGAAGACTGGGCTCTGTAGCCCCCGCTACTTTGGGCCCAGACCTAGATCTGGCTACTTTACCCGGCTCCTTTCCCTCTTCTGTGGTTGGGTCGAGCCATACGCCCCCAGCGGTGACCACCTCGTCCCTTGGCGTGGTTTACTCCCATTGTGACTACTGCACCTTTTAACCCCCTCTGGGAGTTGTCAACGCCGTCCCCACACATGCACGATCCCTTCCCATACTAATACATACCAAGTGTTTGGTCCTGCTTCGTGGGCTAAATACTTTGATCTCCCTCTGGATTCTACTCCTGACGATTTCTCACTCCACAAACACCTTGTTAATTCGGTAGGTGCCTCTGTTACTTGTAACCCCACCCGTTTAGGTACACGTGTAGTCGCTGCTCCATCTCAGGATGCAGCTACTCGCTTAGCCACTTTGTTCTGCATTGGGGAGAACCCTGTTTGGGTCTCCAAAAACGCTCGGTTAAATGCCAGTTTTGGGACTGTTCTCCTCCCGCACCATGATGCAACTGGTGTTAGGGACCTCAAAGATTGCC
>WNGS01111181.1:6361501-6416018 GCA_020271785.1 Procambarus virginalis | reverse complement strand
CCCACCTCCAGGATGCAACCCCACAAACAGCAAACTTAACTACACCTACACACAGAAATCACAACAGTGTGATGCATCAAATAAGAACAAATCCTCGGCACGGCCCTGTGGATTATGTTCCAAACAAGATCACATCTGTTCATCAAAATTTGTATCGTTTTCAAAGTGGCTAGTATAGGACAGAGGTTCCTTTTGAAGGAGGCATGGCACACTCACAAAAATGAGGCGAGAAGGGTTATCCAAAAAGACGCGTCCTTACTTCTCATTTATTTAAATGTGAAACACAGAAATATTTACACATGGAACATGAGGGTAAATGGTCTTTAAGAATTGAACTATCTGAAATTAGAAATTGAACATATAAGTTTATTGATGTAAAATACACACAAAGGGATGAGGTAGCTCAAGCTATTCTCACCCCGTTCAGTACATCGTGTTAATACATACATATACACACATCACAAACAATAATCATATTTGTCTTTAAGAAGTGTCGTAAAGAAGTCTACGCACAGTATCCCTCTCGCTGACAATACTCAAAGTGGCTGAAGGAACCCTAGCGTAACACCATCAATGTGAACATCATAATGGCTGCCTAGCACTACTGCCATATGCAAAGGTCAATTAGGAGCTCAAAATTATGTATGGGATTAATTTGCCATCTACATAAACTGACATGTGTTGTAAATACGTACTTTCACAAAAACATGCACAGTCAACAACGGGCACTCCGTGGAATGTCTTTTGTTCTGAATGGCCTCACCAAGCTGAGTCAAGAACACTCACCAAACTTGCTGGGCTACACGTAGCACAACAAAATGTGAGTTATTTGCATATGCATAAATTAACAGAATGCTTGCTTGACAGAGCTGACTCGTACCCCTCGCATTCACACACTCGTTTCCATCGGGTGCCTTGAATTAGGACCCAAATTGCAGATAAATCTTCGTAACAATTGTGGGAATCGATCATGTAGCAAGAGTCAATCTTAGATTTAGTACTGTAAATGAACAAATCCACAAGAGCCGTGACGAGGATTTGAACCTACATCCGTGTTATTTAGTACTGTAATTGGAAGGTTGACGAGTTATGCAGGAAAGTATCCTTTCGTAACGCTCTAACAGCTTCCATGAGAATAAGCGCGACATGGAGACATGATGAGATGGATGCTTCCACACCTAGCGTCATGCTAGTGAAGAGCCTCCACATAAAACACCAATCAAGATGCTGTTTCTACCATACTCACATCTGATTGGATGAACTATGGACTCCTCTGGCGTCACTGAGTGGAAGGAAAAAGTTATCTCAACCGTTGGGAAGGTCAGATTCAGGCCCTGAATAATAATAGCCAGTCACTTTCTATAGCCAGAAAAATGGTGATGGAATCCACCCAAGATTACAGACGTCTGTCATTCAATGCTTGATTTTCATTATAAAATAAAGACAAAATTATCAGTGCACATTTGTGAATGGCTGTTGCTTGAATGAGCATTGCCAAAGATATTTATTTATTTTTTATAAGTACTTAGTGGAATTTTGGCAGAGTTGCAGTGAAGTACATTTCATTCATCAGTTTGGAGGATAGGCAGCTTGGCGACAGATTTTGGTCACTTGTCTCTATAATACATGAAAGCCCACCCTGGGAGACACCCACACAGTGCAACAAGCAAAGTTTCCGGGAAATAATAATAAAAAAAAAAGGTGTCGCTCTTGCAAGCAATTTTGCTATTCCAGTAATGATGCATCCTGTTGTGGATCAACAGAGATCTTTCACATTTACATGAATCTGCAGGAGGATTCTGCCATTTCTAATATTAAAAATGCCTTTTCCCTGGTAACATGAATCTCGACGAGCTGTAGCAGCATATGATCACTTTTTCTGTTGATTGTCACCTTATTTCAGTACGTTCTTATCGCCTAATCAATTAATTTGGATTTCCTTACAGGGACGAGGTAGAGTCACTGGCACGCGAGCTGCGTGTGCGGCTATACAGAACGTCTGTAAAAGAGGACCTCAATGTTGACCAAGTCTTCAACTTCCTGGTGGAGCGATACATGGCTCTCATCAATACTTCAGATGACACACATACCCCAAAAAGTGTAGGAGAAAGTGAGTATAGACAGAAGATAATATGGGGAAGGGGGGAAAATGGATTTGAAAAGGATTTGGAGGATGACAGAGAAGCACATACCAGTTTAGTTAGTTAGTTTAGTTCATTTATTAAGCACATACCATTTCTTAATATTTTAATTAAAGTATTTAAGGTTACTATTGGTAATAATTTTCAGAAGTTTCTAATTATAAGTTTATTTTTCAGATATCTTTGGCAATCCTGGCAAGCTGAAGAAAGGAGATACAATTACATTGGGAGGAAAGAAGAAATCCAGCAAGAAACAGCTTATTAAAAGTGCATGTAAGGTTATATAGAACTAGAAGAATAGCCAAGATCTCATGAGGTAAATATTTACCAAGTTGTATAGTCACCAGTGTGGCAAGACTATATGAGGTCAATGTATGAAAGCTTATCTAGACTAAGAATAAAATCGAGGTCATATAAGGTCAGTATAAAGTAAGGTTGTAAAATATAGATCACTTGATTAAGCCGAGTACAAAGTGCTGGCAGTGAAGTAGAACAACAACATCAAGTTGATATTTGACTTTATTGGAGTGTTCGCTTCTGCCCTGCGGGTCACCACTATGTGCAGCTTAGAATATTTGAAAAAAAAATCATAATTTTTTTAAAGTTTCTAATTTAGATACGAGTTTAAAATTGGGATAAAAATGAAAAAATCTATATACTCCTTGGTTGTACAGAATTTAAAATTAAATTTTGACACTAATTTCAGTTCCTAAAGTTTGGAGTGTTACACCTCAATTAAATATTTTCCTTTCTTGTAGAATTCACACAACACAATAAATATCTGTGAATAAAGAAAAATTCCAAAAATAGTTTCAAACTTATTACATATTTTACATAAATATTTTTTTAGCACAATGGTCTGCATGCTCCACAACTCTTATAAATTAATTTATATGTATATTAATAAGGGTCATAATTTTTATAATAGACAGAGAGATGTGAAATCTTGCCACAGTAGTTACGGAATTTATAAACACAAATTCCATAAATTTTCTATAGGGAAAAATATAATATGATGAAAACTGTCATTTAAAGATTAATGAAACATATGTTCACTCACTACTGATAAAACGTAAGCTTTAAAAAGGTCTACTGTCAATTTGGTGTCTTATGCAATAAAAAACAAAGTTAATATGGCAAGACTTTATCTCACAGCCTGAGATCTACCCCGGTTACTGTCAACTACTGTTTACAGCATTGTTTACTCCTGTGTTTAGAAAAGGTCACTAAAAGTCAATATATATACAATCTATATATATATAGTCAAAAGTGAAGGAATGACATTAGAGGTCAGCCTATACTAAACCTATCTCTTTTTTTTTTTTATGTCTCTTAATGTCACATTCCCTCTGAATGGGCACCTTCCAAGAGTAAAAGTCCTCTGAGTGAATGGCCTGGTGTAGTCTCCTCGGCCCACTTTCAGTTATTTAAAGATTTTGTAAGTGGCACTTGACAAAAATGCTGAATGTAATAGCTGGCAATTACCTAAATGAAACAATTAATTGTAAATCTATTTTGCTGAGCTACAATGTGAGGAAGGACTGAAGGTTTTAAATTACCTAATTACATCATTGTCTTGTTGTCTTTCAATGGGTAGAATTAGTAAATGTAAAGTTATAAGCGCGTGTATGTTTCTTGATCACATCCTACTAAATTCCATGCCACAGGAAGACAGCTAATAATACTTCTCACTTCAAGACAAACAAAATTGTTGATTCGTCTGTAATTATGAGAAAGTAATAATTTTTTTCATAATCTTATTAATTGGTAAAGTGGATGAGAACTCTGCCATCTTAATTGAATTTAATTCAATATCCTTATTCATTGATGTAGTTGATTTGTTTTCAATGTGAACTTTCAACTGTTTATTTTAAAGTTAGTGCGCAAATTTAAATATTAATTTGTAACAGGAAACATTCTTATATGGAAGGAAGATTTCAATGTTTATCACTGGTAAATGTATTAAATACATTACTCTAAATACAACCTCAACTTGCTTTACTGTGAACATTTACTTCTTAAAGAAGTAAATTTCAATATAATTATTAATTTTTTTAATAGCAATCAGATGTGAACTCTTCTTCAACACTAGTATTTTATGATTACATCTATGTACAGTACAGTATATATTAGGAAAACAAATACTGTGATTCAAATAATGCTGATCTATCAACATCATTTATATAATGTTGATAGATCTCGGCTAAATTGAATGTTAGGACTGTTTTGACAATCAGTGTATAAAGTCAAATTTGATACACAGCACTAAGACATACATTATGGAGGAGTTGGTGATGTGACTGACTGGCCTATCATAGTATACCACAACTGTCTATGTTGACCAGACCACACACTAGAAGGTGAAGGGACGACCACGTTTCAGATCGTCCTGGACCATTCTCAAGTCGATTGGACTGTCTAATCACTACATTAGGATCTATTATGAGCAGCCCGTCCTCCTAAGGTTTCCCAACGTCAAGTTTCAAGAACTTGAAGTACGACAGTTTCAAGAACTTGAAGTACGACAGTTTCAAGAAACTGTTGTACTAAAGTGCCCTTATCCTACCTTACCAGAGGACCCAAAACAGATAATGGGACAGTATGTCACTTTTGCAAGCCACTACCATTTCTAGTATGACGATTTTTGGCCTTAGGTAGAGTATACGTCAAAGTGCTACGTTCTATTTTGACAATGGGTTGTTGAGGAGGAGATAGATAATAACTAGCTGTTACCTCAATCTGCCTTTCAAGCCTCCGCAGGCACCAGAAGTAGCCAGCAGTATTCCTTCCTGAAGGACAAATTATATTATTGTGAACCACAATATCATGATAATATAATTTCATCCACCTGGCCTATCAGGTAGCCTAAGCCCTGCCTCGTTTTGCTTTAATACTTTGTAGAATAAATATTATGTATGGCATATTGTGCATGTCGTGCATTATATTTTGCATAGTAAAGTATATAAATTGTTTTCCAAATTGGTTTAGATGGACATTGTATCCATGTTTAGGATAATAATAATAATAATGTTTATTCAGGTAAAAGTATATACATTAAAAATTAGTTACAAACAGAATGTTGGATTTCAAGATAGAGCTAGTACATACTATACCTAAAGCCACAAATAAAGGAGAATTAATTACACTGTGATAAGACTGCTCATACTATTAATATGATAATACTGGCCACACTATCTCTGGTAATACTGGCCACACTATCTCTGGTAATACTGGCCACACTATCTCTGGTAATACTGGCCACACTGTCAGTATCATAATATTGCACACTATCAACACGATAATACTGCCCACACTATCACCATAGTAATACTGGTACATTCTTGCAAGATCACTTGGTGGAAGACTGAACCTGACAGTGTACCTAATTGTTATCACATTGATAACAGTAACAAATTACCAATATCGTAACAATTGGCCACTCTGTTAACTTCATTCTCTTTGTAAGTGACCTTGCAAGAATGTACCAATTAATCACCAGAATTTCTTCTAAAACATCCCTCTATTTAAAATCTTGTACATATATAAATAAATAATTAAATTGTGTGATAACATACCGTCCATACTGGAGGCTGCCAGTTGTATGGGTGTCGAGGATGGTCATGGCACTGGGAACATATCCTTCCATTGTTTCTTGTTGCTACTACACTTCCTACTACTGTGACTGCTTATAATGCTACTACTGTGACTGCATTATAATACTGTACTGCTACTGCTGATACTACTACTATGACTGCATCATAATAATGATTTACCTGTTTTACCTGATTTACCCTGGGGTCACTAACTGAGGGCCTTCAAGCATTCCTGATACGAGAGATGACTTAGCTCTGGAATGGCTTGTTGCCCGGTGTTGCACCTTCTCTAGAGCAGCTATGTGCTTGTGAAAATGAGGTCTCCATGCTTGGATACAGTAATCCAAATGGGGGCACACTAGAGATTTATACAGTTGAACCAGTACCTTCTTTTCCTTATAGTCAAAAATCGCTTGATTATCCCAAGAGTTTGGTTAACTTTTCTGACTGCTGCACCCACCTGTTGTGTAACTTTTAATGAGTGGTGGATTTTGACTACAATGTACTTTTCTTCATCAATCTGCTGTAATGTAATGAAATTAATTTGGTAGTCGTGGTGTGGGTTGTTATTCCCCACCTACCTTGGAGTTACCTTGGAGTTGTTCCTGGGCTTAGCGTCCCCGCGGCCCGTTCACTGACTAGGCCTCCTCATGCATGGTCTTGCATTTGTCGGTATTAAAAACTATTTGCCAGTCTTCTGACCATTTGTGGAGTTAATGTAGATCTCTTTGTAAGGCTTCAATATCACTATCATTTTCCCACTTTAACATAAATCTTTGTGTCATCTTCAAATTTGATGATGTGGTTTGTAATATTCTCATCTATGTCATTGTCATATGACCAAAAGGGTAAGTCTCAAAATGGACCCTTCTGGCACCCCATTTTTCACATTTCTCCATTCAGATTTGTTTCCATTTAGTATGATCCTTTATTTTCCTTCAACCATTTTTTTTTTCATTGAAATATTTTACCATTTATTCCATGGGCCTGTAATTTCCTTGCCAGTCTTTCAAGTGGTACCTTATCGAAAGCTTTAGAAAAATCCATGTACTGTACTACATCCACTGTATATTACATCCAAATCCATGTTGTATCGATTGTACAAGGCTATTCACTGAAAGTTGGCAAATGATTCCCAACGAGGATTCTCTCCATGAGCTTTCAGATGTGTGATGTCAAGCTGATCGGCCAGTAGTTTTCTGCTGAGCTCTTTCTGCCTTTTTTTGAAAATAGGGGTAATATTTGCTATTTACAATCTTAAGGGAACTACCCTTTGGTCCAGAGATTTTGTGAAAAGTAGTTTCAGCAGTGGGCATAGTTCTTTGCCAGTTCCTTTAAGACTCTGGATTGGGTTCCATCCACACTTGGGGCTTTTGTATCTTTTAGTTTGTCAATGTTCTTTCTAATTATTTTGCATGTTATGGGTATAGACTGTACTATGACTGCATTATAATACTACTACTGCTACTGGATCTTTTTATAGTAGTACTACTGTACTATTATTATGACTGCTTATAGTACTACAGACTTATAGTATTGTGACTGCTTATAGTACTACAGTATTATAAACAGTCACAGTGACTGTGACAAGACACCAGTACAAGGTGACCTAACCACACAACAGGACATATCTTCAACCACATTGTGAGGCATTGTCTGCACTGCAGTAACTATTACTGTACTGTTGCTAGGAGCTCTAAGGCCTCTATAACTACTGATACTACTACTATCATCATTACTACTCGTGTAATTACTACTCCTACTTCTATTAAAACTACATTTACTCTCTCGTAACAGCGTTATCATTTTTCGGCACTTGAAACCAGAGTGGTATTTAGCATTTTAATGATTTGGAGCTGAAATTCCTGTATCTTTTGCAGACGGTGAATTATAAAAAATAGGACTGCATTCATTTGAGAACTTTGTTGCTAGATGCTTGATTATACAGTATAATGTTTGTCAGCTGTGTACATGCTTGCATGCACATCACTGAGCAATGTTAAGAAAACTTTAGATCTACATTATCAACACTGGTTCAACATTACTGTAGTTCATCTTGTGTTTGTTTTGAAGCCTTTCGTGCTTGTCTGTTTTCCGTTTTCAACTCACTGAGCTTGTTCTTGGTTTTGAAATTTGGTATGTTCAGTGCTTACCATGTACAGCAGTCATACATTGGTGAAATTATCCATAAAGGGATTTTTAAATGAACTGTTGATTGGGATTGAAAGTTGTGGTTAACTGGGTTCTGCCTCTTGATATATTGGATACAGAACTCAAGTTCATTCATTAATCCATGCAGTAAGCTGCAAGATCTCTGTGAGTGCTGAATTTAGTGTGGCTGTTCATAATACACATCACAGAAAATGGTGTATATATAAAGCAGCAGAATTTAATTTGAACTTCACTTTTACTATACTGTATAGTAATAATTAGGTGGAACATTTTACTTGCAGAATATCACTGCCTTGAAGACATATGAATCCTCTCTCTAATGAGATGTCAGCCTTGTCAAATACTCATATGATTAAAACTTTTTGGATGCTGAAGATTCATTCAGAGCTTTCTCTTCAGAGATTATTTGCCATAGACAGCCAGCTGGAGTAAGATAATCTGTTCATATAGTTATTCATTATTTAAGATAATCGAATGCTTATTGCAGTAACTTTGTATATTGTGGTTAACATATCTAAGAACAAGACATAGTTTAAGACACACAGGTCCAGCAGTGTCCCTCAGTTTAATATATGGTTAATAGAATTTACATTTTTTTTTTAAACCAACAAAGCCACATAGTGCTCCATTACCTAGTTCAGAATTGTTATCCTTAGAGAGTTTGTCATAAGCTTAAATATAATAAGTAAGCACCAATTCTCCTTACTTATTTTATTTAATTAATAAATAATTTAGGTCCTCTAAAGCTAAACCCTTTGAATACAACAATTATTTTTTTACAATTTCAATTTATATTAATTAAATATTAAAATAAGTGGTTAAATGTACTTTAAGAACTTTATATTGTTATTGGTAATGTTCATACCCTGTTAATATAATTTGTTCTCGATCATATAAGAGACTTTATTTGGTGTGTTGAAGCATATACAAAATTTTCCATTTAATGACAGGAATTTCTCTGCTTATACTTTAAGATGCTTCTGAAAGTAGGAAAACAGATGCACAAGTAATTTTTATTCCAGAGTGTTACTTTATGAGGACCTTGCATCAGTAACCAAAATATTTAGACAAGAGAGCTCCTTCTATAAAATATGAAATCATAAACATTAGTGTAGCAGTGAAGCCTCCAGGGCAGTAGATAAGTGCCATAACTATTTTCTTACAATCAGTTAGATATAAAGTTCAAGTGCCCAATGGTAGCTAGTGTATTCCGAATAAAATGTCTGCTGATGTATAATGACTTGTTAAGCAGAGATAAAATCTAAAGCAGACGAGATTAAAGGTAATGTATACAGTGACTTCCTTGGATCCATAATACCATAAGAGAAATGGGATCATGTGTAGCTTTCTGAATAAAAGTGTAATTTACTGTAATTCAAATATTATCTCTCCTTAAGAGTACAGTTTATGAACCAAGCAATGTTAGTTAAACAACAATAAAATAATAGAGTTTGGTCAGTCATATGTGCACGGATCCCTCTTCAACAGAAGCTGATGCGTCTACAACATGACGGAAGCACTAAGTCTTCATGCACAATGAAATCGCAACAACATGATGTATCCAGAAAAAATATTGAGGCCTTGCAACGTTCCAGGGATCGAACCTGCATCTCTCTGGGCTCTGGATGAGAGTTCGATCCCATTGCATGGCATAAATATTTTCTTGCTGGTCTTCATGTGTTTATTTTGATTGCTGCACCATTAATGACTCTTATTATTGGTCTGTATAAAGATCAATTTTGTTCTGATTTATCCAAATTTACATGAATTTCTGATAGGTTGTTACAGTATAATGATCTGTTATTTGTATTATGAAATATTGATTCATCTGTAATAATTACCTCTACATGGCCATGTATTATTTATGTATATACTGTAATGTATTGTATTGTGTATATTTTCTTATTATTTAAGCAATAAGATAGTGTGTTTATACTATTAAACTACATTCTGTTACATAAATACACTAATTAAATATTTAAGCATTGGTTTTATTTTGTCATTATTTTTTATCGAGAGATTTGTTTTACCAAAATGTTGGTGCTTCGTGAAAAATTTATCAACAAGTTTAAATATTTTTGAGAAAAATTCCAGTTTCAACATTTATGCTCATTAATATACTCATGGACACTTAGACAACGTCATGGACAAATGGACAGAAAGTACAAATCGTTACTGCTGAATCTGAACAAACCGAAAAAGTTTTGTATTTGTTACAAAGAACACCTAAACTAACCTAGCCTTTTTACGCCTAATACACGCTATCTGAGGCCTAGTATAGTACATATATGTGTACTATATACTATACCTAGTATAGTACATATATGTGCTATACTAGGCCTAGGAATATTTAAGTTAGTTTTTTAGCTTAATATTTTGGACTATAAAGTGAATAGTACCAAACTCTACTATAGAATTGCCTTTCATGTTTATATTCCTACTTCGGTGCAGATAGTTTTTTTTGTTTTGTTTTGAGATATATACAAGAGTTGTTACATTCTTGTACAAGAATGTAACATTATAATATATATAAAGCTATATATATATAGCTTTATAAAAATAGAGTTATAAAAAGCACTATTTAAACAGGAGGATGGGATGATACATATAATGTAAAACAACAAAGATACGAATTAAACAAAGTTAATGCATATGCTGAAAAGGATAAAGCTTTTGTTAGAAAATACCTCACGACCAAATTATGCGACGAACCTCAGTCCTGCTCAAGTTCAGGTTCAAGTATGTTTATTGAGACAAGAAAATACATCTCAAAGGGATAGAGTAGCTTAGGCTATTTCTATCCCCCCCCCCCTCCTCTAAGACTAAGTTACAGTCCTGCTCTTATTCTTGTACTGGGAATTATTTCCCTGGGGGCCGGGCCTTACCTAACCCTAGTAGTGTGTACTCCCTTACCTTTGATTTTAACCCGACAGAGTATGACTAAGTACTCATAAGGAGAACATTTTTTGACTAGCTGCAGTAGCGGGTCACTTGTGTCTATAAACTGCAATACACAACAATTGTCCCATTTACAAATCTATGCAACACAACCTCAAACTAAGTCTCACAATCTCAAAACATTGCAGTAATCCCCAGTTCACACTATATGTTCGGATTCCCACAGAGCCGATGTTATATGTTATACAACATATAACACCACAACACTCGTATTCAATCAACTTTTAGATCAACCTCACAACAACTTGCTCACAACCTAGATCAGGACATCATATTTGTGCAACCCATTCTCCTAATAGAACGTCGCATTTTGACGTATTCTCTAAGGTCAAAAATTGCCGTACTAGAAAGTGGTAGCTGCTCACGAAATTGACATACTGTCCCGTTTTCTATATTGGGTCCTCTGGTAGGTTAAGATAAGGGCTCAATCTTTAGTACAACAGTTTCTTGAGGTTGGACACCTTAGGAGGACGGGCTGATTAGCAAGTCACAGCCTATAACCTAGCACAAGGAGACAAACCCTTTAGTTGACAAACTCCTAAGGATCCTTTCTCACCACGCACTCCCAACCATTACCATCTCACCATTACTCATTATTCAGTCCGTTCTCGTGAACGTTCCCAACATCAGGAAACTGTGGTACTAAAGTGTCCTTATTCTAACCTACTGTGGAGGGAAGCACATTCAAAGTGCCCGCCAGCGGGAATATCTCTTATGCTCGGTGCTCCTGATTGGTGGAGGGCGGCCCTGCGCAGTGACTGTGCGCACCTTCCCCGAGCACGCCTGGGGGCGGAGCCGGCAGTGAAGAACCGCACCTGACCGCACGCACACCTCTTACTGACGCTCCTTGGACAGTGGGGCATCTAGCCCCATATTGGCCAGCTTTCTTGGACCTCGTCCATCCTCTCCCCTGACAGGGGGGATCATATTGCTTCAGCTCGCCCCTCAGAAGACTTCAGCTCAAGGTGAGCGACTGTCTTCCTTATTACGCACCTATATATGTATATGCCGATTACCATGTGGTCGGTCGTTCCATACCCCCATAGTCGACTGCCTCCACACTACTGTAATAATAATAATATTTTATTTAGGAAAAGTACATACATAGAGGATTAGTTACAAACATAATGTTGGATTTACAGATAGAGGTAGTACATACAATACCTAAAGCCACTAGTACGCAGAGCGTTTCGGGCAAGGTGAGGTGGGGGGGGAAAGACACTTAGACTAAAACTTAATAGTAATTGAGCTTAAAGTATAAATTGCCTTGAAAGAAAAAAAATAAAAGATAAAAAAGGGGGGGGGACATGATAGAAAATAGCTAAATATACAAGTTGGTCAACAAACAGCATTGTTTAACAAATAGTAAGACATGGCCGGGTTGACATTTAGGGGTAAGGTAGGTTACATGGGGTTAATTAGGTAGTGCTTAGTTTTCATCTTAAACTGGTTGAGAGAGGTACAACCTTTGACATGATTGGGAAGGTCATTCCACATTCGGTATCCCTTGATTTGTAGAGCATTTCTAGTTTGATTAAGTCGTACTCTTGGAATATCAAATAGGTATTTGTTTCTGGTGTGGTGCCCATGAGTTCTGTTACAACCTTTCAAGAAGCTTTTAAGGTCAGGATTGACATTACAATTCAGTTTTAAATATATAGAGTACACAAGAGAGAATGTGCAGTGACTTAATAACTAACATATTCAGTGATTTGAATAAGGGTACCGAGTGATGTCTGGGGCCAGAGTTGGATATTGTTCTAATACCAGCTTTGTGTTAGGTAATTAGAGGAGGTAAATGATTTTGGGTAGTAGAACCCCAAGCACAAACACCATAGTTGAGATAAGGATAGATGAGAGAGTAATGGAGTGTCACCAGGGCAAGACGGGGTACATAATATCTGATCTTAGAAGAATGCCAACAGTTTTAGAAACTTTTTTTGCTATATTTAGAATATGTCCCTGGAAATTCAGCTTGTTATCGATGAGGACACCAAGGAATTTACCATCAACTTTACTACTGATTTGTATATTGTTTATTCTTAGATTAATTTCGTTTGAGGATTTATTACCAAACAAAATATAGGAAGTTTTGTCAATGTTAAGGGTGAGTTTGTTAGCAGTTAGCCAAAGATGGACTTAATTTAGTTCAGTATTCACAGTGACATTTAGAGCAAGCGGGTCAGGACTGGAGAAAATGAAAGTTGTGTCATCAGCAAATAAGATTGGTTTGAGGTGTTGTGAGGCATTTGGAAGATCATTAATGTAGATGAGAAAGAGGAGAGGGCCAAGTATGCTGCCCTGTGGAAAACCAATGTTGATGGGAAGGGTGGGAGAAATTGAATTATTCACAGAAACATACTGGAGCCTGTCAGTAAGGTAAGACTGAAGGTACTGCAGGGAGTGTCCTCTTACTCCATAATGATGTAATTTAAGAAGAAGGTTTTGGTGGTTGACAGTGTCAAAAGCCTTACGCAGGTCCACAAATAACCCAACAGGGAACTCATTTTTATCAAGCGCTGTATGTATAAGTTAATCATACTAATAAGTGCATCGTTAGTGCTTTTATTGGGTCTGAAACCATATTGGCAAGAGCTAAGTATATTGAGTTTGGCTAGATATGAGTAAAGCTGCTTGTTGATTAGCTTTTCAAATATTTTTTACAAGGTTGGCAGAATTGATGTAGGTCTGTAATTGTTGACATCAGTGAGATCACCACATTTGTGGACTGGGGTTACTCTCGCTTTTTTTTTTAGAATACCCGGAAAGGTTTGGAGTTCAAGTGATTTGTTGAAGAGCAATGCAATGGCAGGAGCTAGAAATCTGGAGGCATTTTTGTAAATTAGAGATGNTTGGAACAAAAAGTTCCAAGTAGCACGGGCTATGGTGAGCCCGTAGTGGAGAGGAAACACTGAGCTGCGACAAGGAGTACCTGGAGGACAGAAAACAAAGAGCCACAGTCAAGGGAGGGAGGTTTCAAGCCTGGAGAAATGTAACAAGGATAGGTCCCACAAGGCTCTGTCTTGGAACCACTGCTGTTCTAGTTTATGTAAGCGAGCTGCTCGAGGGAGTGAGCTCGGACATGCTAATGTTTCTTGATATTGCAAAACTGATGAGGAACGTCAAAAACAGACGACGACTGCAGTAAGTTACAGAAGGACACGGACAAACTCCTGGTCCGGCTCATCAGTGACGTGTGTGTGGGAGACTGTGCGCGTGCATGCGAGCGTGTGCGCAGCACTCGCGCATGGAATGAATTTGCATTCACCTGTTTGTAGTTGCAGGATCGAACAAGCTCTTGGATCCTGCGTTTCCAGTTGCCGGATGTGCTACGCAGTTTCACCCGACCAATCTCCATCCCAATGCTCCACGATAGGGCTGCATACTCCCGAATTGGTCTGACGTGCGTGTAATACCTGCAGCGAAACATTGATCCAGACTGCCGCCCGTGCTAAATATAACGCTCGGGTAGCTATAGTATTTGTGTCATCCCCTAGATATAATCTGACCCAAAAGTATCTATATTAGGCTCCAACACCGAGCCATAATCTGCGTCACGAGGAAGCCTTAATAACACATAATAGAGCCGAGATCTGCACAGAGACAGCTCTAATCTGCCTTAACAGAGCCGTAATAACGTTTCGACAACAGGGAGGGGGAGAGGGGGGGTGTCATCCCCTGCAAAGAGCCATCTACCTTAATAACTGTCATTTGCCCAACACGGAGCCACAACCGGCCCCCAACACGGAGCACAACCGGCCCCAACACGGAGCCACAACCGGCCCCCAACACCGGAGCCACAACCGGCCCTCAACACGGAGCCACAACCGGCCCCCAACACGGAGCCACAACCGGGCCCCAACATGGAACCACAACCGGCCCCCAACACGGAGCCACAACCGGCCCCCAACACGGAGCCAAAACCGGGCCCCACACGGAGCCACAACCGGCCCCCAACACGGAGCACAACCGGCCCCCAACACGGCGCCACAACGGCCCCCAACACGGAACCACACCGGCCCCAACACGGAGCCACAACCGGCCCCCAACACGGAGCCACAACCGGCCCCCAACACGGAGCCACAACCGGCACCCAACACGGAGCCACAACCGGCCCCCAAACACGGAGCCACAACCGGCCCCCAACACGGAACCACAACCGGCCCCCAACACGGAGCCACAACCGGCCCCCAACACGGAGCCACAAACCGTGCCCCCAACACGGAGCCAAAACGGCCCCCAACACGGAGCCACAACGGCCCCCAACACGGAGCCACAACCGGCCCCCAACACGGAGCCACAACCGGCCCCCAACACGGAGGCCACACCGGCCCCCAACACGGAGCCACAACCGGCCCTCAACACGGAGCCACAACCGGCCTCAACACGGAGCCACAACCGGCCCATTAATCACCTGTAGTGGACATCAACAACAGCGACCGAAGCCTTGGAAATGACCGGACCACCGCATTATTGATCCATGGGATTTCTCGCCCCCCCCCCCTCTTCCCCCCCCCCCCCACCCCAGTCACATAGTCACGGACACCAAACTGCTTATCAACACCACGCCTGACGTCACGTGTACACGGACACTTCGTGACATCCGTAGCAGTTAAATATATCCACTAAAACATATCATATTTAACAAGGTGGAGGCCTGGTCGAGGACCGGGCCGCGGGGACGCTAAGCCCCGACATCATCTCAAGATAACCTCAAGAGGAAGGTCTAACCACACAGAATTCTAAAATATAATATTAATTTATATACGAGAATTTGTTGTTGTTTTATTTAGAGTATGGTTATGTTGGGTGTTACCCCGGAGGTGACCCCAGTTGTGATACCTTCAGGGGGGTGTCTGGGGTGGGGGGGGGTGTTTGGCGTCAACCACCACCTGGAGGATGGCTCTCTAACCCTCCCTAGCTAACAGACACGTTCGAACCTAAGCAAACCCACCTAACGTCGATTGACACAATCGACTTGAGAATGGTCCAGGACGGACCGAAACGTCGTCGTCCCTTCACCTTCTAGTGTGTGGTCTTGTGAACATGCTTCAGCCACGTTATTGTGACTCATCGCCTGCAGACCTCCGATGTCAAGGAAAGTGCCATTCTTCACTGCAAAGATTGGCAGTGACGGGCTATATAATCCCAGCCTGTGAGCGGAGAGACGCCAGTGCTTCATCACATTGGACAATGGTGCAGGAGACTTGTATCCTTGTTAAGGTGCCGGTTGTGGTGACAGGAAGCCTCAACGAGCTGACGGGACTATTCTTTAGTGATGAAATACTGAGCGACAGGTGTCTGTATCAACCGGTGTTGTCGGCGGGACTTTCACTACACCAGTTGTGTTTACAGGACTCTCGGTGGTGGCGGGGGACTTTCACTGCACCCAGAGGTGTCGAAGCCAGGCTGCCAGGGCATCACCGACTAGCACAGAACCATGACCACCCTGCCAGTGATAGCGTCATTGGTGTAGGAAGGTCACGGGACGTATACACCCTGCTACACCATAGTAGTAGTAGGCATCCAGGTTGTCGAGGATGGAGTGCCCTCTCCAGGGCGCAAAGCCTGGATAGGTCAATATGGAGGAGAAGCTGTTACCCATGCAGCAGGTCCTCCACTCGCCACAAAGCCGAAATTTTCCAATGGAAAGGCAAACGAATTCTTCCTATTCTCCCATTTTTTTCCGCTTCTGTTTTAGCGCACAGGTTTTAGCCATGTTTTAATAACATTATCTTGGTAGCGGATATAGATGCACAGGCAGGCGATGAGTCACAATAACGTGGCTAAAGTATGTTGACCAGACCACACACTAGAAGGTGAAGGGACGACAACGTTTCGGTCCGTCCTGGACCAAGTCGATTGTGAAACGTCGTCGTCTCTTCACCTTCTAGTGTGTGGTCTGGTCAACAATAAATGCACAGTGTTAGCTAGTGTGTCCCATTCTTCAACTGCTGTTCTAATCATTGTAGTCGCGGTGGAATGTGCATCTAATGCAGCTGCTGCCGTTGGATTAATGTTGAGTTTGATGCGCAGGGCTTCAGTAGCTTCACATTCCAGTAAGTAGTGCAAACAGTGGCGCCTCTGCTTCTGTTCCACAGATATGACACTTAACTATTGGGTTAATTTCCTCCCAGCAGTTAACTTTACATAAAGGCTTTACCTGTAAATTATTGACAAGTCAGAGGTAACCTTTTACTCCAGGTTTACGTACCAGGTATCAACCAGGTACCAGGTACTCGTAAAAAGCTGAAGGTAGACAACACACCCGCGACGCAGACCACACACACACCCGCTGCTGCCGGATGGAACCACTTTTCGACACTTATTCTTAAGAGAAAATTGATTAAATAAACATCTTAAGAGAGCGAGAGACACTCACACCTCGACACGCCGTCTCAACTCACAGGTCGCGTTTTCTACGTTATGTTAACCTACGTCACAAATGCGACCTACTAACAACAGTAGCAGTTCGATGAAGATTAAGCCACGCAAGAGGTGGCACGGGCATGAGTAGCCCGGAAACGGATAGCTGTTCCCAAAGATCTATGCGTCGGACTCCATAGGTTAGGTGGGGTGCTTGGGGGGACGTTTCTGGTTAGGTTAGTAGGATACAATATTAACGGAGTGGCTGATGAAGAGGCTGTATGAACACCTCCTGGTGTTCAACACTGTTCCCAATCAATGAACTCCAGAGTGAGCCTTTCACCAATCATTTCTCGACCTCGGAACGCTTACATTCCAGTCATTATAGAGTCATTAAGTCCCCTAACAACCCCCCTCATCATAATAAGTACGGGCTAATTATCATACCTGCCCCATTGATGGTGGGGCCTAAGACAGGGGGAAGTGTGGCAACTGACACATCTGCTACAAGCGACTTGAGAATGGTCCAGGACGGACCGAAACGTCGTCGTCCCTTCACCTTCTAGTGTGTGTCTGGTCAACATACTTTAGCCACGTTATTGTGACTTATCGCTTGCATACTCGACAAAACATATGTACGCGTTACCAGCGTCAGAAAAACACAATGTATATATATGAAACACACATATAATACGCTTTCAATTTAAGAGTCTCTCGGTCTGCTTACGACAGAACACATCTCTGGTACCATTGAGGCGAGATGTTATTATATATATATATATATAATATATATATATATATATATATATATATATATATATATATATATATATATCTACAAGAAGATACAGTTGGTTTCTGAGAGTATATTAGCATTGATGTTTTGATTTTCTTGTAACGCCACTAACACGCATTGCGTTTCGGGCAGGTCCTTAATCTAACAGATAATTTTAAGTATGTAATTTCTAGCAGATGTTGACAGACCACACAGTAGAAGGTGAAGGACGACGACGTTTCGGTCCGTCCTGGACCATTCTCAAGTCGATTGTGACGATTGTGATCGAGAATGTGATTTAGAATGATCCAGGACGGACCGAAACGTCGTCGTCCCTTCATTTTCTAGTGTGTGGATTGGTCAACATACTTCAGCCACGTTATTGTGACTCATCGCCTGCTGGAACCTAGATTCTGGAACCTAGATGATGATACAAGATATCAACTGGATGATGCTAAATTGCAGAAAGAAACCTTGGAAAGTTAAGATAGTTTGATAGCCCTGAAGAGTTTGGACATGTAGCTCAAGTGACATGTGAGACCTGGAGATGGTGATAGTGATTGGTGTGACGGTAAGGAGGTCATTAACAACTTTCTCAGTGAAGGAGACGTTGGATACTTCCGCCACCAAGATAATGTTATTAAAACAAAGACTAAAACCAGTGCACTAAAACAGAAGCGAAAAAAGAAACGGGAAAAAAGGAGGAATCCTCACCTCCATTTAAAACTTTGACCCAAATATAACAGTAACAAGGTTATCGCGAATAACCGAACTCAATTCCGGGCTCACCATAGCCCGTGCTACATGGACACTTCGTTCTGAGTAGCTAAATCTAAAACCACAACAGGAGACGTTGGTTGGGATCTTGGGTAGCAGAGAGGGGTGGAGAGAAGGAAGTGTATTTACTATTTGTGCCTGCAGAATCGAGCTATTAGCTCTTGGACTCCGCCTTTCTAAGTGTGAGGCGAATGTGGTGGTAAGACACCAGTCTGAAACTTTATTCCTAACAACCTCTCAGAAAATGAGACACAGAAACAGTATAATTTTTTGTCAGTGTCGGAGTAGTTAACAGGTGGAATGCATATGTGGTGGAGGCTGACTCCATACATAGTTTGAAATGTAGATATGATAGAGCCCAATAGGCTCAGGAACCTGTACACCAGTTGAGAGGCGGGACCAAAGAGCAAAGCTCAACCCCCTGCAAGCACAACTAGGTGAGGGATTTATCAGTGAAAGCACGAAGCTATTACTATATAGCACTGAGAAGGGGTCAGGATAAGGATGAGGGATGGGACTCAACTAGAAGAGTGCGCAGTTAGTAATCTTGCTCCACACCCACCCAAGTGCTGGGCCGCCACTTTACAGTCGTGTGCATGCATATGATGTAGGTTATTGTTGTGTTTCAGGGGTCTGAGGTAGAGATGAGAGGAGCTGGCCAGTAAGGCACCTTCTAGGGCCACCAGCTGCGGCCATCTTCTCGAGGGCCACCACCTGCTGCCACCACCTGCTGCCATCTTCTCCAGGGCCACCACCTGCGGGTCAGCCATCACTGCCACCGGCACACTGCCCTCTGACCTCTGTGGGCTGGGGGACTCCAATACCTCACACCTCGACCCCTCACACCTCACGGAGATGACCATCATGAGAGAGGAGGATCTGGAGATCGCCATTAAGGTAGGAATAAATATTAATGAGGAATAACTCCTCCCCTCACGAGGAAATATTGGCTTCTGTATTTTTAAAAAATATCTTCCCGTTTCTTTACTTCATGTAAACACAACCAAACTTTTAGAGATAAAATCATGACATTTTCTTATGGACAAGAAATGTGTTTTACTGAACTTTAAAATAATAAGTTTTTCTGTATTATTATAAACATTTTCTTATGTAAGGATTCAAGAAACAATTACTATTTTCTAACATAGTAAAAACCTTTTGAGATTTTTTGAGACACACACACACACACACACACACACACACACACACACACACACATAGGGGCCTGGTGGCTGAGTGGACAGCGCTCAATACTCGTAATCCCGGGGACCGGGGATTGATTCCCGGCGATGGCGGAAACAAATGGCCAGAGTTTCTTTCACCCTGATGATCCTGTTCACCTAGCAGTAAATAGGTACCTGGGAGTTAAGACAGCTGCTAGGGGCTGCTTCCTGGGGGGGGGGTGTAACAAAAAGGAGGCCTGGTCGAGGACCGGGCCGCGGGGACGCTAAGCCCCGAAATCATATCAAGATAACCTCAAGATAACCTGATCTTCACAATGAAAGCCAGGTGGCCACACCTTCCCTCCCCCGTCTTTTAATGTATTTTTTATCTAAATACACATTATAATTTTATAATACATAATGTATTTTTATAATACAGTATAATGTTTTCCCTCGGAGGGGGAGTTTCCACCCCTGGGGACTGGATATCGTGTCAGATAACGACTTAGCTTCTTTCTTAGGTCTTGCGTATTGCTGTAATCGTTGTTCCTGGTCCTTGATGTTATCTTGGTCCTTGTTGGTGTTATCTTGGTTCGTGTTGGTGTTATTTTGGTTCTTGTTGGTGTTATCTTGGTTCTTGTTGGTGTTATTTTGGTCCTTGTTGGTGTTATCTTGGTCCTTGTTGGTGTTATCTTGGTTCTTGTTGGTGTTATTTTGGTCCTTGTTGGTGTTATCTTGGTGTGAGACCGGGCGAGAATAGTCGAGCTTCCTCGTGACCGGGCGAGAATAGTCGAGCTTCCTTGTGACCGGGCGAGAATAGTCGAGCTTCCTTGTGACCGGGCGAGAATAGTCGAGCTTCCTTGTGACCGGGCGAGAATAGTCGAGCTTCCTCGTGACCGGGCGAGAATAGTCGAGCTTCCTCGTGACCGGGCGAGAATAGTCGAGCTTCCTCGTGACCGGGCGAGAATAGTCGAGCTTCCTCGTGACCGGGCGAGGATAGTCGAGCTTCCTCGTGACCGGGCGAGAATAGTCGAGCTTCCTCGTGACCGGGCGAGAATAGTCGAGCTTCCTTGTGACCGGGCGAGAATAGTCGAGCTTCCTCGTGACCGGGCGAGAATAGTCGAGCTTCCTTGTGACCGGGCGAAGATAGTCGAGCTTCCTTGTGACCGGGCGAGAATAGTCGAGCTTCCTCGTGATCTGGCGAGAATAGTCGAGCTTCCTTGTGACCGGGCGAGGATAGTCGAGCTTCCTCGTGACCGGGCGAGAATAGTCGAGCTTCCTCGTGACCGGGCGAGGATAGTCGAGCTTCCTTGTGACCGGGCGAGAATAGTCGAGCTTCCTCGTGACCGGGCGAGAATAGTCGAGCTTCCTTGTGACCGGGCGAGAATAGTCGAGCTTCCTCGTGACCGGGCGAGGATAGTCGAGCTTCCTTGTGACCGGGCGAGAATAGTCGAGCTTCCTCGTGACCGGGCGAGAATAGTCGAGCTTCCTCGTGACCGGGCGAGAATAGTCGAGCTTCCTCGTGACGGGCGAGAATAGTCGAGCTTCCTCGTGACCGGGCGAGAATAGTCGAGCTTCCTCGTGACCGGGCGAGAATAGTCGAGCTTCCTCGTGACCGGGCGAGAATAGTCGAGCTTCCTCGTGACCGGGCGAGGATAGTCGAGCTTCCTTGTGACCGGGCGAGGATAGTCGAGCTTCCTCGTGACCGGGCGAGAATAGTCGAGCCTTCAAGTGAGCAGGCGAGAGAAGTCGATGCATCACCTGAGAACCAGTTGCAACAACATGGCGCCGGACGCGTCCTCCCTCCGGCCGTCGCCAGGGGCAACCACTCTGTTATGTTTACCTTCCTCGCCCCGCCTGGTATCAACGGGTAATGTGAAGTGCGCTCGAGGAGGAGGGGGGGGAGGGAGGCACCAGCTGACAGCTGGTCCCGTCAGCTGTTTTGAGAGCTGGTCCCGTCAGCTGTTTTGACAGCTGGGGCCGTCAGTGGTAAGACATTCGCTCCTCGCTTGGTGGGCGATTATTTAAAGTTTTCAAACAAAGTGTTTGACTTGAAGCTTTCAGTGTTTGAAAGCTTTCTTTAAGTTCCTTTTAGGCAACCAAAAACGCTTCTGAATTGTATTACATGGAACAGCTTTAGGATTTACATGTTATTCACAACTGGTAATTCACGAAACGGAAATTTAATGAATTAATAACAATAATAAAAGAGCTTTTTAAGAAAAAATGAGTATTCGTTTTTATTATTTATTCGTTGTTTTACTATTAACAAAAGTATAACAGACTGAAGAGGAATCTTTGAACAAAAAAAAGTATGGACGTGCCCAACGTTTGATTATTTTTGACAAGAAAATTGTAATTCGTCAAAGACAAATTTCATCCAAACTCTTAACAGATCCTTTAAGAAAGGACTGTACAAAAGCAATAGACGTTGCTGTACACAAGTAATCCTCTCAATCTAAATCTGATAATTTCCTGTGCAGGCGAGGAGTCACAATAACGTGGCTGAAGTGTGTTGACCAGACCACACACTAGAAGGTGAAGGGACGACGACGTTTCGGTCCGTCCTGGACCATTCTCAAGTCGATTGTGATTCAAGTCACAATCGACTTGAGAATGGTCCAGGACGGACCGAAACGTCGTCGTCCCTTCACCTTCTGATAATTAACTCTTTCGACAGCAAGAGTAGAATCCAATTAACTACATCACGACTGATAGGGGTCCAGGGCGGACCAGAGCATTGTCACTTTCACGTGTATAGGTTAGACATTTGTATTAACTACTTTGGTTACCATTTTCACCACTTTCAAGTTCCTTAAGGCGTGCCATCAATGGCACGTGTGCCATAGGTTCACCACCCCGGCACTAAGCCAACTACTGACCTTCCTTAGCATGCAAGCCATAACAGTTGCCTAATCCCCGTGTGCCTATTTGCTGTTAGGTGAACAGATGCACCAGGTATTTTTCAACGGTATTGTTCCCATTCACAGAGGGAAATAATAGATTGGTTCTCATTGCCAATCAATATGTTCTGCAACCTTTCAAGTCATTAGCTATTCAATGTCTCACAGACTCACGCATCTTGTTGTTTAAGATTCAGCTGCTGGGAACAAAACGTCCCAAGTAGCACGGTCTATGGTGAGCCCGTAGTGGACTTACCTGGCACAGGAGCGGTGCAAGTAGCACGGTCTATGGTGAGCCCGTAGCTTACCTGGCACAGGAGCGGGACAAGTAGCACGGGCTATGGTGAGCCCGTAGTGGACTTACCTGGCACAGGAGCGGGGCAAGTAGCACGGGCTATGGTGAGCCCGTAGTGGACTCACCTGGCACAGGAGCGGGGCAAGTAGCACGAGCTATGGTGAGCCCGTAGTGGACTTACCTGGCACAGGAGCGGGGCAAGTAGCACGGGCTATGGTGAGCCCGTAGTGGACTTACCTGGCACAGGAGCGGGGCAAGTAGCACGGGCTATGGTGAGCCCGTAGTGGACTCACCTGGCACAGGAGCGGGGCAAGTAGCACGAGCTATGGTGAGCCCGTAGTGGACTTACCTGGCACAGGAGCGGGGCAAGTAGCACGGTCTATGGTGAGCCCGTAGTGGACTTACCTGGCACAGGAGCGGGGCAAGTAGCACGGGCTATGGTGAGCCCGTAGTGGACTTACCTGGCACAGGAGTGGTGCTGTGTGTGCCTAGAGAGGGACATATCCTTACATGAGTTAACAACAATTAAAATATTCTCACCTATATTGCGTGTGTTTTACATCATATCTCAGTTATTCATTATTGTATACTCTCAACTCCTACATCTTGTCCATCAGTTATTATTTCTACCTTCGTATCGTTCTCTGTGATTATGACCTCTTGTCCCACACGCCATCTTCGCGTGCGTGATCCTTAGGCACAGAAATCACAATTGCATGCTGCATTAGGTGAACAATCAAATCAAATGCATCAAATCCAGTAAGTTCCGTAGATCTTCGGTTTCAACTCCTTTTGACCATGTCGTAGCTCAGTCGATTAAAGCAGCGTCTGGGATGCTCCCGGACGTAGGTTCGAATCCTCGTCACGGCTCCTTGTGGATTGTTCACGTTTCTTAGCGTTTGTTGTCTCAGGGTATCGACAGGTGGGCCACTCGGGGGTGACGTCCGCGAGATCCATATGGTCGAAAAGCCAATACGTATTATATCAGAACTCTGACCTAAACTGCCCGCCTCGCCTGGCTGGGGTTATGGATGTCTTGGCGCGATGTTTACGGTATATCGCTGCTAAACTGGGAGGGGTGACCTTGGAGGAGTTGCTACATTCTTCTGGTGAGTTGCAGTACCAGCCCTACACCACCACCCTCCAGCCACCTTGCTGGGGAGGCCACCTTGCTGGGGGAGGCCACCTTGCTGGGGGAGGCCACCTTGCTGAGGGAGGCCACCTTGCTGGGGGAGGCCACCTTGCTGGGGGAGGCCACCTTGCTGGGGAGGCCACCTTGCTGGGGGGAGGCCACCTTGCTGGGGGGAGGCCACCTTGCTGGGGGAGGCCACCTTGCTGGGGGAGGCCACCTTGCTGGGGGAGGGCACCTTGCTGGGGAGGCCACCTTGCTGGGGGGAGGCCACCTTGCTGGGGGAGGGCACCTTGCTGGGGAGGCCACCTTGCTGGGGGAGGCCACCTTGCTGGGGCCGACCACCTAGCCCATTTAGATCTCCAATTACATATATTTACACTAGGAGGGGTATCGAACGGTGTCCAGGATTGTATGTCTCTCCCATCACCCCTTTTCCATTTGTATCTATACATACCTTTTAATGAAGGCTTTCTCCAAATGTCTGTTGACATTGGGAACACCAACAGCCTAGTTGGTCAGCTCGTTTCAACCAGATCTCTGGGTATGTCCATCGGCTGTTACTGGTGGCAGTTCCTTCGCTTTGAGACACAATGCTGACCAGACCACACACACTAGAAGGTGAAGGGACGACGACGTTTCAGTCCGTCCTGGACCATTCTCAAGTCGACCATTCACAATCGACTTAAGAATGGTCCAGGACGGACCGAAACGTCGTCGTCCCTTCACCTTCTAGTGTGTGGTCTGGTCAACATTCTTCACCCAGGTTATTGTGACTCGTCGCCTGCAGACACAATGTATGCACGTGAATGTGGCCACAGTGTCCTAGTGCTTGAGTGGTGTATAACGTTAGCACTGTGAATGTTAGTGGCTGGAAGAAAACCTCTTATTACGAGGCTTATCCAACAGTTGCCCGGTAAAAGAGGCAATTTAGCAATTACCTGTTATTACCTCTACCAATTACCTCTACCCCACAGTAAGATTGACTACTTTCCGTTAATTATATTTTAATTTGACTAAATTATGTTGCAATCCTGCACTGCAAGCCCTGCACTTCAATACTGCACTGCACGATTGTATTAGAAGTCTGCGTAATGCAGTTCTGCATTACAAGTCTGCGTTGGACGTGTCTGCATAAGTCTGTTTTGCCATTCGGCACTTAATTCGGACGTTGACGAAGATACATTGCCAGCTTTGTTGCAAACCTGAGTCTTCACTGCAAGCCTGTGTTGCAAGTATTCATTGAAAGCCTATAGTGTTGCCGTTAGCCTGAGCTGGTGAGGCTATGGTGAGTCTCACATGTGTTGGCTTACGTTAAGGGCGGTCAGTGTCCTGTCGGAAATGTTGAGAATCATCCCAACTGTTCAGTAGGACGTGTGTTGTGTTGCAGCTTGTGTGTGTATCGCCCTCGCTCTCCTCTCTCTCCCTATCTCTCAGTCTATCTCTCTCTCTCTCATTCCCTTCAGTGCAATGTTTGTAAACAGCGGAAAAACTTTTGCAAGACTTGTTAAAATGCCTGCCGTATGAGGCTTCCTGGGAGGCGCAATAGGAGGTGTCATCACCACTACCACAGTACACACACACCACTCTCACTCCACCCACACCACCACAGCTGAGAGAGAAACACAGGTGTGGGCTCGGTGAGTGAGGGGGAGGGCCCCTGGCGACCTCTAGAGGATGCCTATTCCACTTCTTGACTAAGATGGGTTTTTACGCGTGCATAATGTTGGGGTGAGCGGCGTGTACACACACGCTTACCAGCTCGGTACATGCACGTTATGGGGTCATTGACAAGGTTGGCACACAAGCTGGATCCGTGACTCCATCCTCAACCTGAGGACACGTACATGAGACACGGCACTAACCTTCATGCTGAGGACACTGCGCGTCAGTGTAGGAGTGAACGATAGTGATGTTCTTGACCAATGGTACAGTCAGTACACGTCTTGTGATGACTGAGCGCCTTGTGTTGTGGTTGCCAACTTCTAGCACTCCACAAAACTTGGTCTAGGTGTTGAATCCTGAGAATATTTTTTTTTGCATAGCAGAAATGTGTTCAATATGTTATAAAGGTTCTTAAATGTTATATAGTAACCTGTCAGGAGACTTCTCGCTCTCTACCTTGTCCTCGAACTGGGATAAATGAGAAAGGACATGTCTTCCACGAGAGCACTGCATAACTCAAGATTAGAGCAGCCTTGTGCCAATAAACTCGCCCCTCGGGGCAAAATTTAAATTTAAAGCAGCTTGTGCTTCATACAAGGTTTTGCAGCCGCAGCTGTTGAGACGATGTAAGATGCAGGACATTGCATCTTAGGGCAGCAGCATCATGCCTTGCATCTTAGGGCAGTAACACACACATTGCCTTACTTGCAAGGTTCAACACGAGGAAATCTGTGAACAAAATTTACGAAGTTTACAAACCTACTCTCCAAGATTGTTGTTGTTGTTTAAGATTCGCTCCCTGGAACACAAAGTTCCAAGTAGCACGGGCTATGGTGATCCCCATAGCACGGGCTATGGTGATATGGTGAGAGACAGACAGACAGATAGAGAGAGTTAACTGCTACTATCACCCTGAGGTTACATAGTTTTATCACACGTTATCTGACTCAGGGAACTGGGAGAGAGACAAGTGATAATTAAATAATTACTGCTGCAAGCTGTGGATCTGACAAAATGGAAAAATAACTCAGGTCATTCGCGGGAATAATCCTAAAACCAGAGTACACGGAGCACACCCAACCACTCACACCGACTGGCTCCGGTAAGGATACTTGATAGTTAAGGACACTCTTGGCAATAGATCTTGGGCCGCTAAGAGTGAGATTGTACAGTGAGATTGTACTACCCCGTGTGTACGTATATGTACCCCGTGTGTACGTATATGTACCCCCGTGTGTACGTATATGTACCCCCGTGTGTGCGTATATGTACCCCCGTGTGTACGTATATGTACCCCGTGTGTAGATTGTACTACACACGGCGTTGATAATTTAAACATTAGTTTATTGAAATCATTAGATGCATTGTTCTAACCCTGGACCCCCTGTGTGTAAGGCGGAAGCTCTGTCGGCTAAGCTATGAGTAGCCTCAATAGGGAATCCTGAGCCACAGCGGGTGATGGCAGTGACGCAATAGTGATCCTGAGCCACAGCGGGTGATGGCAGTGACGCAGTAGTGATCCTGAGCCTCAGTGGGTGATGACAGTGACGCAGTAGTGATCCTGAGCCACAGCGGGTGATGGCAGTGACGCAGTAGTGATCCTGAGCCACAGCGGGTGATGGCAGTGACGCAGTAGTGATCCTGAGCCACAGCAAGTGATGGCAGTGACACAGTAGTGATCCTGAGCCACAGCGGGTGATGGCAGTGACACAGTAGTGTTCCTGAGCCACAGCGGGTGATGGCAGTGACACAGTAGTGTTCCTGAGCCACAGCGGGTGATGGCAGTGACGCAGTAGTGATCCTGAGCCACAGCGGGTGATGGCAGTGACACAGTAGTGATCCTGAGCCACAGCGGGTGATGGCAGTGACACAGTAGTGTTCCTGAGCCACAGCGGGTGATGGCAGTGACACAGTAGTGTTCCTGAGCCACAGCGGGTGATGGCAGTGACGCAGTAGTGATCCTGAGCCACAGCGGGTGATGGCAGTGACGCAGTAGTGATCCTGAGCCACAGCGGGTGATGGCAGTGACGCAGTAGTGATCCTGAGCCACAGCAAGTGATGGCAGTGACACAGTAGTGATCCTGAGCCACAGTGGGTGATGGCAGTGACGCAGTAGTGATCCTGAGCCACAGCGGGTGATGGCAGTGACGCAGTAGTGATCCCAGGCCACAGCGGGTGATTGCAGTGACGCAGTAGTGATCCCAGGCCACAGCGGGCGATTGCAGTGACGCAGTAGTGATCCCAGGCCACAGCAGGTGATGGCAGTGACGCAGTAGTGATCCCAGGCCACAGCAGGTGATGGCAGTGACGCAGTAGTGATCCTAAGCCACAGCGGGTGATGGCAGTGACGCAGTAGTGATCCCAGGCCACAGCGGGTGATTGCAGTGACGCAGTAGTGATCCAGGCCACAGCGGGTGATTGCAGTGACGCAGTAGTGATCCCAGGCCACAGCGGGTGATGGCAGTGACGCAGTAGTGATCCCAGGCCACAGCGGGTGATGGCAGTGACGCAGTAGTGATCCCAGGCCACAGCGGGTGATTGCAGTGACGCAGTAGTGATCCCAGGCCACAGCGGGTGATGGCAGTGACGCAGTAGTGATCCCAGGCCACAGCGGGTGATGGCAGTGACGCAGTAGTGATCCCAGGCCACAGCGGGTGATGGCAGTGACGCAGTAGTGATCCCAGGCCACAGCAGGTGATGGCAGTGACGCAGTAGTGATCCCAGGCCACAGCGGGTGATGGCAGTGACGCAGTAGTGATCCCAGGCCACAGCGGGTGATGGCAGTGACGCAGTAGTGATCCCAGGCCACAGCGGGTGATGGCAGTGACGCAGTAGTGATCCTGAGCCACAGCGGGTGATGGCAGTGACGCAGTAGTGATCCCAGGCCACAGCGGGTGATGGCAGTGACGCAGTAGTGATCCTGAGCCACAGCGGGTGATGGCAGTGACGCAGTAGTGATCCTGAGCCACAGCGGGTGATGGCAGTGACGCAGTAGTGATCCCAGGCCACAGCGGGTGATGGCAGTGACGCAGTAGTGATCCTAAGCCACAGCGGGTGATGGCAGTGACGCAGTAGTGATCCCAGGCCACAGCGGGTGATGGCAGTGACACAGGGATCACAATAAGGCAGCAATAACGAGGGGAATGTGGAAGTGAAGGAGAGAAAGTAGCAATTGAGAGACGAAGATCACGCATAATGCTGATCAATAGAAAGCAATAATTACGGAGCAGACGTTATCCCCTCCCTCCTTCATGTCTCATTCCTCTCACTTCTCTCTCATCTCCCACTCTACATCGTAAACTTCCCCCCTCCCTCCCCCCCCCCCCTCAGCTCGTCTCGGAGTGCATATCGCCTGTAGATGAATTAAGAGGTGAATCTGAGAACAGTTATGTTGGGTAGTAGTCTAGGAGAGCTGGCACCGGGGCATTGACTGCTGCGGTGCTCCTCCCACTTGCCAGGGCTGGACTCCTGGTTCGAATCCTCGAGGCAGGGGACTAGAAATATGGCGCGGAAAAGAAGGATGGTTATGATAATGAGAGATAATATAGAAGGGATAAGGAGCCTTGGTTGTCGAGGCGGATGGAGAGGGCGAGTTGCAAGCTGTGGCCGCCCGCCGCGCGTATGTAAATGAGTGTGTACAAGCGCACACGGAAGTATGTGCACACGCACACGCACGCACGGGGATTTCTATACACGCAATTATGCTCGGGCACACACGATAAGACCCGCGTGTACTGAGGATATGTGAGACTGGTGGAATGTAGCGTACGGAGCCTCACACGGTAGGTCCTTGGACCCCTACTGGTTCTGATGTACTCAAGACAAGCTGACAACTGACAGGACGCCTGCACCACCTCCACACAAGCACCAAGGCAAGCCTGGCCAGATAAATGGCTTCTAGAGTTCAATCTCAACAAGTGTACACTTAGCAAGTTTGGGAGTGAGAATGAGTGTGACCAGAGAGCGACGAGAGGAAAGGTACATAAGAGCGAAACACCTTGATGTAGGCGTGGACACGACGCCCGAAGTAACACCAGAAATACACCAGAATAATACACAAAGTTGACAAACATGAGAATGGTCTGGTCGAGGACCGGGCCGCGGGGACGCTAAGCCCCGGAAGCACCTCAAGGTATGGTAATTTTTAAACCTGAAAATCTAAGGAATCATTCATCACTTGAACTGAGGCAACTGTATGAATTAAGATGACTAAACTGTGAAGTCAAGATCATTAGACATGAGAACAGGAGATGCTGTTTCACCCACAGGGTTAGTAACCCATGGAACTGCCTACCCGCCGAACCAGTAAACTACTAGAGCTCGGGCTGGTGACAGTTAAGATACACAGTAATGCATCTGGTCTGTGAGGTCCTTAACCAGAGTCTCCGGAGCTGGGCTTCAACTACCTGCCAGTCACTGGGTGGGGGCAGTGTACGTGGGGACTCCTGGTGTGGCCAGAGTACGTGGGGACTCTTGGTGTGGCCAGAGTACGTGGGGACTCTTGGTGTGGCCAGGTATAGGTAACAGGTGAGGCTAGCTAGTGTAGCCGTTCACGCCTGGGGGACTAGAGTGATGGGGCTACTGAAGCTATACAGGTTCACAGGTTGGACTGTGGTGGCAGCGAGCAACGTGGGGCCTTCGGCAGGTGGGGTCCACCTTGGTGGCCGGCTCGCGATCTGTCCCTCAGTATACCTCCGGCAGGGGCCCCCGGCAGCGGGTCCCGGTGCGGGTTGAAGGATCTCTCCGGTCCACCAGACCACACACTAGAAGGTGAAGGGACGACGATGTTTCGGTCCGTCCTGGACCATTCTTTCTCAATCGACTTGAGAATGGTCCAAGACGGACCGAAACGTCGTCGTCCCTTCATAATGTGTGGTCTGGTCGACATACTTCAGCTAAGTTATTGTGACTCCTCGTCTGCATCTCTCCAGTCCACTTGGGGGTGGGGTGTTGGTGGGGCTGGAACAGGTGTTTATCTACAGGTGTTCTTCAATCTTCATGAACTGCTTTCTTACATGTCTGCTGCCTATCCTCGTGGCTTATCCTGCTTCAGGCTAAACATGTTTGTTTTTGTCCACTTTGGTATTGCCACTAAAAATCTTATACGCTGTGATCATGGCCCCTCTTATTTTTTCCAGCGTGGTCAGGTCTAGTTCCTTGAGTCTTTCCTCGCAGCTCTGTCCTCTTAGTTGTAGAGAAACCTCGATCTGGTCTTTATAAGCAGGGATTCGTCACTGGGAGCTGCACATTCCAGCACTGGTCTAACATAGGTTGTGTAGACTTTACATACATCGTTTATATAGGGCAGGAAGACTCCTTAGGGTATTTCTTGGTGCATGAGAGACAATACTGGTCTCTGATAGTGTTTCATGCGAGCCTTTTGGCTCCTTGCTCCAAAAATAAACCTCATTCCAGCATACATTTGGAGAGTTGGAGTAATGGGGATTACTTAGTTTATTAATGGATTAATGGAGATTATTGTGTACGCTAGGAACAAGCCCTGGTGATGCAGGTTCGAACCCTGGTCGGCTCATACATTTCTTAAAACAAACTTTAACAAACTGTGTAAATTCTTAACTACTCTAAAAGCACTGTATGTAATTAAACCGAGAAGACTTCTTAATCTTAAAACTCAATGACAAGTTACATAACCTATCTTGAAGTTATCTTGAGATGATTTCGGGGCTTAGTGTCCCCGCGGCCCGGTCCTCGACCAGGCCTCCACCCCCAGGAAGCAGCCCGTGACAGCTGACTAACTCATAGGTAGCTATTTACTGTTAGGTAGCAGGGGCATTAGGGTGAAAGAAACTCTGTCCATTGTTTCTCGCCGGCGCCCTGGATCGAACCCGGGAGCACAGGATCACGCGCCCAATGTTCTGTCCGCTCAGCCACCGGCTCCCCTTACCTAGACACAAGGTAATACTTGAGGCGTGTCACAACAGTTTAGTGTACCCTCGCGCTACCTTAGTGTACATCTGACACGCGAGCCAGATGTAAACTCACTCTCTATACCTGTCTCCAGATGTCTATAACTACAAACAAGTTTACTATTAAACAAAACCTTTTACATATCCACTAGCTAGCAGCCCGTCCTCATAAGGGTTCCCAACGTCAAGAAACTGTAGTACTAAAGTGCCCCCCCTCCTTATCCTAACCTACCAGAGGTCCCAAAACAGAAAACTAGATAAATGTCGATTTCGCCAGCCGCTGCCATTTTCTAGTACGACGATTGTTGGCCTTAGGTAACGCATACGTCAAAATGCGACGTTCTTATTAGGAGGACGGGTTGAACGGTCAATCACCTATATGCATAAGCAATAATCCTACCACAAAATATTTCCATAATACTGGATACAGTCTGGATACAGTATGGATACAGTCTGGATACACAAATGTATAGATGCGTTTCCTGCCCGAAACGCATTGCGTAATAGTGGCTTTAGGCATTGTATGTACTAGCTCTACCTATAATTCGATCCATTAATGTAACCTCACTTGTATGTATATACCTTACCTGAATAAATATATTTATTTATTTTATTTATTTATTTAGATGTGGCAACACTGCCTCCCCCCCCCACCTGCCTCCATCAGGAAGAAAACGGGTTTCTGTGTGAGAACAGAAAACAGAAAACCAGCTAGAAGACCATTAACTAAAATTTCCATATGGGTACATAATGTGTAATTCTAGGCTCAGGAATATTTATTCTTGTTAACATTATTTTCTAGGGACTCTGTAGAATTTGGTACTTTATAGAACTTTACAATCTAATTGCCTTGTACGTCAGTATATGTACGATGGTTATCTTGAGAGGTTATCTTGAGATGATTTCGGGGCTTAGCGTCCCCGCGGCCCGGTCCTCGACCAGGCCTCCTTTTTGTTATACACCCCCAGGAAGCAACCCGTAGCAGCTGTCTAACTCCCAGGTACCTATTTACTGCTAGGTAACAGGGGGCATCAGGGTGAAAGAAACATTTTGCCCATTTGTCTCCGCCTCCACCGGGGATCGAACCCGGAACCTCAGGACTACGAACCCGAAGAGCTGTCCACTCAGCTGTCAGGCGCCCCACATAGTGGTTTTTTGTAACTATATAAACAAAAGGATGGGCTGGCTTGCATGATTCATTATTCTCAGAATAAATTTCCTGATCGCTGGCTCAACATACCTGTTGCAACTGCTTTAATATTGACTGCAGGCTCAACATACCTGTTGCAACTGTCTCTGTATTGACTGCAGGCTCAACATACCTGTTGCAACTGCCTTAATATTGACTACAGGCTCAACATACCTGTTGCAACTGCCTCTATATTTAGTGCAGGCTCAACATTCCTGTTGCAGGTGCCCCAACACTAAGCTGGGGACCGTGTGTGTGTGTTACAGGTGGTGATTGTCGGGAACGGAGCGGTGGGGAAGTCTTCGATGATCCAGCGCTACTGTAAGGGTACCTTCACCAAGGACTACAAGAAGACCATCGGGGTGGACTTCCTCGAACGCCAGTTATCGTGAGTTGCTGAGGGGACACTGAGGGGGATGGAGGGATTAAGGAGAGGGAGAGGGGTGTGAGGGAGTAATGGGAGGGACAGGGATGCGAGGGAGTAAGGGGTGGGGCAGGGGTGTGAGGGAGTATAGTATATCCGACCTCTTTCAGAGTCCAGGAGAGAGGTTGATAAACACTTCGAAGTCATACCTGGGGTCCAGGAGAGAGGTTGATAAACACTTCGAAGTCATACCTGGGGTCCAGGAGAGAGGTTGATAAACACTTCGAAGTCATACCTGGGGTCCAGGAGAGAGGTTGATAAACACTTCGAAGTCATACCTGGGGTCCAGGAGAGAGGTTGATAAACACTTCGAGGTCATACCTGGGGTCCAGGAGAGAGGTTGATAAACACTTCGAAGTCATACCTGGGGTCCAGGAGAGAGGTTGATAAACACTTCGAAGTCGTACCTGGGGTCCAGGAGAGAGGTTGATAAACACTTCGAAGTCATACCTGGGGTCCAGGAGAGAGGTTGATAAACACTTCGAAGTCATACCTGGGGTCCAGATTCAATACCAGTACCTTGATTCAGTTCTTAGGAAGCGTGTAGGTATTCTGCGCATGCGTTAGAGAAGCTTTCGTGTAAACATTGTAAGGATTGTGTGCCAGGTCACCTGCATGTGGGCAGGGCAGTGAGGAGGGTTAGTCAGAGGAAGGAAAGGTAAAGGTTAGGGTAAGATTGGTAGGTAGGCTACGTATTCGCATGTTGTTGACGAGTGTGTTACTGGTAATGTGGACAGGTGTTTGACTGGTATGATTGATCCACAGGTTGAGTGGGGAGGAGGTGCGCCTTATGCTCTGGGACACAGCGGGTCAGGAGGAGTTCGACGCTATCACCAAGGCTTACTACAGAGGAGCGCAGGCCTGCGTGGTGGCCTTCTCCACCACAGACCGCGACTCCTTCACCGCCGTCAGAAAGTGGAAGAAAAAGGTAGGTTACCAGAGACGTTGAGGGTCTCACTCTTAAGGTATGTTAAACTAACACTAATTCCATTTTCTTTCCCTTGGGGAAAGAAAATGGAATCTCATTACTTAAGTAATAACATACCTGCACAGACTATTGATAAACTCCACACGAGAGGTGATTAAGACTCATAGGGGTAACCCTAACAAACCTTGACATATAACCAACCTGTCTGTGCCACAGAATCAACTTGACTTTGACACACTACCTGAATTTATTAATGAAGAACCTACCTTGCTGGTCGGTGATCTCGATGCCAGGCACCCACACTTTGGCGCCAGCCGTCATCAGCCCAATGTCAATGGACGGAAACTGTCACTCTGTGTCAGGGGAAGTGAAAATCTTCAGAGTCCTGGGTGATGGACAGCCAACAGGGAGGTCCGGAGATAATGCGGAAGATTAACGCGCAGATAAAGCTTGAATCAACTCGCCTCAGCGGAGAATGTTCTCTTGCTGAATGCACAGGACACGGATGACAGCACACACATTGTGCACAGTTTATGTAGTGACTGCTCGGCACTAATTACCACATTTTAACTAATTAAGAGTTAAAATTACCTACCATAAGTGAGAGAATTTTGTCCATTAGGAGAGTTTTCGGCGTGAAGGTATTGAGTAGATCTAGACAACACATGAAGTTTCAAGATAAACTTTCTAATATGCTGCACTCACCTGAGGTCTATAGAAGAAGAACGAAATCTGATTGTGTATTTTGGTTCTACAAGGTAGCTCAAATGCACATATGTACCCAATTCAATTAATGATTAATCAGTCAATTACTCCATGGGATAACTGGGATCTATCAGTTGATTTTGTAAATGTATTCAAAAAAGATAGTGTACATTCTACACTATTAATTAAAACAGTTAACACGGTGCAGCATCACTGAGAGTACTTCTCTCAGGGTGTGGGTAACGATGTGTATCAGTGCTATACCGACGGCTCTGTAGAAGAAGGTGGACGATGTACCGGATGTGCATGTAATATATTTGAACAATCTTCTCTCGTACATACAGCAATGAAGCGCATCAATGACTGGGCAAGTACAACTCAAACCGAACTTGCAGGCATATACCTTGCCACTGAATTTTTAAAAGACAAAGGCAGTGGACTTATATACTGTGACTCGTAGAGTGCACTCCTGGCATTGAACGCACATAGTAGTGACACCCAGAAAATAGTCAGTGATATTCGAATGAATGTTTTAGCTGCTAAAGAAAACAAATTTGAAATTAAATTCCTATGGATACTATCACATGTTGGCATCTCAAGGCATAACACTGTTGATATGCTTGCAAAGACAGCCTGTAGAAAACCAGTGATAGAAATTGATATGGGTGTTTCATTAGCAGTGACAAAGAGAATACTTAAACAAATATCTAATGAAGATCTCACCGACCTAACAAATTCACAAAGACCTGAAAGTTGTAGCATTAAATATTATGATAGATATCGTGAAGAGACATTCACATATGGGACTAATAGAACAAGAACCCGGCAATGTGATGTTATAGTGGCCAGAATACGCCTGGGATATAGACGTATGTGGCAGCTTTCTCAAAACCCAAATGTCGAGTACACAATGCATCAACTTTGTGAAAGAGAAAACATGCACTCTCTTGAGCATTATATTGTAGAATGTCCCATATTGACTGACTTTCGCCCTCCTGGGCTGCGGTATGCTGAACTCTGTAATTACTATATGAGTACTGGAACACTTGATGATATATTGGACTTGTACCCAAGATTGACCATGTAATGCATCAATTATACAATGTATGTGATGTAACTATATAACCTGAGATTGTAAAAGCACTTTATTCACCTTCAGAGATTAAGTGCTAAACTGCATACTAGTTTTTCTCTCAGCTATCTTACCCTGTCAGAGTAGGAGAGCCATAAATGTAATGTGTATGTATGTATGTGTATAAAGTATATGTGGAAGCTGATCAGAATTACATTTCCCCTTTGTAAATGCACATTAATGACACTGTGTAAAGAACACATCGACCACTTTATGTAGGGCAAACGTAACTCTCTGTATCTATATATTTATGTCTGTAGGTTAGATTAGCATTTTAAAAGCACTCCAATCACCTTCTTTGGTTGATTGTTCAATAAATCCCTGAACTATGTTTAACAGATCTCTCACCCTGTCCATGGAGGACAGAAGAAAATGTATATAGGCTGATTAGCATTGTAAATGTCTGGCCACGTCTGTGGTAGAAAATAATTATATAAAAAACCACACAGATTCTGCAACTGCTCTGCTCAACTGTTGTTTTCACCCAAATCTCCATGGATATTTATATCCAAGATGAATTCTTGCTATTACTGATTCCTACCAGCGGCCACCTCCTCTTTCACTAGGTACCATACTGGTCGTATGGTACCATACCTGGCNCTCGGAACGCTTACATTCCAGTCATTATAGAGTCATTACGTCCCCTAACAACGCCCCCCTCATCATAATAAGTACGGGCTAATTATCATACCTGCCCCATTGATGGTGGGCCTAAGACAGGGGGAAGTGTGGCAACTGACACATCTGCTACAATCGACTTGAGAATAGTCCAGGTCGGACCGAAACGTCGTCGTCCCTTCACTTTCTAGTGGTGTGGTCTGGTCAACATACTTTAGCCACGTTATTGTGACTCCTCGTCTGCATACTCGACAAAACATATGTACGCGTTACCAGCGTCAGAAAAACACAATGTATATATATGAAACACACATATAATATGCTTTCAATTGAAGAGTCTCTCGGTCTGCTTACGACAGAACACATCTCTGGTACTGTTGAGGCGAGATGTTATTTATTTATATATATATACAAGAAGATACATTTGGTTTCTGAGAGTATATTAGCATTGATGTTTTGATTTTCTTGTAACGCCACTAACACGCATTGCGTTTCGGGCAGGTCCTTAATCTAACAGATAATTTTAAATAGGTAATTTCTAGCAGATGTTGACCAGACCACACACTAGAAGGTGAAGGGACGACGACGTTTCGGTCCGTCCTGGACCATTCTCAAGTCGATTGTGACGATTGTGATCGAGAATGTGATTTAGAATGATCCAGGACGGACCGAAACGTCGTCGTCCCTTCATTTTCTAGTGTGTGGATTGGTCAACATACTTCAGCCACGTTATTGTGACTCATCGCCTGCTGGAACCTAGATTCTGGAACCTAGATGATGATACAAGATATCAACTGGATGATGCTAAATTGCAGAAAGAAACCTTGAAAGTTAAGATAGTTTGATAGCCCTGAAGAGTTTGGACATGTAGCTCAAGTGACATGTGAGACCTGGAGATGGTGACAGTGATTGGTGTGACGGTAAGGAGGTCATTAACAACTTTCTCAGTGAAGGAGACGTTGGATACTTCCGCCACCAAGATAATGTTATTAAAACAAACACTAAAACCAGTGCACTAAAACAGAAGCGAAAAAGAAACGGGGAAAAAGGAGGAATCCTCACCTCCATTTAAAACTTTGACCCAAATATAACAGTAACAAGGTTATCGCGAATAACCGAACTCAATTCCGGGCTCACCATAGCCCGTGCTATATGGACACTTCGTTCTGAGTAGCTAAATCTGAAACCACAACAGGAGACGTTGGTTGGGATCTTGGGTAGCAGAGAGTGGTGGAGAGAAGAAGTGTATTTACTATTTGTGCCTGCAGAATCGAGCTATTAGCTCTTGGACTCCGCCTTTCTAAGTGTGAGGCGAATGTGGTGGTAAGACACCAGTCTGAAACTTTATTCCTAACAACCTCTCAGAAAATGAGACACAGAAACAGTATAATTTTTTGTCAGTGTCGGAGTAGTTAACAGGTGGAATGCATATGTGGTGGAGGCTGACTCCATACATAGTTTCAAATGTAGATATGATAGAGCCCAATAGGCTCAGGAACCTGTACACCAGTTGAGAGGCGGGACCAAACAGCCAGAGCTCGACCCCCTGCAAGCACAACTAGGTGAGGGATTTATCAGTGAAAGCACGAAGCTATTACTATATAGCACTGAGAAGGGGTCAGGATAAGGATGAGGGATGGGACTCAACTAGAAGAGTGCGCAGTTAGTAATCTTGCTCCACACCCACCCAACTGCTGGGCCGCCACTTTACAGTCGTGTGCATGCATATGATGTAGGTTATTGTTGTGTTTCAGGGGTCTGAGGTAGAGATGAGAGGAGCTGGCCAGTAAGGCACCTTCTAGGGCCACCACCTGCGGCCACCACCTCCTGCCATCTTCTCTAGGGCCACCACCTGCGGCCACCACCTGCTGCCATCTTCTCTAGGGCCACCACCTGCTGCCATCTTCTCCAGGGCTACCACCTGCGGGTCAGCCATCACTGCCACCGGCACACTGCCCTCTGACCTGTGTGGGCTGGGGGAGACTCCAACACCTCACACCTCGACCCCTCACACCTCACGGAGATGACCATCATGAGAGAGGAGGATCTGGAGATCGCCATTAAGGTAGGAATAAATATTAATGAGGAATAACTCCTCCCCCTCACGAGGAAATATTGGCTTCTGTATTTAAAAAAAACATCTTCCCGTTTCTTTACTTCATGTGAACAATACCAAACTGTTAGAGATAAATCATTACATTTCTTATGGACAAGAAATGTGTTTTACTGAACTTTAAAAATAATAAGTTTTTCTGTATTATTATAAACATTTTCTTATGTAAGGATTCAAGAAACAATTACTATTTTCTAACATAGTAAAAATCTTTTGAGATTTTTTGAGACACACACACACACACACACACCACACACACACACACACACACACACACACACACACACACACACACCACACACACACACACAAAATTAGAACTTCATTCAGAAACCTAAATGAGGAGGCTTTTAGGGCGCTTTACACTGCATACGTGAGACCCGTCTTAGAGTATGCCGCGCCATCATGGAGCCCCCACCTGAAGAAACACATAAGGAAACTGGAGAAGGTTCAGAGGTTTGCGACGAGGCTTGTCCCAGAGTTACGAGGGAAGGGATATGAAGAGCGACTGAAGGAACTGAACCTTACGACACTAGAGAAAAGAAGGAGAGAGGAGATATGATAGGGACATATAAAATACTCAGGGGAATTGACAAAGTGGATATAGATGAAATGTTCACACGTAATAATAACAGAACGCGGGGACATGGGTGGAAACTGGAAACTCAGATGAGTCACAGAGATGTTAGGAAGTTTTCTTTTAGCGTGAGAGTAGTGGAAAAATGGAATGCACTTGGGGAACAGGTTGTGGAAGCAAATACTATTCATACTTTTAAGACTAGGTATGATAGGGAAATGGGACAGGAGTCATTGCTGTAAACAACCGATAGCTGGAAAGGCGGGATCCAAGAGTCAATGCTCGATCCTGCAAGCACAGATAGGTAAGTACAGATAGGTAAGTACACACACACACACACACACACACACACACACACACACACACACACACACACACATAGGGGCATGGTGGCTGAGTGGACAGCGCTCAATACTCGTAATCCCGGGGACCGGGGATTGATCCCCGGCGATGGCTGAAACAAATGGCCAGAGTTTCTTTCACCCTGATGATCCTGTTCACCTAGCAGTAAATAGGTACCTGGGAGTTAAGACAGCTGCTAGGGGCTGCTTCCTGGGGGGGGGTGTAACAAAAAGGGGCCCTGGTCGAGGACCGGGCCGCGGGGACGCTAAGCCCCGAAATCATATCAAGATAACCTCAAGATAACCTGATCTTCACAATGAAAGCCAGGTGGCCACACCTTCCCTCCCCGTCTTTTAATGTATTTTTTATCTAAATACACATTATAATTTTATAATACATAATGTATTTTTATAATACAGTATAATGTTTTCCCTCGGAGGGGGAGTTTCCACCCCTGGGGACTGGTTATCGTGTCAGATAGCGACTTAGCTTCTTTCTTAGGTCTTGCGTATTGCTGTAATCGTTGTTCCTGGTCCTTGATGTTATCTTGGTCCTTGTTGGTGTTATCTTGGTCCGTGTTGGTGTTATCTTGGTCCTTGTTGGTGTTATCTTGGTCCGTGTTGGTGTTATCTTGGTCCGTGTTGGTGTTATCTTGGTCCGTGTTAGTGTTATCTTGGTCCGTGTTGGTGTTATCCTGGTGTGAGACCGGGCGAGAATAGTCGAGCTTCCTCGTGACCGGGCGAGAATAGTCGAGCTTCCTTGTGACCGGGCGAGAATAGTCGAACTTCCTCGTGACCGGGCGAGAATAGTCGAGCTTCCTCGTGACCGGGCGAGAATAGTCGAGCTTCCTCGTGACCGGGCGAGAATAGTCGAGCTTCCTCGTGACCGGGCGAGAATAGTCGAGCTTCCTCGTGACCGGGCGAGAATAGTCGAGCTTCCTCGTGACCGGGCGAGAATAGTCGAGCTTCCTTGTGACCGGGCGAGAATAGTCGAGCTTCCTCGTGACCGGGCGAGAATAGTCGAGCTTCCTCGTGACCGGGCGAGAATAGTCGAGCTTCCTTGTGACCGGGCGAGAATAGTCGAGCTTCCTCGTGACCGGGCGAGAATAGTCGAGCTTCCTCGTGACCGGGCGAGAATAGTCGAGCTTCCTCGTGACCGGGCGAGGATAGTCGAGCTTCCTTGTGACCGGGCGAGAATAGTCGAGCTTCCTCGTGACCGGGCGAGAATAGTCGAGCTTCCTTGTGACCGGGCGAGAATAGTCGAGCTTCCTCGTGACCGGGCGAGAATAGTCGAGCTTCCTCGTGACCGGGCGAGGATAGTCGAGCTTCCTTGTGACCGGGCGAGAATAGTCGAGCTTCCTCGTGACCGGGCGAGGATAGTCGAGCTTCCTTGTGACCGGGCGAGGATAGTCGAGCTTCCTCGTGACCGGGCGAGAATAGTCGAGCTTCCTCGTGACCGGGCGAGGATAGTCGAGCTTCCTTGTGACCGGGCGAGAATAGTCGAGCTTCCTCGTGACCGGGCGAGAATAGTCGAGCTTCCTTGTGACCGGGCGAGAATAGTCGAGCTTCCTCGTGACCGGGCGAGGATAGTCGAGCTTCCTTGTGACCGGGCGAGAATAGTCGAGCTTCCTCGTGACCGGGCGAGGATAGTCGAGCTTCCTCGTGCCGGGCGAGAATAGTCGAGCTTCCTCGTGACCGGGCGAGAATAGTCGAGCTTCCTTGTGACCGGGCGAGAATAGTCGAGCTTCCTTGTGACCGGGCGAGGATAGTCGAGCTTTCTCGTGACCGGGCGAGAATAGTCGAGCTTCCTTGTGACCGGGCGAGGATAGTCGAGCTTCCTCGTGACCGGGCGAGAATAGTCGAGCCTTCAAGTGAGCAGGCGAGAGAAGTCGATGCATCACCTGAGAACCAGTTGCAACAACATGGCGCCGGACGCGTCCTCCCTCCGGCCGTCGCCAGGGGCAACCACTCTGTTATGTTTACCTTCCTCGCCCCGCCTGGTATCAACGGGTAATGTGAAGTGCGCTCGAGGAGGAGGGGGGGGGGGAGGGAGGCACCAGCTGACAGCTGGTCCCGTCAGCTGTTTTGACAGCTGGGGCCGTCAGTGGTAAGACATTCGCTCCTCGCTTGGTGGGCGATTATTTAAAGTTTTCAAACAAAGTGTTTGACTTGAAGCTTTCAGTGTTTGAAAGCTTTCTTTAAGTTCCTTTTAGGCAACCAAAAACGCTTCTGAATTGTATTACATGGAACAGCTTTAGGATTTACATGTTATTCACAACTGGTAATTCACGAAACGGAAATTTAATGAATTAATAACAATAATAAAAGAGCTTTTTAAGAAAAAATGAGTATTCGTTTTTATTATTTATTCGTTGTTTTACTATTAACAAAAGTATAACAGACTGAAGAGGAATCTTTGAACAAAAAAAAGTATGGACGTGCCCAACGTTTGATTATTTTTGACAAGAAAATTGTAATTCGTCAAAGACAAATTTCATCCAAACTCTTAACAGATCCTTTAAGAAAGGACTGTACAAAAGCAATAGACGTTGCTGTACACAAGTAATCCTCTCAATCTAAATCTGATAATTTCCTGTGCAGGCGAGGAGTCACAATAACGTGGCTGAAGTGTGTTGACCAGACCACACACTAGAAGGTGAAGGGACGACGACGTTTCGGTCCGTCCTGGACCATTCTCAAGTCGATTGTGATTCAAGTCACAATCGACTTGAGAATGGTCCAGGACGGACCGAAACGTCGTCGTCCCTTCACCTTCTGATAATTAACTCTTTCGACAGCAAGAGTAGAATCCAATTAACTACATCACGACTGATAGGGGTCCAGGGCGGACCAGAGCATTGTCACTTTCACGTGTATAGGTTAGACATTTGTATTAACTACTTTGGTTACCATTTTCACCACTTTCAAGTTCCTTAAGGCGTGCCATCAATGGCACGTGTGCCATAGGTTCACCACCCCGGCACTAAGCCAACTACTGACCTTCCTTAGCATGCAAGCCATAACAGTTGCCTAATCCCCGTGTGCCTATTTGCTGTTAGGTGAACAGATGCACCAGGTATTTTTCAACGGTATTGTTCCCATTCACAGAGGGAAATAATAGATTGGTTCTCATTGCCAATCAATATGTTCTGCAACCTTTCAAGTCATTAGCTATTCAATGTCTCACAGACTCACGCATCTTTGTTTAAGATTCAGCTACTGGGAACAAAACGTCCAAGTAGCACGGTCTATGGTGAGCCCGTAGCTTACCTGGCACAGGAGCGGGGCAAGTAGCACGGTCTATGGTGAGCCCGTAGTGGACTTACCTGGCACAGGAGCGGGCAAGTAGCACGGGCTATGGTGAGCCCGTAGTGGACTTACCTGACACAGGAGCGGGGCAAGTAGCACGGCTATGGTGAGCCCGTAGTGGACTTACCTGGCACAGGAGCGGGGCAAGTAGCACGAGCTATGGTGAGCCCGTAGTGGACTTACCTGGCACAGGAGCGGGGCAAGTAGCACGGGCTATGGTGAGCCCGTAGTGGACTTACCTGGCACAGGAGCGGGGCAAGTAGCACGGGCTATGGTGAGCCCGTAGTGGACTTACCTGGCACAGGAGCGGGGCAAGTAGCACGGTCTATGGTGAGCCGTAGTGGACTTACCTGGCACAGGAGCGGGGCAAGTAGCACGGGCTATGGTGAGCCCGTAGTGGACTTACCTGGCACAGGAGCGGGGCAAGTAGCACGGGCTATGGTGAGCCGTAGTGGACTTACCTGGCACAGGAGGGGGGGGCAGTAGCCGGGCTATGGTGAGCCCGTAGCGGACTTACCTGCCACAGGAAGCGGGTGCAAGTAGCACGGGCNGTGATCAAGGCACTCCACTGGATCAATGCTGTGATCAAGGCCCTCCACTGGATCAATGCTGTGATCAAGGCACTCCACTGGATCAAGCTGTGATCAAGGCACTCCACTGGATCAATGCTGTGATCAAGGCACTCCACTGGATCAATGCTGTGATCAAGGCACTCCACTGGATCAATGCTGTGATCAAGGCACTCCACTGGATCAATGCTGTGATCAGGCACTCCACTGGATCATGCTGTGATCAAGTGCACTCCACTGGTTCAATGCTGTGATCAAGGCACTTCCATGGATCAATGCCTACACTGACTACTACATACAAGCTTTCAATTAACTCGTATTAATTATCAATTAACCCAATTAGTTAAGTGGCAGTCGATAACGAAATATTTATAATAATTTACGCCACCTTGTTACAATTAATGTCTAAATTTATAAGTTAATATTATTAAATTATAAATGCGCTGTAATTGTGTAAATGAATCCGCGTGGACTCGTGAAGCTTGTGGTGCATCTATCCAGTGAGCTGAGTCCCCTCCGGTTTGACCTGCTCTTGTGTGACTGTAGAGACCAGACATTCATCTATGGACACGTGCCACTGTGCGCTTCGTTGTTATGTTCATGGTTTTTCCACTGTCTATGACTGTAGCAGTGATGGCATAGTTACAAAATTAAACACGCGAAGAGTCGGTCATCACTGTCCATTACCACTCACAGGATGGGTATGGGGGTCCACTACCACCCACAGGACAAGTATGGGGTCCACTACCACCCACAGGACAAGTATGGGGTCCACTATTGACCACTTGGGTAAACTGGAGTCAGAAGGTGAAAGTTAATGATATATACCTGTTAATTAGTGTCTGTGTAGGGAGGGTCGCCTGGTGAGGGGTAATTAACAAAATATTAACATTTAACTCAAGTTTGTTATTCCATTAACATGAGCACTGGACCTTGGAGCAGGTACCGTAGAGTACGCAGATACATAGTGGTGTGTCAAGAGGCACCTCGCCTGGTACGATAGCCTTGCGAGGCCGTGTTTGTGTTCGTGCGGTAGCCTTCACTCGCGAACTTCGGCTACCTTAGGAAATGTATATGTTTATCTCTCAGAATGTTCGGTAATACGTTTATTGTTTGTGATGTGTGTCTATGTACGTATTAACACGATGTACTGAACGGGGTGAGAATAGCTTGAGCTACCTCATCCATTGTGTGTATTTACCTCAATAAACTGATTTCAATTTCGGCTACACTTTGGGGATATCCCGGAGGAGGATGATGTGGGGGAAGGGTGTCCCGATAGTAGTACAGTCGGATTCGTTCTCGACACACACTCGAGAATTTCAGGTTCGATTCCCGGGCGGGACAGACGTTTCTGCTCTCGGAGTTTGCGCCTGGAGTGCCCACGAATGTGAGACCGTCACTGTAGTCCTCTGCCACAGGTAAAGGTAAACCGCCTAATATAGAAATTACCATATTCCCTTTCTGTGTGATGTTTGTACATATATATATATATATATATATAATATATATAAAATAAAACACATACAGTGATGCTGGCCATCTGGCCTCGCCCCACATATTAATACATCATGATACAGTATTTATAAACTAAAAAAAAATACTTAAAATATCATAATGAACGAAATGGCGTTTGTAATTCACGAAGATAAAACTAATGTGTTAGACTAATATGAGCAAAGCTAAGTATTTACACAAGTCCAGAGTAAACCAGTATTAGACTCCTCGAACTGATGAACCCAGAGTGAAAGTTTACACTCAAGTTTACCTCTGACTTGGTCTACCTGACGCCTGGTACTCTCTCTCTCCCACTCTCTAAGTCACCGTTGTTTGTTTAATTAAGCAAACTCGCACATTTCAATTGTATTTCTTTTAAATAAATGAATGGGTTTTCGTTGTGATATCTTGGGTATGGTTTACTTGTGATATCTTGGGCATGGTTGACTTGTGATATCCTGGAAATGGTTGCCGTGTGACATCGTGGGAATAGCGTGTAAGGAAAATCAAAATGTAAACCTCTATAGCTGTAAATACATGAGAATCATTAACACGAGTGAGCTGCCATACATCAATGACTGCATCAATGATAGGAGAAAGGCCCCGACTCACCAGTATAGGTCAGTGGCGACACATTGTTTATCCTCACTACACCAGTGATTGATGATAGCACATCAACCTCCTAATCCTTGAGGTGACGATGTGGTTAGACCAAAGTTAACTAGTGATCTTGGTCTGGTCTTGGCCACATTCAGCCCGCTAATGAATGGTGTTTACTGGTCTCTGTTGGTCTCTAGTGGCCTCTGTTGGTCCCTCGTCTGTGTAGCGTGACTAGAGTGGTGTGATTCGTTGATGGTGGGATGGGGTGGGGTGGGTGTGGAGGGGGGGAGATAACGATATAATTACTTTGGCGTCGTAGCCTCAAATGTCCTGACTGTGGGAGAGTCTTGCTGCCGTTACTGGTGGTGAGTCTTGCTGCCGTTACTGGTGGTGAGAGAGTCTTGCTGCCGTTACTGGTGGTGAGAGAGTCTTGCTGCCGTTACTGGTGGTGAGAGAGAGTCTTGCTGCCGTTACTGGTGGTGAGAGAGAGTCTTGCTGCCGTTACTGGTGGTGAGAGAGAGTCTTGCCGACCTTACTGGTGGTGAGAGAGTCTTGCTGCCGTTACTGGTGGTGAGAGAGTCTTGCTGCCGTTACTGGTGGTGAGAGAGTCTTGCTGCCGTTACTGGTGGTGAGAGAGTCTTGCTGCCGTTACTGGTAGTGAGAGAGTCTTGCTGCCGTTACTGGTGGTGAGAGAGTCTTGCTGCCGTTACTGGTGGTGAGAGAGTCTTGCTGCCGTTACTGGTGGTGAGAGAGTCTTGCTGCCGTTACTGGTGGTGAGAGAGTCTTGCCGACCTTACTGGTGGTGAGAGAGAAAGGTCAGGTCCACCCCCACCCCCCAAACAACAAGGGCCCCTGGGCCCGAAGAACAAGACAGGACCACGAGGCGTGTCTCCCACAGCTGGTAACACTTGACCAGAACACATTGTGTCGACAACATAATTCACGACTTCGTTTGGGACACTTAAGCTTATCCAGCTCCGCTTAAGGGGCACCTCAACAAGCTTAAGGGGCAGTTGACCTATGAAAACTCCTGACCTGCCTCGCCCCACAACAGTTGCCTGACTCCCGGGGTACCTATTTTACTGCTAGGCTACAGGACCCAGTTTGATAAACAACGGGATTGTCTTGCGGTGGTTCCGAGGATCTGCAAGTATCCTCGGCCCGGTCTCCAATCATGTTGTTATACTCGGAACAAGTTCCAAGTAGCACGGGCTATGGTGAGCCGTAACTTACCTGGCACAGGAGCGGTGTCACCAACCAGGCCTCCTGGATGGTGGTCTGGTCAACCAGGCTGTTAGACACGGCTGTTCGCAGCCTGATGTATGAATCCACATTTTTAAATTTACGGTAAATTGTTTATTATAATTAGTGCAGCAAAATCACTGGTTCGTTTCAGCGAACAATTCCAACCTTTGCATCAACAAAATTATCCTAGCCTATTTATTTAAATTATCCCAGCCTAATTATTTAAATTATCCCAGCCTAATTATTTAAATTATCCTAGCCAAATTATTTAAATTATCCTAACCTAATGATTTAAATTAATTATATTAACTTCAGGATTTGTTTTGCTACATAAATTGTTCCAGTTATTTTTAAGAGTAGAAAGCACTAAATCACAATTAATTGACTTACTTGGTTTATGGTAAAAAACACGATTTAACCAGGACCTGGAGAGAACAGGTAATATATATATATATATATATATATATATATATATATATATATATATTGTGACGATAATCTGGAATAGAGCAGTGTGTATTCTGGCAGGTGTTGTGTCAAGCGCACATTAATAAAAAACAAAGAAGAACTGCTTGTTACCTCTACGGTGTGAGAGCTGCCGGTAAAAACCAAAGATCATAAAAATTTCAACATTTAATAACAAAAAAATGACTATAATTTTACACGGAAATAATAAGTAATAATGAAAACAAAACCCTTAGTTACTTGGTTTTACACAAGATAAAAGTGAGAGCAATATATAAAAGTGAAATTTGCGTTAATAAGAAAGGTGTAAGTAAATCTTTATACAAAAGCTGTGCGCGTCTTCCGTCACCCGGGGGGGGGGGGGAGCGAGAGTAGATGTTACATCTGAGAGCACTGGAAGGTTGGTCTACTGTCTGGACGATTGATAAAGATTAAGCCACCCAAGAGGTGGCACGGGCATGAATAGCCCGTAAGTGGTGGCCCTTATGAGCCATTACCAGTATCGAGAGATGATACTGGAGATCTGTGGATGTGCGACTGCACCCTGCGTGACGGGAGATGTCTCCCGGACCAAATGGTGACCAAATGGTCACTGTCTGGACTGTTTGTTGTTATAGATTCAGCTACTCGGAACAAGTTCCAAGTAGCACGGGCTATGGTGAGCCCGTAACTTACCTGGCACAGGAGCTGGGCAAGAAGCACGGGCTATGGTTAGCCTCGTGGACAGGAGATGTCTCCCGTGACTGTCTGGACGCCGGCGAGCCCTATATATACGGGGCATGACGTCATAGCTGGCGCGAATTCTGTAGGTATAAGTATCGGCCGGCAGAAAAGCGGTCGTTAGCGGGTGGCACGTAGTTCCCTGCCGAGACAGCAGGTGGCGTCTTGGATACTGAAGGGTGGACGGGTCAGGTGTGTCTACAACAATACATTTTGGGCACATATTGTTGTTGTTATATATTGTATACATAAATGTATATATAAATATATTGTCTCTGGAACTGATTAAAGGTTCTCCTAGTACCCCTGAAAGACTACTACTGTATTTTACATAATAATAATCTGGGTACAGGAGAGGGGGAGGGTGCAGGTGGTGTGGGAAGGGAGGGGGGGGGGTTCAGGCAATGGAGCAGACAGGACATGTCAGACTGTAGATGATGAGTGACAGGTGTCAGTCTCTCTATAGATTGTGAGGGACAGGTAAGAGCCTTACTGATGGTGAAGGTTCAACATGAGACACCTTCCACAGCTGGTGATAGTGACTATAGCACCATCACTGTCACCATCTGCGCCAGACAGATGGCCGGACCTTGGGGGCTTAAGTGAGGAAATCCTTCTCAACTGTGATCTCGCGTGCACGCCCCCGCACGCACGCACGCACACACACACACGGAGGCACCGGTGGCTGTGTGGATAGCACGCTGGACAAGTAATCCTGTGGCCCGGGTTCGATTCCAGGCGCCGGCGAGAAACAAAAATGGGCAGAATTTCTTTGACCCTGATGCCCCCTGTTCACCTAGCAGTAAATAGGTACCTGGGAGTTAGACAGCTGCTACGGGCTGCTTCCTGGTGTGTGTGTACTCACCTAGTTGTGCTTACGGGGATTGAGCTTTGTCTCTTTGGTCCCGCCTCTCAACCGTCAATCAACTGGTGACGGTTGTGTCTGGGGGGGGGAATTAGTTAGTAACAGTTGATTGATTGACAGTTGAAAGGCGGGCCGAAAAAGCAGAGCTCACCCCCGTAAGCACAACTATAGCTGAATACAACTAGGTGAATATACACACACGCACGCACAGTTGATTGGTCACCAGTTGATTGACAGTTGAGATTGACTACTTAGGGGTCGTAGTCCTAAGGGCCCGGGTTTGATTCCTTGCCGAGGCAGAAACAAATGGGCAGTTTTTCCACCCTGATGCACCTGTTCACCTAGCAGTAAATAGGTACCGTGAGTTAGAAAACTCCCAGGTAACTATTTATCTATCATACGTAGTAGATATGATAGGTGAAGATAGATCGGGAGTTGGTACATTAGACAGTCGACGGCTGGAAAGGCGGAGCCCAAGAGCTAACAGCTCGACATTGCAGCCACAGATAAATAATAAATACAAATAGTAAATACACACTATACACTCGGAGATGACATGAAACATGGCTACTGGACTTCAACTTGGGCAACTGCAAGAGTATTTGCCCTGGAACCAATACAAGGAGCTGGGTGGGGTGTGGATGACTGCTGCTTAGACCTCTGCTGCTGCTCCTGCTGCTGTTCTCGCTTCTGCTGTTCTCGGCCCGTACTTCTGCTGTTGTTGCTGCTATTGCTGCTTAACCTCTGCTGCTGCTCCTGCTGCTGTTCTCGCTTCTGCTGTTCTCGGCCCGTACTTTTGCTGTTGTTGCTGCTATTGCTGCTTAGACCTCTGCTCCTGCTGCTGTTGGTCTCTGCAGCTGCTGCCACCGTTACTATCCACTGTCACCGTGCTCCTCCTTGCCGGCACACAACGCCTCTTCCCTCGTGGTGTTATTGTTAAAGTTGACTGCCGCAAGGAACAAGTTCCTCGCTGTCAATATAAACAAAAATGGCAGTTGAGTTGTTGAAACACCTGCCTTTGTACATTTCCTTTGGAACGCCTGGATATGTTTCATGTTTACATATTTCGTTTAGAAGACCGTTAGAACGCCTGGATATGCTTCAAGCTTACACATTGCAGTTGGGAAACCATCCAGGTACTAAATGGTATTTCACCTGACTGTAGTCGACAGGTAACTGTTTCGCTCGGTCAAAGATAACAGGAGAGCGCAGATGGTATTCTTGTTTTTTTTTTAAATGATTAAAACATATCTTAACTGTAAAATTAAACGTGTACACATGCGTGATGTGTTTGTAGAGTGCACAGTGACTGTGCACTTGTCTGATTGTGCACACACGCGAGGCTTGGCGCGAACTTCCATTCTTTTTGGCGGGAAATTCGCCGCATGAGGAAGCATTTTTTCCCGCCCAAAGAAAATTAGAGGTAAACAAGAGGGGTCGTGAACGGTTACTGCGTTAGGTCTTCTGTGTGTAAGGTGAACTTATGTAGTGGTGGTGGGAGAAGTATTTATTGTAATGACTGTCTTGTGGTGTCAGGTGGTCGAGGTCTGCGCCGGGCGGTCGAGGTCTGCGTCGAGGCGTCCGAAGCCTGTGTCGGGGCGTCTGAAGCCTGCGTCGGGGAATCTGAAGCCTGCGTTGGGACGTCCGAAGCCTGCGTCGGGCCATCTGAAGCCTGCGTCGGGACGTCCGAAGCCTGCGTCGCGAGCGACTAGCGAGCACTTATAAAATCTTGGTATTTGAGATAGGAATCACTCTAGAGTGCAACAGGCAGCGCTTCAGGTGAAGCTTGACAACACAATGCTTCACTTAGTATTGTAGAAAGCTTCATTTGCCCTGACTCCGGCCGCCCTTCCGTGTGACACAGCAGCAGGAGCTGTACCCAGCACTAGTGCTACACAAGAGTGGCAGTACCCTGGGGCATGGCGGGGGGGGGGTCAGAACACAGCAGCAGGGGAGCCTAACAAGCAGTAAAGCCTTCAGTGGGCATCGTTCACATGGAGAGCATGGCCGGGTACGGCCCCTTTCCCACAGCTCTCACACCACAGGTATTCGTGCCCCCGGGCACCACACACACACACACACACACACACACACCACACACACACACACACACACACACACACACACACACACACACACACCACACAACACACACACACACACACACACAGAGGGGAATCGACAGGGTTGATAAAGACAGGCTGTTTAACACAAGGGGCACACGCACTAGGGGACACAGGTGGAAACTGAGTGCCCAAATGAGCACAGAGATATTAGAAAGAACTTTTTTAGTGTCAGAGTGGTTGACAAATGGAATGCATTAGGAAGCGATGTGGTGGAGGCTGACTCCATACACAGTTTCAAGTGTAGATATGATAGAGCCCATTAGGCTCAGGAAACTGTACACCTGTTGATTGACGGTTGAGAGGCGGGACCAAAGAGCCAGAGCTCAACCCCACAAGTACAACTAGGTGAGTACGCACACACTGTAGGGTAACCTGTGGCGCAGTTGTTAACGCAGTCGGCTCACAACCACAAACGGTCCTGGGTTCGTATCCTAGGCAGGGCGAGACGTATGGGCACTTTATATATATATATATATATAATATTATAATATATATATATATATATATATATATATATATAAAGTGCCCATAAGTACGTTCTATAAGTACATAAGTGCGTTCTAATACGTCATAAACACGTTAAGCCAAGATGTAACAACTTTATTTTAAGTTGTAACAAGCGGAAAATAGAGACAGTTTCGGTTGTGTTTCCAGGGAGTCTCCTTACACATATTGCCCTATTCACGTAGCAGTGATTAGGAACCTCGGTGTCAGTCGAATGTTGCGGGTGGCATCCTGGGGAGTGGTCAGTGCTGCATATATCCCAGGCATACGCGAATTTCCCACAAACGCCGCAAGGCACAGCAAGAGGAAAATAGCCGCAAGGGTACACATGAAATATGCCGCAAGGCAAAGAAACTAGCGCTGCAAGGACACTGCAACGAGTGGGCGGGAAGGTCCCAAGAGTCCAAGAATGGGTTCACGCCCGAAGTCGAAGAATGGGTTCACGCCCGAAGTCGAAGAATGGGTTCACGCCCGAAGTCGAAGAATGGGTTCACGCCCGAGTCAAAGAATGGGTTCACGCCCGAAGTCAAAGAATGGGTTCACGCCCGAAGTCAAGAATGGGTTCACGCCCGAAGTCGAAGAATGGGTTCACGCCCGAAGTCGAAGAATGGGTTCACGCCCGAAGTCGAAGAATGGTTCACGCCCGAAGTCGAAGAATGGGTTCACGCCCGAAGTCGAAGAATGGGTTCACGCCCGAAGTCGAAGAATGGGTTCACGCCCGAAGTCGAAGAATGGGTTCACGCCCGAAGTCGAAGAATGGGTTCACGCCCGAAGTCGAAGAATGGGTTCACGCCCGAAGTCGAAGAATGGGTTCACGCCCGAAATCGAAGAATGGGTTCACGCCGAAGTCGAAGAATGGGTTGACTCCCAAACAAAGTAACTACAATACGTATAGTCCAGAATATGTTCACCAGTTGATTGCCAGAAGGAGAGGCGGGAGCCAAAGCTAAAGCCCCGCATGCCCACTAGACGAGTACAACTAGGTAAGTACCTAAGCAAATCACAAGAAGCACATGAAGAAACTGGAAAAGGTGCAACGGCATGCTACAAAATAGCGTTACGAGGAGAGACTAGAGGCGTTAAACATGCCAAAATTAGAAGAGGTGATATGATCACCACTTACAAAATACTAACAGGAATCGACCAAATTGACACAGAGGAGTCCCTGAAACCAGCAACATCATGGAAAAAAGGACACAGATTCAATCTAAGTAACAAGAGCGCCGAAAAAAACTATAAAGTTTTCTTGGAGACCAAAACCGTCAGTAGTTTCAAAGCGTTATACGACAAAGAGTACTGGGAAGACGGGACACCACGAGCGTAGCTCTCATCCTGTAACTACACTTAGGTAATTACACTTAATTGGTCCCCCCCCCCACCAGCGACCTGGAGTGGCTGTGGGGACCATAGCAGCGTCGGCCCGGTTAATGAGCAGGTAAGGAACACCTGTGTGGGCCCGATGTGTTGCAACGGCTCGGTGTTGCAGATATGGCGAGTGTTGCAGTTTACAGTATAGCGGCTTTCTTGCTAGAAAGGGGGGGGGGTGTTTTGCAGGTGTGTGGAGGGGAAGTGGGTGTCCAGTGATAGGGAGAGAGAGAGAGGGGGGGGGTGTTTCAGGTGTAGGGAAGGAGGGGTGTGGTGACTGGGGAACACCCCTCATGACTCAGCCATTTGACCCCCCCCCCTCACACACCTGTAGTATGATCACGTGACTCATCATGCACGCTGCTTCCTCCCTGAATATAATCCCCCTCCTACCAGTAGTTCAGGGAGCTCCTTACTGTGGTCTGGCTCCTTACTGTGTCCTGGCTCCTTACTGTGGCCTGGCTCCTTACTGTGGCCTGGCTCCTTACTGTGTCCTGGCTCCTACTGTGTTCTGGCTCCTTACTGTGACCTGGCTCCTTACTGTGGCCTGGCTCCTTACTGTACCTGAGTACAGACTTACTGTACTTTACCGAGTTACTCCTTCCACACGTACCTCAACATGGACACATACTCCTCGGGGAGGGGGGGGGGGGGTGGGGAGGGGGGAATCGAAAGTACCCCAATTGTCACGAGTAACATAAAATAATGTACACAAATGCAGATGGAATAGCAATAAAGGAATAGAATTACGAAAAAGTGGCAAAAATACAACCCGCACATAATCGCGATAACGGAAACAAAACTGACAGGCGTTATAGGAAATGCAATCTTCCCAGATTTAGATGTATGGATAGATAGGATGCACAGATGGGGGGGAGGTGGTGTAGCTCCGTTGCTACAGTACACAGCAGCTTTGAAGACCTCAAAAGATAAATCTTTTGACCTCAAAAGATAAATCTTTTGACCTCAAAGATAAATCGTTTGACCTCAAAATGGCTGAGGTCAAAATACTGGTCAGAGAGAGCTGACCAGTATTAGTGTATATACTATGAATAACAACAGTGGGAGGCGTGAGGATGATTGATTGATAAAGATAAAGCCACCCCAAGTTGGCACGGACATGAATAGCCCCGTAAGTGGTAAAATTTTGTTCAGTAAATCTTTACAGTGTTCTGAGGTCGCATTTAATCGTCAGGCTGCTATCACGGGGGAGGATACTGCTTGAAAATATAATGGTATATATGGATAGTGAGGATAATGGTATGAGTAATTTATAACCCCCCACCAAACAATAGAAGGTCTAGAAATAATACGACAGATGCAATGAGCATTCTCTAAAGGTGATGGAAAAATCGGCCACA
>WNGS01111181.1:6332345-6353318 GCA_020271785.1 Procambarus virginalis | reverse complement strand
ATTGTTTATGATCAAAGATCTTGTTTCTTTTCAGTGCTAACAAAAGCTTGGACATCACATGGAGGACACGCTCATAGCGGCATACACTGCCCTACTTACGGGTTACTGCATAATGGAAGACGAGGCATGTACCAACACTTGTTCTTAGTTCATGGGTATTACTATTTGTGGTATTGCTCTTTTATTGAATTGATATTATTCAAATAATTGACATTTCAAAATGACACATTCTAGGGTTCGTTAACACTTCAGACCCGTCGACACGTACCCATCTGCTAACATTCTGGACATCTCAAGGCCCCACTTAACAGCACCTAAAATTTGTATACTCTCTCTTTAAACTTTTCTAAGTTTTGGGTTATAACTCTAAATTTGGTGTCAATGTTCAGAAATGAATTTGCTGGAGTATAGCTGCAAAACAAAATGTGTATTGATAATAGAGCAGTCATGACTGGCCTGAATATATAAATGTTTATGAGCATTTTAACATTCTTCATATATTAATCAATTTATTTTTCAACATAAAAAAGAAATATGGGAGTGTACATGAATAACTGGTCTGTAATTATATATATATAAAGAAAACAAGCATAACTTTCATACTTATCGGGCAGATACTTTTCAAAATATTGTAAAAAAAAACTTTCAAGTTGAGTTTTTGCAATAAGTCGGAGATCACTGGGTGGTCTCTGGGTGGTCCCCCTAATCAACTATGCCCACTCTTAAAAAAAATTTAACATTTTTGGGAACTTGGAGATGGCATCATTGGTATGTTTACTGCAGAGGTACGGATGGCACGTCCAAGTCATTGTCAGAATGCTAACGTGTCAAGATGTCTTTGAATATAATTTTTATGTTTTGGTGTTCCTAATAATATATTTGTAAATCATTAGTTGGGAAAGTAGTTTTGCTAAAGTACTTTGGGTGAAAGAGGTGGTAGCTTAATTTGTGTATAACAAAAGAAGCCTAGAGTTCAGATTGAAGCTGTACAGTAAATGATTAGATTTTGTATTTCTCCATAATTCATTAGTGATACATTGCCCCTGAGGAGCATTGATACATACTTGATTTGATATTGTTTCAGGAATGTGAGGCACAGATTCGTGCCATGCTTCCTGAGGCTAACTTTAGCTTAATGGTGAATGTCTTGAAGAAGTTCCTTCGCTTCATGGACTTGACAGCCTCTGTAAGTTGACAGCTTCTGATTGATTTATATCTTTGATGCAATTATCTCAAAATTATGGTAAATGTAGCTGTGCCAAAATGTGTATACTGCATTGGTGGTGCTCCCAATATTATATTTTGTTGCTCTGACAGAACATTTTACATGAGGCAATTCCATTTTTTTTCTTACATTTTGTAGAATCAAGGAAAAGAGGCTTGGCTGCATCACGTGACCTTAGTCCATGTTACAAGGAATTATTATTTTTTTAACTCGCTGTAATAACATTTACTACATCAAAACAGGCATCTAGACCAAAAAAAATGCTGCCCTCTATGACAGCAATAAAATTTTGCCCCATACAGTAATGCTGAAATCGGCAATTTTGCTTCCTGCAAACCCTCGTAACTATTTCTAAAAATGTTTGTACTTAAGGTATATTACTGTGTGATTTGCATGATGTGACAGGTTGTGTACAGGATAAATTGGTCTACTGTGTAATGAGTAGTTTGTATTAACCAATAATATTTCGTAGAATTATTCAAGTCTTACGCAGACAGTGAGGCTGGTGTCGTAGGCTCTAGCTGGATTAGTTTCATATCTAGATTCAACATTACTTTTCATTTCTTAGTGAAGGTTGAGCTGCAGAATGCCTGGGAAATACCACGATGCAACAACATCGGAAATGTGTTCATAACACAAGATTACTGGGTCGTTACAGGCTTAGAGGAGCCATATCCACTCGATTTAAGGACCTCTTATTTAGCATTCCGTCGGTTCAGACGATCGGATTGGAGACCAGTATCGGGAGCCTCATATACTGGTCCGGCAGTTGATAAAACCGTAGTGCGGTATTGGGTTTGTTTTGGCATCGGCACGCCCTCACACGTAAGCAATGACTGACCTCAATCGTCTGGTCATAATTAAAATTGTAAATACTTTAAAAAGAATTCAGTTTAATCCTTGGGCTGCAGTCAACGCCAACTGTCGAGTCACAAGGTAATGCTGTTATCATCATATGAAGAGTTAAACAATTATTATCAGAGTTTTACATGTATGATGCAAATATAGATGTAATAGTTTACTTTGACTCAGGGAGGAGAATCCTGCTACCATTTCATGGTACGAATGCGGTTATCATCATGAGTGTTACTAGGGGAATGCGGTCGTTGTCATACGATGATTTAAACAATTATCTGGGTTTTACATACATGATGCAGATATGGATATAATAACTCTCCATAGATGTCAATAAATAAAACGTAATAAAAACAACGAGACATTCGAGGATAAAATAGGAAGCGTCAGCAAAGTGGAACACCTGGTGTTGACAAGTGCCAGATGCAGCCTTGCAAATACCTCCACCCAGTGACATGATAAATATCCACTTTTGTGTTTTTCTTAGTGTGTATACTAGTTATAATCTTATATTGGAAAAATTGTTTAGGAATTTTTTATTTTTTGTGCATAGGTGGGTATGACCCCTTTCTCCATAGCCACTGTCTAAGGGTTAATGAAACTAATTACAAATTACTATTAAGAAAATATGTACTGCAGTTATTGGTAATGCCTCACCAGTTATTGATGAGGCATTGGTTACTGCACTACAGTTATTGTTAACATGTTGGTTACTGTACTAGACATGTTAATTCTTTTTATTCATAATGTTACAATATATTTTCTGTTTCAGACAAGCCTTTTACGGAGCCTGAAGCCCACAGAACGAGTTGTAAAATATATGGAGAAACTAGATGCCAGCGAAGAAGAAGTTGAAGCAGAAATTGAAAGAAAAAAGCAAGAAGCCAAAGAAATGGAATTTGACGCTTTTGGTTTTAAGGCCAGGAACAATTGCCTCTCATCAACTTCTGCTCATAGGAAATTTATTTTCTCACGTTTATAAATTCAAACTCCTTCATATTTGAGACTTAGAATGTGTGTTTGTCTTGAGGCATTGTGACTTAAACAAATTATTCAAAACATGAATTTTTTTTGGATTGTTGAAATTAAAGTTTCCATTAATCGGTGGAATCTTTGTACCAGAAAAATACGAAGTATAACTTACAGGATGGCACAGCACAGCCTTATCTGGTCTAAAATAAGTATAAACTATGCCAGTTTCTCTTCCTCCTGGAATTTGTCTGTGGCGCCAAGAGTACAATTTGCATTTTTCTCCCATGCATCTAATGGTAGCTTAGGGTAGTTAGTGCAGTTCACTGCAGTGTCCTTTACTCTGCCATTCACTCTTTTACTGGCCAACCAAAACCAAAGATAGCTGCACCTGAGCTGCCCTCTGAGGCTTCACAATGATGGCTTGGGCAGAGTTGTGTTAGAAAGGATCCTGCGGCGAGGCATGTCAATCCGGGAGCGCAGAGACGTGTAGCTGGTAGCGTTATTCTAGTGTGTAGTATAATAGTGTCTTTTTACAGTTTTAAATCTGAATTCCTGTAGAATGACAGAGACTATTTTTTTGCCAAACAGAATTTTCTGTACATGTCACTTATGCAATGGTGACTTGGTTCCTTATTGAGAGAACTCGCTCATAAACTCGGGATGCCTAACTTGTGCTGCTACCCTCTCTAGATAGTCTGAACATTCAATAGTATCATAGTAAATATTTTGATATACTTGCATGATAAAACTACTTCAGATGGAAGACAAACAGTAGGACACCCTGGAAGTTTAGTGGTAGTGTAGTGGGTTGGTGACCGGTGACGCAGTGCGTTCTCCCAAAATAAGGACCCAAGGACTGCATGTTTTTAATGGGTGCATTGTTTTTGCTTAATACGAAATGGATTCTGCACTCCTTTGCATGAGCAAGATAAGTGAACTGCGGTGTGAGTGTCCAGAAGTACAGGATCTTCAGAAAAATTCTACCAGTGACCTGATTTTTTTAGTGATGGAGTGCATTCATGTCAATAAGGGTTATTTTATTTCTACTTGTGTGATAGTTGAGTATGCATGCTGTTATCATTGTCTCCTACATTTCCACAAACCATATGACCCTGTTTTTCTATTTGCACCTGATGTGTATATATTTAATGGGTTCCAAGTGTGAACCAATAATTCCTTTTATGTAGTAACCTCCCAGAGATCTCAGAATATAATATTTTATGTTGATTATTTCACCTGCCTTTTCATATTTTACCCTGTCGGTACTTTACATTGTGTAGTTGCTCCTCGGCAGTTTACAATCGGTTATGATTGTCATGGCATTTATGCCATTGTTACACACAAGGGGGGGGGGATGAAGGGGTGACATTGTTTATTTTCTCTCTTTTCAATTTTGATCATATTGTTAGTGCCAATTTTCACACGGAATTTTCGTATTTTTCTTGCTCATTATAAATTTAGAGCAAAATTTCTTTGATTTTTGGAAGGTAATTGAAAGTGGAAAGCTAGTATTCAGTACAGTATATGATCATTATCATACATTATTGTAATTATTTACTTCTTTTTATGAGAAATCTCAATATTTTGTAAACTATAACTTGCAATAAATGCAATTTTGAACGTGGAAAACTCGGTGTTAATACTGTATATAAAATTGACAAGTTTGATACAAACTGAAAATGGGGTCATTACAAAGCATGTTTGTGATCCAAGTAGAAAGTATGGTTTCTAAGAAAAAATCAAATGAACAAGTAATGTATTTTGAGAGGAACATGTATTATGAAATTTGGTTAGTGGTTTGCGTAAAAAAAAAATTGTCCCCGAAATCTAAACTCTTGCTCACATACAGGCATTTCATAATCTGCTTCTTGAAATTTGAAAAGCCTCTAAAAGTTTAGGAAAGATCTTTGAAGCATCACTTGTATATCAATGCTGGAAGAGACTCTTGGAAAGATATTTGTATTGCTCCATTGTGCTCGGAACACTGTAAATGATTGGTCACTAAACGTGTGCGTATTGTGTGTCTTCAGGATAGCTAATGACTTTTTAACTTATATAGATTAATTTTTAAGCTTGGAGTTACTGTATTATGAATATAACAAATTTAATGGTTTTAAAGCTTAGTTCTCACGAAAACTACCAAAGAGAACGGTGAAATGCATACATTTTTAATGTGCTTGATTTTGTTTGCATTTCCGTATAACAATAACATAACTGGTTCAATGCTCTTTTTATCAATTTGCTTAATAAGTATTTAGAAAAACAAAATTTTAAAGTGTAGCTAAGATTAACAATGTTTTTTCATAATAGATACATCAATAGCTTTCTTTAATCACAGATGTGTACCTGGTGCAGTAAAACTGTGCGTGTGAACTTAGTCACTCATTTGACTGACTTAAAATTCAACATGTGTTTTATTTAACACATTAAAATTGTTAATTCAAAATTTGTTAAATCTTAAATATCTGCTGCTGCTTTTTATATATCTCTTAATTATTTTTTTTTCGCCTTATTAGCACTTTCACGTTCCTATGTCGTCCACTGATTTTACTTGATAAGGTCGACGAGGCGTTATTGCTTTTTTATTATGCCGGTTATACGATAGTGCATTTCATTATGCCAATAAATCATTAATGCACATCCCAATACAAAGTCATTGTTTTATTAAGCAATATTTATACGTCATACTTGTACTATGACATCTCCTGCATCTTGCACACCGAAATCAACGTTCAAAACCTATAAATAGTTTGTTTGCAAAGGGGTGTAAAGCTTTTGACATTGCACCACATACAGTCGATTGCTCTGCTCATGCGCTATGGCTTGCCTACAAAATTTGTTGAATGAACAATAAAGTAATATGTTTCCGAACAATGATAAAGATACCTCGGTTGCGCACATATAGACTAAAGAATATTATATGCAGGTATATAGGGGTACATTGTACAAATCTTGATCGTTGTTTGTATAGTGAGTGGTGTTTTGCACACCAGATATTGCCACATTTTTGTTTGTGCCTTTACCAAGAAACATTAATTTCCAAACACTTTAATACCAGTCATTGTATGAAGTAGATGTGATTTAATTCATTTTCAGATCTTCCTACAACATTGTAGATCAATGCAATAGCATTGTTGATAATTTTTTCACAATGAAAAAAAAATTAACAACTGTAATATAATTGAAAAGGTGTACAATATGAAAGTGCTTATTAATTTTTAAAAGCAACATCTTAACGCCCAACTATATATATTTTTCTTTATAAAGCCTCACATACCTGGTATTGTTAATCAAACACATTAATTTTCCAATATTTTGATATAAAATTCTACAAACTGTTCGTATATTAAGCTCGTTTCAAATTTTATTAGATATGTATCGTTCAAATAATTTTCAGTCTAGCTACTGTGATAGAATTTTGATGTTATGAACATTTCTACATTATGTAGAAATGTGAACTTTTGCAATCTCGGCAGTACCTCCTACACCTGACATTGCTCATCTAATTTGTGCCAGTACGAAAAAATATTAATTTTTTTTAATGTAACTGAGCAGCAGCCAAAAGGAGAGGGGTCGGGAACTGTATTCAAGATGAGAAAATGTGACCCCCTCCCCACCCCCACCCCCCAACCCTTCAGAACGTGGAAGTGTTAATTGAGGATTTTAGTTTCTCGTTTCTGTCATATTGTAATTAACCAATTTTATTACAAATTATAAAGCAGTGTACCACTTGTTTTTAAGCATCCTGTGTGAATGCATGAAAGTGGGTGTCTTTACTTCAAATGTCGGTGGCCAGTGGTTTCTAGTTACTTGCATGCTAATAGCTTCTACTATCTGTACAAGTGGCCAGGTTCTATATTCTTGTATCTCTACAAAATAAAATTAATATATGTTGAGAGCATATATACTGTACAGCATATACTATTGTAAGAGTGAATTTGTTCAAGTTAAACTGCAGAATTGAGGGGATTTATGCATTTCATTGTTACGAACCTCACGTATTTTTAAGAATATGGTAATAACATTGCAGTGTGCAATATATTTATATCCTTAGAATTGTGATTTAAATTTTTTCTGTGATCCTCATTAACATTGGAGGAATTTAAAACATTTTTAATAGGTTGTTTCAGTTTGTATTTTACATGTACAGTACTACTGTATTGGAATACTGCAATGTTAATTAAATTAAAGTGGATTTTCATGAGTTGGCAGAGTTCATAACTACATGAAGACTTACTAGTCTACACGAGTAATTTAAATCTCAAGGATGGTAGTTGGGGTACGTGTGGAAGAATTGTAATTGAGAGAGCTTTGGTTTAACCCCGGAGTACAGTGGCACCTCGATTAACGAGCGGCTCTATCTACGAGCATTTCGAGTAATGAGTAAGCCGCTCGCAGAACATTTGTCTCTACTAACGAGCTTTTCCTCGATTAACGAGCGTTTCTGCTGGTTCTCGGATACCTTTTACGACAGTTTTGTCGTTTCGCAAGACGAGTTTTCCACATGACGAGCTCGGTGCCGGAACGGATTAAACTCGTTAATCGAGGTGCCAATGTAGATGGAAGCCACGATATCTGCTAACTTGTGGAAAACCAGAAAGCGTGCAAATATCTAAAGTTATTTATAATTTTTTTTTAAAGATATAAGCATCTATATTGGAGTTTGCACGTGTGTTGTGTAAATGAGTGAGCAAAGTTTAATTTAATAGCTTGTGCTGGCACGCACATTCCTCTCGTTATCTGTGTTATGAGAAACGCCAGTATTAAGCAACTGTCAAGGCAGGTTAACGTGGGTACAGTGTATGTGCAAGGTATCTTTTTCACTCTACATCTTCAGTTTGTCTTTTTTGTGTTCATTTTTAAGGGATAAAAGTTCTTTATATGTATATTTGTTAAATGGTATATTTGTCATTCTTGTTCCATGATAATCCCTAGAAGGGAAAATCTTGGCATACTTTCCTTATCAAAATTGTTTTACATTTGTGAGAAATTTAGTATGAAATACTTCATTCATGCATCAATATTTAAATAAAATAGCTTTGGCTATTTGAAATATCGAGATATTGGTTAGTGAAGGTAAGATCCCAACTTGGAGTTGACTTAAGCTGGTGTCTATTCCTGTCAACTACAAGGGAACTAGGTAAGACAACATGTTGAATATTTTACTGACAGATACAATATAAGGGAAGGGAGAGGGGGGGGATGGAGGGGTTCCTTGTGAATCATGGTCTTCATGTCTTTCTATTTTGGGGGTCAAAGGTCTTCACATCATTGTAATTTGTCCCACCTGGTGTCGTGGACCCCGGGGGAGGGAAACCCTGTAATGAAATATAAAAGTTAGATATCACACACATGTTTTAATTTACATAGGTTAGCTAGAATTATTTATATTATTTATATTTCTAGGTGATAATGGGTCCAATAGTGTTACTCTTACATTGGAATGTGGATAAAGCATTGGCACACGTAGATATAAAATGGGTTGTATCCCCTGGTCTTGGCTACCAGTATATTCCAGCTAGTAGGTCATTACCGGGCTTGATGTCTTTCACTTGGGAAGATCAAAATTTGCATTGATAATTCCTTTTCTTTTTTTAAATTAAATATTTTTATATTTTTAATGGTATTGTTTAGTAGATTGGTTGGCTTAAGTTGCCTGCTGAATTACCACCAAGGGTGAAATAAAAACCTATTAATTTATCTTACCTAGTTATTTTCTTTAGTCATGTAGCATGCCTTTTGGTGGCTTTGAAAAACAGTAGTTTCCGTAAACAAATTATTCTTGTGTCCGCTATTTAAATTTGAAATAGTACATTTGTTAGCACTACAAAATGCCATGTGTATTTGTTGTAAATTGAATGTAAATGTCATCAAAGTTAACATGAACTATGGTGTTTGACCTTGATTAGTGGTAACCCTAGCAAATGCAAGCTGGTCTGCCACTATGACATATTATCTAAACTATACCACACCATTGCCTTCATTAAATGTTCATCTGTATACGTTTTAGTATTGCAGTTGATGAATTACACCCTTTGCAAGATGCTTGGCACAGCAGGTACTGGTCATATTGAACGTTTACTTGTAATGAACGTTTACACTTGCAAGCAAGACCATGAGTGCTTCTAAGTGAATGGTCCTCCATAGGAAGCCTTGTTTTGAGGGCAGTAGAAAGTGAATGGTTTCCCGTGTTGATCCTCGTCTATTCACTATTCTCTCTCCTTCCTCTTCACCTCTGTATTGCTTTTGTAATAATGCTGTTTTCTCCATTAAGTAACTTGTCCAGACTTGTACCATTCTGTATTCGTCACAAATTGTCTTTAAATTAAGGAAATTATATTTCTTTTACAAATGTAATTGCAATCACGCAGTGTCAATGCTAGTGCGAGGTAGAGGATGGCCGTCTCCACTATAGCTTGCAGTAAAAAAAACTTTATATCCCAGAAAGCAGTACAATTTTCAGTATGATTCAAAATAAAAACAATAACACATCATGGCTTACTATGCTTGGTTGTGAAAACAATGGAACAAGGGAGGTATGCACAGAAATTGCCTTAGAGTTAAAAATAAAGCATAAACACACCACCCAGCTAAAAAATATTTGAAATTAAGGCAAATATTGTAATATGTACGTGTAGTGTTTAAAAAAAATTATGCATGCATACGTGGAAAATGTGGGCAGAAGATCTCAAAAGGGCACTGCTTATATATCAACACTATTATTATTATTTATTTTTTTTTGTTACATTTTGGTCATTTTACATCTTACAGTTTGGTCATGGTGCTTTGGCTTTGGAAAGTGCAATGTTATATCCTCATTATTAAGAGTTGTGCCATATTGAATCCACTTGCGGTTCCCTATCCATTTGTTACATAAATTAGTGATGGCCACCCTGCATTCTCAAACAACATACCCAGCTCAAAGACATGGCGTCAACTACAATGCTGCTTGTCAGATGCACTCGACCCCATTTTCCTGTGTCTCTACAATCATTTTCCATTTCTTTGCTCTAATTCTGGCTGTTTCTTATCTCTGGCAGATTTAAGAGTCGAATTTTGTAAGGTTCCCAGCCATATTTGCAGTTACTGTACCTAGAAGGAACTTTTGGATACCGCTGCCAAGGAGAACATTTGTACTTGCACCATTTCCTGGAAAGGGATTTCTTATTTGGATTTCTACTAGGCCATCCATGCTGCACTCTGCGTCAGTGTGGATGGTTATTACAGGTAATAAACTGTATGCTCATAAAAGTGACCTTGCCTCTTCACCCATAATAGACGATGGGAAATGGCTTTAGCTAGAATACATATCTGCCACATCCTCTTTACTCGTGGTCACTCACTGGAACAATGTCCTGCTCCTTGTTATCCAAACTGCATTGTCCCACTTAGTTGTGCACCTCCTTGTAGAATATCCCGAGTTTCAAGATAATTGTACTGTATGTCTTGCTTTCCTAGAAGCCATTTGTCCCTCTGTAGAATCCTTGGTGAAGATGATACCTTGGATATTGCTTGTTTTGTCTTTTGTTCTCATATTGGCATCCTCAGTGATATTTAGCTCCTTTTGAATATCCAACAACACTGATAGTGCTACATATTCTTCCAGACTTTGTACCTTCTTTTGATAATTACTTCCATGTTATTGTGATAGCCTTTGACTGAGGTGCCTGTATCTTGTGCTTGATACCTGGTTGATGGGGTTTTGGGAGTTCTTCTACTCCCCAAGCCCGGCCCGAGGCCAGGCTTGACTTGTGAGAGTTTGGTCCACTAGGCTGTTGCTTGGAGCGGCCCGCAGGCCCACATACCCATCACAGCCCGGTTGGTCCGGCTGATCTGCTACTGGGAGTGACCCTCAATGCCCCCACGTTACCCTCGACATGCCCGGCCGGTCTAAACCCCGCTTCCCTCATTGCCTAGTTGGGGCTCTTACCTACAGTTCACACTTGTCCTTCCCACTTCGGTTTAGCCCCCCTTCCGCACTGAGTCACAGCTTGGTGATTCTTCTCTGTCGCTCCCAGCATCATTCGCCACCTGAACCTGATTATATCGACTACAATGAGATCACACACTTTCTACTCTGTACCATCCATCTTCCAGACAAACATCCAGATGTCTTCTTCTCCCTTAAGGGGCAAGGAGGTGCTTGTTTCAAACACCCTTGTTCTGGATCCTGGTTATACAATGTCTTGGCGGTCATTGTAGCACTACTGATCCTTTAAATACAGAATAAGTTTCCTTTTCTTCCTTTACATCAAATATTCATTCTGCTACCACTCGTATATTCCTGATTAAATGGTCTACTGTCTGTTCTCTTGATCTCCTTCCACGTCAGATTGATTTCTATAATGAATTTTAATTTGATTCTTTTCTTCCTTTTTCGTGCACTGTACAGTATCTTTTTTTTTAAGTGAATTTTTAACTGGAAATACACAAGAGTATTATGCTTGTCCATTACTGATACCCATGGCCATCGTTTTAAAACTATTTATATTTTCTTGATGTGGCTTTTTGAACACTGGCAAACGTAGAATCGTTCACTCGCTTTGACCTCTATAACACCCGCCATTTTTTCTTTATGAACCTGGTGCTACATAGCCTTCCCGGTTTGGTGCCTTCTTTTGATAATTACTTCTTTATGTACCACATTTTCTCTCTTTTCCCAGGTGGCATGTTAACAGAGGATTTTAATCTTGTATTCCTTTGCCTATATTCACTGAACGGCGCATCTTCTCGTTCTTCGATCCCCCTCTACTCTTGTAGCTGGTGATGGCCTGCACTCCATCCAATGGTATGCTCCCCAAAGCTGAGTGAAGTGCATTCTTGGGTGGAGTTGATGCTCTGTGCCTGACACACACAAATCACAATAGCGTGATGCATCAAGTGAACAAATCCACAAGGGCCGTGACGAGGATTTCGAACCTGCGTCCGAGAGCTTCCCAGACGCTGCCCTAATGGAGTGAGCTACGACATGGTAGCTCAGTCGATTAAGGCAGTGTCTGGGAAGCTCTGGGACGCAGGTTCGAATCCTCGTCACGGCCCTTGTGGATTTGTTCGCTCTGTGCCTGCATTGTATGCTGTTAGCGTGCAGCCTGTAAGACGCACAGAATCCAGATAACAGCAGACTCCTTCATTTTATGTAAGAACGAAAATGCTGTGGCCCACGGGAGCAATTATGCCTAACAGGGGAGACGTTGCTGTTTTAAAAATTTAAATTTAAATTTAACGTTGCTGTTCTCAGGTCTCCACTGTCAATATTAACCTCCACAATTCCCGGTACATGTGCAAAGATTCACAAGCTTCCTGGTAAAATTCATTCTTTTGGGGATATGGGGGAAATATAATTGGCTAACCCCACCTAAATTATGAGAATAGCTTGAGCTACCTCATCACTTTTGCGTGTGTGTATACCTCCATAAACTGATTTCAATTTCCATTGCTGCCCTCGTCAGTGACTTAGGAAAAAATGAACTTGATGAATGGTCTCTCACAGCTGGCGAAGGAACCTGTGATGGTTAGCACGATGTAAATAGTAATGCGAACATGGGGGGAGTAATGCACGCTCTCGTCTCTGTACTGAACCATCAATTCGAGAAGCTCTTCAGGACTTTCTATTTTCACCATGTTATTACCAGCCATTACAGCACTGGTGGCCAGCCATTACAGCACTGGTGGCCAGTCATTACAGCACTGGTGGCCAGTCATTACAGCACTGGTGGCCAGTCATTACAACACTGGTGGCCAGTCATTACAGCACTGGTGGCCAGTCATTACAACACTGGTGGCCAGTCATTACAGCACTGGTGGCCAGTCATTACAGCACTGGTGGCCAGTCATTACAACACTGGGACCAGTCATTACAGCACTGGTGGCCAGCCATTACAACATTGGTGGCCAGTCATTGCAACACTGGTGGCCAGCCATTACAACACTGGTGGCCAGCCATTACAGCACTGGTGGCCAACCATTACAGCACTGGTGGCCAGCCATTACAGCACTGGTGGCCAGCCATTACAGCACTGGTGGCCAGTCATTACAGCACTGGTGGCCAGTCATTACAGCACTGGTGGCCAGTCATTACAACACTGGGACCAGTCATTACAACACTGGTGGCCAGCCATTACAACATTGGTGGCCAGCCATTACAACACTGGTGGCCAGCCATTACAACAGTGGTAACCAGTCATTACAACACTGGTGGCCAGTCATTACAACACTGGTAACCAGCCATTACAACACTGGTGGCCAGTCATTGCAACACTGGTGGCCAGCCATTACAACACTGGGGGCCAGTCATTGCAACACTGGTGGCCAGCCATTACAACACTGGGGGCCAGTCATTACAACACTGGTGGCCAGCCATTACAACACTGGGGGCCAGTCATTACAACACTGGGACCAGTCATTACAACACTGGGACCAGTCATTACAACACTGGGACCAGTCATTACAACACTGGGACCAGTCATTACAACACTGGGACCAGTCATTACAACACTGGGGACCAGTCATTACAACACTGGGGACCAGTCATTACAACACTGGTGGCCAGTCATTACAACACTGGGGACCAGTCATTACAACACTGGGACCAGTCATTACAACACTGGGACCAGTCATTACAACACTGGGACCAGTCATTACAACACTGGGGGCCAGTCATTACAACACTGGGACCAGTCATTACAACACTGGGACCAGTCATTACAACACTGGTGGCCAGCCATTACAACACTGGGGGCCAGTCATTACAACACTGGGACCAGTCATTACAACACTGGGACCAGTCATTACAACACTGGGACCAGTCATTACAACACGGACCAGTCATTACAACACTGGTGGCCAGCCATTACAACACTGGGGGCCAGTCATTACAACACTGGTGGCCAGCCATTACAACACTGGGGGCCAGTTATTACAACACTGGTGGCCAGCCATTACAACACTGGGGCCAGTCATTACAACACTGGTGGCCAGCCATTACAACACTGGGACCAGTCATTACAACACTGGTGGCCAGTCATTACAACACTGGGACCAGTCATTACAACACTGGTGGCCAGTCATTACAACACTGGTGGCCAGTCATTACAACACTGGTGGCCAGTCATTACAACACTGGTGGCCAGCCATTACAACACTGGGATCAGTCATTACAACACTGGTGGCCAGCCATTACAACACTGGGGGCCAGTTATTACAACACTGGTGGCCAGCCATTACAACACTGGGGGCCAGTCATTACAACACTGGTGGCCAGCCATTACAACACTGGGGGCCAGTTATTACAACACTGGTGGCCAGCCATTACAACACTGGGGGCCAGTCATTACAACACTGGTGGCCAGCCATTACAACACTGGGACCAGTCATTACAACACTGGTGGCCAGTCATTACAACACTGGTGGCCAGTCATTACAACACTGGTGGCCAGTCATTACAACACTGGTGGCCAGTCATTACAACACTGGGACCAGTCATTACAACACTGGTGGCCAGTCATTACAACACTGGTGGCCAGTCATTACAACACTGGTGGCCAGTCATTACAACACTGGTGGCCAGTCATTACAACACTGGGATCAGTCATTACAACACTGGTGGCCAGCCATTACAACACTGGGATCAGTCATTACAACACTGGTGGCCAGTCATTACAACACTGGTGGCCAGTCATTACATCACTGGTGGCCAGCCATTACAACACTGGTGGCCAGCCATTACAGCACTGGTGGTCAGTCATTGCAACACTGGTGACCAGCCATTACAACACTGGTGACCAGCCATTACAACACTGGTGGCCAGCCATTACAACACTGGTGGCCAGCCATTACAACACTGGTGGCCCGCCATTACAACACTGGTGACCAGCCATTACAACACTGGTGGCCAGCCATTACAACACTGGTGGCCAGCCATTACAACACTGGTGGCCAGTCATTACAACACTGGTGGCCAGCCATTACAACACTGGTGGCCAGCCATTACAACACTGGTGGCCAGTCATTGCAGCAAAGATGTCAACCCAATTTGAGTGGTCATATATTATAAAGATATAAATATGCACTTGAGCTGTTCGAACCTGCTCAGTCTCGCGCTCAGTGTTCGAACCTGTTCAGTCTCGCGCTCAGTGTTCAAACCTGTTCAGTCTCGTACCCACTCTTCTCGTAACTTCTTGACGCACCCCGAACCCGGGTCTGGCAACATGCAAGTCCACGTCTGCAGATCCGGCAGGAATATATCTATCCCACATTCAGTGCCTCTTTATTCTTGGGTTGTTTTGTATAATGATGTGTGAGGAGGAGACATGACTTTTCTCTGAGTGGTGACACACTCTTGGGCACCGGTCGGCCGAGCGGACAGCACGCTGGACTTAATGTGATCCTGTGGTCCCGGGTTCGATCCCAGGCGCCGGCGAGAAACAATGGGCAGAGTTTCTTTCACCCTGATGCCCCTGATACCTAGCAGTAAAATAGGTACCTGGGTGTTAGTCAGCTGTCACGGGCTGCTTCCTGGGGGTGGAGGCCTGGTCGAGGACCGGGCCGCGGGGACACTAAAGCCCCAAAATCATCTCCAAGATAACCTCAAGAAGATAACCGTGTTTGGGGCCCCATCCTCTGGGAAGATTGTGTTCTTCACATGATGATTATAGGTCTATTGCCCTGATAAGTTATATCTACAAATTGATGGAAGACAGACGCTAATAATTCCCGTTTGTTGTGGACAGGAAGGATTCGAACACAATTCGAACAGGAAGACTGATCATCGAGGTCCCCATCCCTCAAGGACAACTTTCTGATGTTGGCCAGAATTCAGCCCACAAGACTAGCCTAATTCCCGCTCACATGTTTCACTTTAGGTGAACAGAGGCATCAGGTGAAAGGGTAAGTGTTTCTGTTTTCACTGGGGATTGAACCTTGGGTCTCTAGTGAGCTGATATGATCTTGATATCTTTTAAGGATCCTACAGAGTCCTTATATAGCTTTTTATATATAAGAATATATATATTCTTACACACATATATTCTTATATTTCAACATCCATATAACTAATTAAATACCTGTTGGTACTATAGTTGAGTACACCGAACTGTCACAGCTTCATTGTTAATCATTGTTTTGTTTACAAACATGTTTAAGATGCCTTAAAAACAGTTAAATGTTTGTTGTTGTATTGAGTGGTATGGCGGCCCGGGGCACCTCAGTGTCTCTGTGACTGTGGTCGCGGGTGGATGTGTTGCTGGAGTCGCTCCTGCTGCCCCTGTCGCCTGCTCCAGTTAAGTCCTATATCCCAAGCCTGCAAATATCTGGTAAGTATAGGCCTACTACTTGCCGCTAAATACCCTTTATTGGAGTACATTCATAGTGTACCACATACCATAAATAACCGATAGTTAAAATCTATATAGGTAATCAATGTATTCCTTTTATATGAAATGTGAGTAAACTGCTTAATTAAAATTCCATATTCATATTTCATATTTTAATTAAGGATAAATGCCTGAGTATTTTGGTAAATAGCAAGTTATTTAGCATTTAAAATGGCATTGACAGATGCAGGATAATGGTTCCTTCAAATATGCAATGTCCATGTATGTATGTATGTGGGGGGGGGGGCGGGGTTACTCCTATTTATTCACCTAGTTGTGCTTGCGGGGGTTGAGCTTCGGCTCTTTGGTCCCGCCTCTCAACCGTCAATCAACTGGTGTACAGATTCCTGAGCCTACTGGGCTCTATCATATTTACACTTGAAACTGTGTATGGAGTCAGCCTCCACCACATCACTGCCTAATGCATTCCATTCGTTAAACTACTCTGACACTGAAAATGTTCTTTCGAACGTCCCTGTGGCTCATTTGGGTACTCAGTTTCCACCTGTGTCCCCTTGTTCGCGTCCCACCCCTGCTGAATTGTTTCTTTATCTCCTTACAGGTAAGTAGACCCTACCAGTTGCTATGAGAATTTTGTATGTGGTGATCATGTCTTCCTTGACTCTGCGAGGTTTAATTTCAGTAGCCAGTCCTCGTAACTCATACTTCTCAGCTCCGGGACTAGTCTGGTGGCATACCTCTGAACTTTCTCTAAGTTCATCTTGTTTGACTAGATATAGACTCCAGGCTGGAGCCGCATACTCCAGGATTGGTCTGACATAAGTGGTATACAAGGTTCTAACTGATTTTTTACGTTTCTGAAATTAGTTCTTATGTTGGCTAACCTGGCATATGCCGCTGATGTTATCCGTTTGATGTGGACTTCAGGGGACAGGTTCGGAGTGATGTCAACCCTCAAATCTTCCTCTACTTGATTCTTGAAAGACTTCATCTCCGACCTCCTGCTCCCTACACCTATTTTAGAAACTTTACACTTGGGTTAAACTCTAGTAACCATTTGTTGGACAGTTCCTTTAATTTGTCCAAGTCATCTTTTAGTCCCGTAGAGAGGATGAGAAACCAGGATGATGGATGAGTAAAGTGATCTAGTGATCATTTACTTTCTATGTCTTGCTCATTACCCGCACAAAATAGTCTACAGATGCAGGCGATGAGTCACAATAACGTGGCTGAAGTATGTTGACCAGACCACACACTAGAAGGTGAAGGGACGACGACGTTTCGGTCCGTCCTGGACCATTCTCAAGTCGATTGTAAATGGTCCAGGACGGACCGAAACGTCGTCGTCCCTTCATTTTCTAGTGTGTGGTCTGGTCTACAGATCAGAACCGGGTCTCCCACTATGCTTGAATCAATATGCCACATCGGGTCCACATCAGTGACATTCCCTCTGGCTCCCTCATCAACAATCCGCATTATGCCTTGGCTTGTCGTGCTCCACTTTCGGTTGTAGTTTCCGGTTGCATTGGGCTATTGAAGTTACCGCCAGCCTCTCATAATTGCCGGAAACTCTTAAGAGAATCCGGCTTATACTGGCTTTGCAGTATTGCCGCCATGTTCACCATACCAGCTTCCATACACAGCCCATACATACAAACTCAAATGCTTCCGCTGGCCTCATACTTTGAGAGAGCCTAAATGATTCCTATGTAATTCGGTCACAACAAGGGAGACTGGGAGGGGGTAAGGTGTGGTAAGGGGCTTGGAGGTAACGGGCAGGAGCGGGTGAGGGACAGAGGATAGAGGCGAGGGGACGCCAGGCGAAGATAGTCTCCAGACATGGTTGGAAGATGGTTATTGGCGTACAAATCCACAAGGGCCGTGACGAGGATTCGAACCTGCGTGCAAGAGTGTGTAATATTGATTATTGTTATTGTTGGGGGGGGTAGAAGGCGTGGTAGCCAAGGGGAAGGTGATGTGATGATGGTTGTTGTAGCAGCGAGAGTTGGTAGTGGTGGAGGGTGTTGGGGTAGTGCTGATTATTAATTAATAACTTGACAATGGGTGATCGGGCTCACCATAGCCCGTGCTACATGGACACTTCGTTCTGAGTAGCTAAATCTAAAACAACAACAATGGGTGATCGGTTTCATGGACGCCTTCTGTAGGCCAGATAATAAACTCGACAATTCTTTTCTTGTCTATTGGTGTCGACACCCCCGCCCCTGAAAGATTCGAGTGTACTTCAGAATTATTCACAAGTGTTCATTTGTTCTTCATACATATTCGACTGTTCTACCTTGTTCTGAACATAGACATTCTGGATTCTATTACACCCTTAGTACCTAATGGTAGCTCAGATACCATAGCAGCGGCTTCCCACCCTAACGTGAGTATCATTCTCACTGCTTCAACATATATCGGCTAAAATATAATATATAATTAGTATTGAACATCTGGGGGGAGAGCGGGTGGCCTCGCCCAGCCACAGACAGTGTAGGGGCGCCGCCCACACCGTAAACATCATCTTTAGAGCTTAAGATATTGTGCTCCTGCAGGCATGTACCTTCAGTCCTCTGACCAGATCATTTATGATAGATAATGTATAGAATATTATACTAAATTTGGTTTAGCAACAGCCTGGTGGACCAGACTCTCACAAGTCAAACTCGGCTAGGGCCTCGGGCCGTACAACAACTCCCAGAACCCCATCCAGCAGGTATCAGGCAACTCCTATAATTCACCGGGTTGTTTTGCGGGGGATGAGCCTCGGCTCTTGGGTCCCGCCTTCTCTCTTACTGGACTTGGGTATAGATTTCAGTCTGCCCCGTCTATTCTACAGTAGTTTCTATATAGAAACTACTCTGATAGTAGTGAAACTACTCTAAAAGATATGATATAGTGTCATACTCTCACTTGTGTATTCTCTCTTCGAATGATGTGAAGTTTAACATCTGATATTTCTCGTAGCTCATGTCTCTCAGTTCTGGTACTAGTCAGGTTGGGCAGAGTGGGGTGTAATATTACCACCCCCCCCCCCAAGTCTTTTTCTCTGATTCCAATAGGATTTCCCCCCTCGTATGTGATATCTTGTGTCCGGTTTCTGGTCCGCGTACCCAGCTTTATTGCTTTGTACTTGCTGAAGTTGAATTCTAGTAGCCACTTGTGGGTACATAGTTTTGGTCCTGGTCCTATTGTAGTTTCATAAATTCTTCCATTGTATTTATCTTCATACATTTTGCATCATCGGCAAAAATTTAAGCGGGTATCAAGTTTGATATCAAGCAGGTATCAGACTTGATATCAGACTTGATATCAAGCAGGTATCAAGCTTGATATCAAGCTTGATATCACCTTCTCCGCCTTGCCTAATCTCAGTCGCTCCTTAGTAGAATTGTATCAAGTTTGTGAGGCAGGATTTGTTATCTGTGAAACACGCGGTTGTTATTTTTAATTCATTTCTATTTATGGCTCCACTCCCTTTAGCTCGGGAAGTTATCTATGCTTTATGTGAGACCTCCTGGAACCTCCTTCGAAATGCTATTGTGAAGACCTCCTGGAACCTCCTTCGAAATGCTTATTGTGAAGACCTCCTGGAACCTCCTGCGAAATGCTTTATTGTGAAGACCTCTGGAACCTCCTGCGAAATGTTAAGACACTTGTGTCGTTCTCGGTGAAGGAGTCGTGTCTTTAGTTCATCACTTTTCCTTAACTGTCGTCTTCCTCCTGGTGTTGAATGTAGAATAATTGGGTTGGGTCTTTACCTACGGAGTCGTTTTCAAACTGCTTTTCTGCTTTATTCTCACTGATTCTATTCTAGACTCACTTCTATTCTCACTGATTCTATTCTAGAATCACTTCTATTCTCACTGATTCTGTTCTAGACTCACTTCTATTCTCACTGATTCTATTCTAGACTCACTTCTATTCTCACTGATTCTATTCTAGACTCACTTCTATTCTCACTGATTCTATTCTAGACTCACTTCTATTCTCACTCATCGCTGCCTTTGTGGTTCCCATTTATTCTGGTCTCCTGTTATATTTTTTCCTGTAGTTTCCCATGCCTTAAGCGGTAGTGGTGAAGCTTAAGTGTGATGTGACTTCGAGGAGGGCCTGGTCGAGGACCGGGCCGCCGGGACGCTAAGCCCCGACACCATCTCAAGGTAACCTCAAGTCGAGCATTTGGAGTCATTATTTACTCAAGCATTCCAGGAAAGCTCTTGGCAGGAATGTTGCCCGGCGGCGGGGCGGGAATGTCACTGGGTCAGGCTAGTCAATGCCACAGGAATGTGCCAGTGGCATTGACTATGGCAGGAATGGTGCCAGTGGCATTGACTATGGCAAGGAATGGTGCCAGTGGCATTGACTATGGCAGGAATGGTGCCAGTGCCTGCTGGTTGTTAGGGAAATGGGGGCGGTGCTGTGGTGTAGTTAGTGGACTACTCTGAGTATGTACAGGTATGCCACTTTTGGCACTCTACCGGATCACTGCTGTGATCATGGCACTCTATTGGATCAATGCTGTGATCAAGGCACTCCACTGGATCAATGCTGTGATCAAGGCACTCCACTGGATCAATGCTGTGA
>WNGS01111181.1:6283200-6314844 GCA_020271785.1 Procambarus virginalis | reverse complement strand
TGGCTGTGGTTCAGTGGTTATACACTTCTAGTTAAGCTTGAGAGTCTTCTTGAGGTTATCTTGGAGATGATTTCGGGGCTTGTGTGCCCGCGGGCCCGGTCCTCAACCAGGCCTCCACCCCCAGGAAGCAGCCCGTGACAGCTGACTAACACCCAGGTACCTATTTTACTGCTAGGTAACAGGGGCATAGGGTGAAAGAAACTCTGCCCATTGTTTCTCACCGGGCCTGGGATCGAACCAGGACCACAGGATCACAAGTCAGTGTGCTGTCCGCTCGGCTGACCGGCTCCCGCTTGTGCTTGGGGGGGTTGAGCTTCAGCTCTTTGGTCCGCCTCTCAACTGTCAATATATGGTTGTGGGGGGAGGGGGGTTAGTGCCCCAGTGAAGGGGGGAGTGGTGGTTGGTGGCCATGTTGTAGGCAAATAATATAATAATAATAATAACAGTGGAACTGTTGTGGACAAAGTCGTATGCTCTCAATTGGGAATCCTGGGTTTGAATCGCAAGCAGGACAGAAGTGGTTGGGCATTTTACCATTTCTTGTAGTACCTCTGTTCATCTAGCTTTACCACTGATGGATTAATTTACAGAGCTAACCAGCATACTGTACATAAATACTACAACATATATATTCAGTCTGTACATAATACATGTACTGTGTAGTTACCTAAGTGTAGTTACAGGGTGAGAACTGCACTCGTGGAGCCCCCATCTTCACAGTACAGTACTGTCATATAATGCTTTAAATAGTTTTGGCCACCTTCTCATTTGGCGCAAAGTTGGCCCCGGCTGTGCGTGGTGCGAATTGGCCCCGGCTGTGCGTGGTGCGAAGTCGGCCCGGCTGTGCGTGGCGCGAATCGGCCCCGGCTGTGCGTGGCGCGAAGTCGGCCCCGCTGTGCGTGGCGCGAAGTCGCCCGGCTGTGCGTGGCGCGAAGTCGGCCCCGGCTGTGCGTGGCGCGAAGTCGGCCCGGCTGTGCGTGGCGCGAAGTCGGCCCCGCTGTGCGTGGCGCGAAGTCGGCCCCGGCTGTGCGTGGCGCGAAGTCGGCCCCGGCTGTGCGTGGCGCGAAGTCGGCCCCGGCTGTGCGTGGCGCGAAGTCGGCCCCGGCTGTGCGTGGCGCGAAGTCGGCCCCGGCTGTGCGTGGCGCGAAGTCGGCCCGGCTGTGCGTGGCGCGAAGTCGGCCCCGGCTGTGCGTGGCGCGAAGTCGGCCCCGGCTGTGCGTGGCGCGAAGTCGGCCCCGGCTGTGCGTGGCGCGAAGTGGCCCCGGCTGTGCGTGGCGCGAAGTCGGCCCCGGCTGTGCGTGGCGCGAAGTCGGCCCCGGCTGTGCGTGGCGCGAAGTCGGCCCCGGCTGTGCGTGGCGCGAAGTCGGCCCCGGCTGTGCGTGGCGCGAAGTCGGCCCCGGCTGTGCGTGGCGCGAAGTCGGCCCCGGCTGTGCGTGGCGCGAAGTCGGCCCGGCTGTGCGTGGCGCGAAGTCTGCCCCGGCTGTGCGTGGCGCGAAGTCGGCCCCGGCTGTGCGTGGCGCGAAGTCGGCCCCGGCTGTGCGTGGCGCGAAGTCGGCCCCGGCTGTGCGTGGCGCGAAGTCGGCCCCGGCTGTGCGTGGCGCGAAGTCGGCCCGGCTGTGCGTGGCGCGAAGTCGGCCCCGGCTGTGCGTGGCGCGAAGTCGGCCCCGGCTGTGCGTGGCGCGAAGTCGGCCCGGCTGTGCGTGGCGCGAAGTCGGCCCCGGCTGTGCGTGGCGCGAAGTCGGCCCCGGCTGTGCGTGGCGCGAAGTCGGCCCCGGCTGTGCGTGGCGCGAAGTCGGCCCCGGCTGTGCGTGGCGCGAAGTCGGCCCCGGCTGTGCGTGGCGCGAAGTCGGCCCCGGCTGTGCGTGGCGCGAAGTCGGCCCCGGCTGTGCGTGGCGCGAAGTCGGCCCCGGCTGTGCGTGGCGCGAAGTCGGCCCCGGCTGTGCGTGGCGCGAAGTCGGCCCCGGCTGTGCGTGGCGCGAAGTCGGCCCCGGCTGTGCGTGGCGCGAAGTCGGCCCCGGCTGTGCGTGGCGCGAAGTCGGCCCCGGCTGTGCGTGGCGCGAAGTCGGCCCCGGCTGTGCGTGGCGCGAAGTCGGCCCCGGCTGTGCGTGGCCCAATATAATGCTCAGAATGTCCAGAAATACATCAGAGTAGCAAGTTTGAAAAGGAACCATTCATTCTCGTCTCTTCTGTATCACTTGCAGTGCTTTGTATTTACCAAGAGATTATAAATCATTTTATACAAATGAGAAATGCATATCTTGTAGATAAGAGTGTATATGTGTATATCCAACATTTACTATGCAGTTATCTGTTAAAGTAGCTTCCAGTTATCAAAGAAAACCACTGATATTATTTCGTATATTGCCTTGGAATATGTATCCACATTCAGACAGTGTGTGCTAGCAACTGTGAGTAATAATGTTGTTAGTTGTCATGTGTGTGGTAGTAGTAACAGTGAGACTTCAGGGCCTGCATTCTAATAGTTTGGATTGTATGGTAGTATAAGTCTCGAACATGAAATATTTTAGGAGTGCCGTAGGGGTAAATAAAGAGTTTGATACGAGTTTGAGGTGTATTATTAAGGGAGTGTTTGCACAAGATATATATACAGTATAGTGTATTGTTTTTCACTGTACTCTGTACAATATTTACATGTTGTGTGATTAGGTTCTGGGATGCATCCTATTTTTTTTCCATGTCATTCAACATATTGGTACCATGCAAATCATTTTGACGTGAGGTAACTTGGATTGTAGACCCTATGTAAAGCCCAAGAGTTGATCAGTTTTAAACTGTTAAACAGCTCCCAACCACTTGGACTGGACAGTAGAGTGACTTGCAGGTTGGCATTTAATCCTCAACCCTCAGAGAGGTTGGGCACATTAGAAATACTTGTGCATTTTTGTAATGTCTACTTTAAATATGATATATATATTTTTAATCAAATCCATTAATTTTTTTAATCTCATTAAATGTAGAATTACCTCCTAGTCCAAGAAAAACTTAGAGAAACTACCTAAAAATTTGATAGCCTTATTCGTATCTATAAGCATTCATTTTGTGCCCTGATAAATGTCTTATCTTTGGTACCTTTTTCAGACTTCACACTCCAGCATAATTTTGCATTTCACTGGTCATATATTTATGTAAATCTTAATTGCTACATATATACATTATACTTCGTACTTTTAAATTATCCCTGTACGACTCCCAGAGTGTCGTCATATAACTGAGCCTGGTTCCAGGCCGGGCTCGGAGAGTAGAACTCCCGAAACCCTTGCCAGGTATGGTGCAATCATCCCTGTATGACTCATGCAGCAGAAGGGGTTAAATAATCAGTTATATATTTTTTTAATTGTCAAGTAATGCTGTGGGCATGAGCTGCATGGCAGTGCTGTGAGCTGCTGCTACATGCAATGCTCATGGTCACCCTCTCAGTACTGAGAGTGCCATGGGTGCCCATGAAGGGCACCCACCCAGGAGGGGTGCCCATGAATGTTTTTTTTTTCCCCCAAGATGGTGTCTGTTTACTGGAGGCCCGAGGAAGCAAGTGTAGCCGCTAACATTTTAATTCTTATGTAGTACTTTAAAACTTTCCCCAGCCATGTCACGCAGTTTACGGATATTTAGCAAGATCGATGCCAGCCATGCCACTGTGGAAGGATTAAACAAAATATGTATACATTATATTTTAATGCTAGTTTGAGATGGGTTAGTTTATTGCTCCTTTACAAACCTGTCCTGCAAAAATGCGATTGTGTTGGCTTGTGCATTTTTCTTAAGGTTTAGAAAGTAGAATAAATATGTATATACATACTGTACTGTTTTAAACAACTGATGAAAGCATATAAGGTTTGTTTGAACTGTGTGTATATTAAAGTTGTGTGCTTCTACCTGTTTATCATACTGTGAATTCTTTTGCATTTGGCAGAGCACCCATCAAGATGAGTGGTAGATACAGTAGAACATATAGTCGCAAAAAAGCTGCTCCACCCCCAATAAGTCAGTTTGACAAGTTGGTGACTGAGCCAGGCAGCAGCAACAGCACTAAACCTTCAGCAACCAAAACTGCCGGACACGTGGGCAAATGGGGAATTACATCATTTACGTCGCTACGAAGCATCAATGGTGGACTAGGTACGTGGCTTCATGAATTATTTGTGAAAAAAATGTTTGACATGTGCAAATTTGATTGGTTGAGTCTGAATAGTTTGCAAGGTGACTATGATATGTTGGTGATTAGATAGATGTGTGCAGACTGTGTTGAACAAGTCGCTCTACCTTGGCTAACAAACACCAGGACCCACTCCATATAAGAGACAAAGAATTTTAAAGCCAACCTAAATTATCATCATTCCCAGTATAATCTGGGACAGGCAAAACGCTTGTAAATTTCTATAATTACTGGAGTGTACTTGTACACTTACCTGTACATGCAGTATTGCCACTTGGTACTTTTATTATAGCTTTTTTATGCTTATGATTCCTCTTAACTCTAATGCTGTATTAGTTTATCTATGTCTAGAGTTCCCATAAATATTGTGTAAATTAGCCAAAATGTTTATAATTCAACACTAATTTGTATTTTGAGGGTAGGGATAATGTATCTTCCAGGGAGGTGCTCCCTCCAGTAGCTTCCTACCTAGTAGGAAGGTAGCAACAATAGGTAGGTACTTTGTAGGACCAGTAGCATTGGTCCTATCAAGCCTTAGGAGGATGCACTAGGCAGCCAAGACCCCCACCCTTACCAACCAGGAACTAGAACCAGACGCTAGTGGTTTGGCAAGGGGAGCTTGAGGATTGCAGGTCATACCTAGAAATAACTTTGCTAGAATGTACTCAAACATTGAAGGGAATACAAATAAAGCAAGCCTGGACTCAGGGCGGGCTCGGGAAGTAGACAAACTCTTGATACCCTCTCCAAATATGCTCCAGGTAAGTGAACTGAGCAAAAGGGCACAAGAAGAAAACCCTGATGTAATTGCACTCACACAAACAAAATTGTCAGGCATCATAACAAATGCAGTGTTTCAGCAGGACTATTATACAGTAAGGAAAGAGGGAAGGGAGGAGGAAGAGTGGCTCTGCTGATAAGGAAGGACTAGAGTTTCAAAGAGATGAATATTCTTCTGTTCTGTGAAGGATTCAGAGACTGCATAGCAGGAACCATGACAATGGGAGGGCCTAAGATAATAGTATCAATAATTTGTAACCCTGCATTAAATGATAGAAGACCCATTACACACACAAATCACAATAGAATGATGCATCAAATGGACAAAATCCACCCTCGTTATGTCCCTTGTAGATTTGTTCAATAAAAGACCCAGATAGGAGTTTGATAGAAACATGGCAACCATTAATATAATAGAGAGCAGCTTCAGTTGCCTGCAGGAATGGATCCAGACTTTTAATCATGGGTGACTTCAACCATGGAAAGATAGATTGGAAGAATGGAGAACCACATGCAGGTGCAGATGCACGGAGAGCTAAACTATTGGACGTGGCATAAAGAAACTTTGAGCCAACATGTCGAGGGACCCACAAGAATGAAAGGCAATGATGACCAGCTAGACTTGACTTATAATTCACCCTGAATGAGTCAGACATAAGGGAAATCAAATTAGAAGCTGTTGTCACTCGTTCCCCTTGGGAACGAGTGACCACAGTGTACTGACATTCAAGTATCTGGTGGAAGTAGGGATAACCTCTCCGAGGAAGGGATCAGGAAGGGATAAGGAAATGTCAATGTGAAGTTTCATTAAACCTAGAAAGGCGCAAATCATATACTGTATATATATGATTTGCAGATTTAAAATATTTAAGATAGTCCTGCACATACAGAGCTCACATTTGCTTCCTCTGGCCTCCAATAACTAGCCCTCATCTTGAAAAAAAAAAAAATCCAGTCCGTCACTTTCCTTCTAGGGGCCTTGATAAGAACATGAGGACCATTGTTCACCACCACAACACCATCCAGTGTCTGAATGTTGAGGGCAGCCATAGAGGAGACACTAAACTTTTCGCAACAGCAAATGAGTGATTACCATGTATATATTTGAGTGTGCTGTATGCAATTTTAAGATAGGATTGTATATAAGCTAATAATAGTATGAACAAGTACATGGAGTCTGTATACCTGTTTTATACTCGTATATCCATCCATACGTGTATTTTCACTTATACATAATAAACAGTACCTTTGATACGTGCATGCAACCTGTTAGCCATGAAAAAAGTAAACAAATAAAGTGAGAAACAATAAATAGGTATCGACAGATATTTCCATGCAGCCCCTTACCTCATTTCTACCCCAAAAACTGTAACTTCTCAAAGCCACTACAGCTAAACCACAAGAAATAGACTTTATTTGGATTTGAAAATCAAAACGATTGTTTTCTTGCGCACACTGGATGTCGGGTCTTAACAGTTAAGCAGCCCGAGGGTTAATATGAGATGTCAAAGTAATTCTTTACTGTAATTATTTTATACATATTTTTTTTTATTTTAGTGTAAAGTTTTAACAAATATATTAATTCTGCCCTTATCCACAGGCAAAGATGACAGTGGGAAGCGTTATGCTGATGACTCCCCACCATCCAGCATTGGTGATGATGCCTACAGCTTTGACAGTGGTAACCCTGCCAATGGAGCCTCATTGCAAGTCAGGCCTCCAATTAAAACATTCAGTAAACCTCGAAAGTTCTTCAAAAGCAGGAATACGGAGGTGGTTTCTGAGCCTCCAAAGACCCTAGTGGACAAAGCTCGGGGAAAAGTGAGCGATGGTCTATACAATATGAAAATTCCTCCTCTGTCGTCCTTTGAGTCACCAGACTCTAGTCAAGGGACAGTAAAGAGCAGCCTTGAAGCAAGTGAAGAAAGTGTGTTCGATAAGCTTGTGACTAGTGCAGTAGCAAAACCAAACAATTCTGAGACTGTAACCAGTTCAAAGTCTAGCAGTGGAATCAAGTTAAAAATCTTTAAGAGCAGAAATGTTGCCTCATGTTCTCAGGAAACTTATTCTAGCACGGTGGAATTACCCAGTGATGATTCCCGTGCTGGTAGCGCCTCAACCAGTGTTGCTAGTTCTCCATCCACTAAAGATTTCAGTGAGGAAAACAGAGACTCTTCGGAGGAGCTAGTGCCCTCCGGCTCCCCATTGACCGAGTACAAAGAATCACAAGTCACTTTATCAAATATTTCATCAAGAGACACTAATTATCACTCTCCAGATAGATTGGCGTCTCCAAATAGAACATCAAATACGACCATTGATTCTAGTTTTGAGTTTGCTGGACTAATGGACCAGAGAACTGGTCTCCCTGTAGATATGTGTATTGATGATAATTTTAGTTTTTCAGGGAAGAAATCAAATAGTGAAACTCCTCACTGTAGTGTCAAAAAATCGTACAGTTCTAAATTCTCAAAATCGGGTGAATTAAACAAATATATGAGTAAAAATATAGAACCAATATCGTCTTCATCCGACATTGATACGCGACAAAACGTTTTAAGTGGCGAAGTCTGTGATGGCCCGTTGACTGACGATTTTGACATATTTAGTATGAGCACAAGTGATTTTGGAGAACCTCGGAAAATGTCACCAGTAGGTAGAAGTGTTAGTCCTGGGGTGTCCTCGGGTGTGGGAGATGGTGAGAGTGATAACTTTGATCTATTTAGCACAGACTTTGATGAAAATGAAATTGAAGACCGCACCAGCCTTGAGGTTGCTGCCTCGAGTGACCTGGCTATTAAAGACTCTACTTCTGTGGCTGAAGAACAGGAAATGGAGGATTTGCTGTTCTCAACTCAGGGTTCAATTATTTCTTCACAGGCATCCACCACTTCCTCCTATGAGTCTTTCAAGCCAGGCCACTCAACTAAGGCAGAAAGTGAAGGTGTTAAAAAAATTGAACAGCCGCCTTTGGTTAAGAAGAGGAGTATCTTCAAGAGCAGAGATGCTGACAGAGATGCCAAAAAGCGAGCCACATACCGACACAAGTGGCACGACCAAGATGAAAAAGAAGACAGCTCCAAACAGGCCCCACCAGCTTTGCCCAGCAGCCAAAGTGCATCATCAGCTACCTCTGCATTTGATGAGTTTGACTTTGAAACACCAACGTTAAAAAGAGTGCATACCTGGCCTGGAACAGGCACGGGGGATTTGGACGACTCTACGGAGGCACAATCGGTGACCAGCGTGAAATGTGCAAAGGGTGTAAAGCAGGTAAGATTTTTTGTTTACCATTTTGTTTTTTGTTTGCAACCAATTCACAGCGTTGAATCCTTGTGTAGCGTGTGTATTTTCTCTTATAGCAGGTTTAGCACTTTAAAAAAATAGACCAAAAACTGTTGAACACTCAAGGATTAATGCTAAAAAAACACTAAAAAAAACTAACTGAATATAGTAGGATAGTAGGTGGGTGAAGTATATACCAGTGTGTAGGAAGAGTAGATGCTAAAGGAGGAGGGTTGATGTATGACTTACAAAAGGATGTTGTAAATTGAAGAATGTACATTTTAGTGATGAGGTGGCAATAAGCTTTAAGAACATAAGAACAAAGGTAACTGCAGAAGGCCTATTGGCCCATACGAGGCAGCTCCTATTTATAACCACCCAATAAATGAGATGATGCAAAATCCAGTAAGCATGTGCTGAGAGAGAACCCTTGCACATCTTTTTTCCTGCAGTAAACTCCCTCCTGTTTCATGGATCTAAGGTACAGGGTCATGTTAATCAATTTGTTCTTCCTGCTCTTTGTGTGTACATTTTTGGAGAATGTAAACTGACACCTGCATAAATTTTCTTTTAACAAAATTTGAACTGCAAAAGTGTGGCTTTGACTGAATGGGAGTACTGTATGTACTGTACAGTACAGTATACTGTATGTACAGTATTCAGTATCTGTAACATTCTTTCTGCCAAGTTGTCTTGGTGAACAATTAACAGATCCTATTCAACGAACTGGCTTGATGACTTCTTGCACACGGTACTGCAGTATTAGGGCAAGGTGTCCTTTTCTCAACTGATTGTTGAAAATGTTGCAAACTCCTCAGATACGCTATGCATTCAAATGAAAAGATAGAGCCTGGTTCTGTATTTTCCTTGATTGTGTCCGATTCTTAAAAATTAAATGGAAAATCATTTATCAAATATTAGACATTATATTTTATTTACAGTGGGAACTCATTTATCCTGGTGCTTTTTATGTGGGTTCCCACTTTACATAGAAAGAATAAAATTTGGATGTATTTTATTATGAATCCAGTTAAAAAATGTAGTGAATCAGGTCTTATAACTACTGTAGTTGGTGTCTATGCTGGAAATATGGGCGTCTCGATTAAAACTTGGAATTTATTTATTACAATAATTACTGGGCCTAAAAATGTAATGTGATTTTGAAGAATTTTCTAGAGCAAGATGTCACACTATAGACAAAATTTGACAAACTCAACTAGATGAATTTGCTTTGCAATACTGTATATAAATGTGCAGAAGCAAATTTTGCAAACAAAACTTTGCGACAAATAGTTTGACTGGGGCACAGGCAGCAAACATGCTCATGAGCAATGGTTGCAAATTTTTCTTGTTTCATGCTGCAGATATATGCCTTTCAAGCCCCATTTAATATTTTACAATTAATTTCAACTACCTATTACCTCATACATTAAAATCCATTTCTGAAAGCATATTTCACAAGGATGTGCATTTCTTAGTTGAATATTCTGAAACCAACAACAAAATTATCTGGACACATCTTTGCCCATTGTTTCCTGGAGTACTTCCCACCATCGGAGCCTTCCCGGTGGCTTGCACTATACAGCATTAAGATGCTGTATAGTGTGGGATTTTTTTCAATTTTTAACAATTATTATAATTCCTAGAACCACCATAGTAGTGAATCATCCAGAATTGATGCTACAGATTCAGTACATAGGCAGCCATTGTTGACTCCCATAGTAATAATGTACTATACAGTATTGTAAATAATTTTAATCAAATTCAGAGAAATTCAGTTTTGTGATGCCTTCCCAGTAGTTTAAATGTCTTATTGTGCTCTGTTGACTGCTAAATGTTGTATAACAACCATACTAGCATATAGAATTCTGCAGCCCATCCTCTTTTGATTGTACTTGTAGAAAGGATGGTACCATAGAACATATACAGTACTGACATACAACAAAATTAAAAAGTAGAAATCGGCACTATTGAATTTGGACAAACCAGAAAACGATTGTCTATTTATATTGCAAAGACAAACTAAATTAATCTAACCTAATCTAACCTTCCTAGGCCTAATACATCCTATCCAAGGCCTAATATAGTACATATGTGTGGTATAGTAGGCCTATGAATGCAGGTATAGTTTTATTTTTAGCTTCAATTTTTCCGGTCTCTATAAAGTGGATAGTACAAAATTCTACTAATTGCTTAGTACAGTACAATGTTTGTACTATGGTTATCTTGAGATGATTTCGGGCTTAGCGTCCCTGCGGCTGGTCCTCGACCAGGCCTTCTTTTTGTTACACACCCCAAGGAAGCAACCTGTAGCAGTTGCCTAACTTCCAGTTAGGCTACTGTACTTATTTACGGCTAGGTAATGGGGGCATCAGGGTGAAAGAAGCTTTGCCTATTTGTTTCCACCGGGGATTGAACCCGGAACCTCAGAATTACGAATCTGAAGCACTGTCCCCTCAGCTGTTAGGCTCCAAACATACGGTGCACATAGTTACAAAAAGTACTACAGTATATAAACAGGAAGATGGATTGTATTGTGACAATGATGTGTGTGATGGTTGTAGACAAAGTAGTCTTCATAAGAGTATCAAATATTTATTATGTAGTTTATAAAAGTAGGTTGCAGTTATTCAAAGAAAGCCACTGATATTGTTTCATATATTGTCATGGAATATGTATCCACATTCAGACATTGTGTGCTAGCAACTGTGAGTAATAATGTTGTTAGTTGTCGTGTGTGTGGTAGTAGTAAACGTGAGACTTCAGGGCCTGCATTCTAATAGTTTGGATTGTACGGTAGTATAAGTCTCAGACATGAAATACTGTAGTAGTAGTAGTACTAGTGCTGTAAGGTAAATAAGGAGTTTCAGGTTTAAGTTTTATAATTAATATTAACAAATTATGAATAAGAGAGTATGTTTGCATGAGATTTATATAGTGTATTATTTTACAAACTGCCTGACAGAGTAGGTTATTACCAGAGAAGCCAGACTCCAGGCTGGGCTTGGAGAATAGAATTTTTCTCAAAACTCATTATAGGGAAACTGCAGGCACCTAGTGTCTAATCACCCTTATTACAGAATACAATTGGCAGGACATCATCAATTTATAATGGAATTTCTACTTTTAGAACTATGTATATTATGTATATATCATGCCTCGCTTTGTTTCAATACTATTAGGGAAACTGTAGAATAACATTACTGCTGTTTGGCCATCTGCATGTTCGGACATAAGCATCTCCCAGGTACAGACACTTGCACCAGGTACCTCAATATTCAGTGGTTTGTATTTTGGGAACATCTATATTTAAGATCCGATATTACTGGAAATAGAAATGGTGTGTGTCATTACAAAGTGACCCCATTATGCAGATAAATTGGTCTCTGTTTGGGTACAGTAGTTGAAACGGGCTGAGTGCGCACCAAGGGTGGTGATACCAATGCCCTATATAAACAGGAAGATGGATTGTATTGTTTAGTTAGCATCTAAAACTTATAGATCAGAGATAAACAAGCTTTGGGTTTGGATGGAAGAAAATTTTGAGAAACCCCCAGCATGGGGGAGCCGGTTGGCCGAGCGGACAGCACACTGGACTTGTGATCCTGTGTTCCCGGGTTCAATCCCGGTTGCCAGCGAGAAACAATGGGCAGAGTTTCTTTCACCCTATGGCCCTGTTACCTAGCATTAAAATAGGTACCTGGACGTTATTAAGCTGTCACGGGCTGCTTCCTGGGGGTGGAGGCCTGGTCGAAGACCGGGCCGCGGGGACACTAAAGCCCCGAAATCATCTCAAGATAACCTCAAGATGAGGGCACTTCCCCTCGGACCCCCCATTATTGGCATGCAAGAGAGGCACCTCAATAGGTGAAACATTAGTTGGGCACAATTTCCAGCTAGAAGGTAAAGTCTCTCGTAGAGTTTTCAATGTGTGACTGTAAAGGTGAGTATAAGTTTAGGCCAAACTTATACAAACCTAAAAAAAAATTTCTGTGATTGACTGAAGGTCTAAGTTGAACAAAAACAAACCTAACCTAACCAACACATGCCTTTTGATTCATAAGGAAGATCTAGGTGGGACATGAAAACATACCTAGAGACACCTCTGGTTTGTATAAGGCTCCAGGCTTGAACCTAAACAAATCTAACAACTTTTCAACAAGCTCATATTGTACATGTCTGGGTCGAACCCAATATCCAATCAAACCAAACCAAACCGAACCCAACAACCCAACCCAACCACCTATTTGTTGGATTATGTTGTAAAGGTTTAAACAAATACCTAAGCCTAAAAGCAGGTTGCACAATGCTTGTGATGTTTGCAGAGGCTTAAGCCTAAAACTTTGCCTAGGTAAGCCCATAGGAACAAGAACATTGGTGGGTTATGGGAGTTTTCTTGCTATATGACTAATATACAAATATACATAATTATGTATACTATATATTACTGGTATATAATGTTAGTGTAAAAAAAACAAATGTTAATAATATGAAAAAATAAAGGCACCATTAGCTGTCATTTATGATGGGGGGGAGGGGATAGAGTAAGGTATTCTTGACACATTGAGGGCTACAGCATACCTATCTATCTACATTTGCATTTTTGTTTTTGTATCTGTTGCCTAGAGAATTCATTGCTGAACATTTTGACACAATTTATAGCTGTACCCTTTCGAAAAACTGATAAAATGTAAAATTGATTGTAAATATTTGTCACATTGCTGAGTGGTCCAGAGAGGCCAAAATGTTGACAGTACTCGCCTAGTTGTGCTTGCGGGATGGGGGGGGGGTTTGAGCTCTGGCTCTTTGGTCCATTCCAGAGTCAGGTCAAGACTGTGTGGAGAGGCTGGACTTGCGAATATTCCTGGGATAAATTTGATTGTCACTGTAAACTATTTTCTTTAATTATTCTTTTCTCTGCAATGTGTGACTAAAATTCCAAAACCAGGTGTTGTCTATAGGCCTATTTACTTTAAACGATACTTGTATTCTGACATTTGCACGAGCATGAGATATCCTAGAGCTAGACTTGATATTGGAAGATTTTATAAAGATGGGTTGCCTTCAAGCCTTTTATAGATCTATAGTGGTAGGAGTATACCCTAGTATTATCTTTCTTCTTTTCAGTATTACACAGTGGTAAAGAATGTGAAAAGAACACATCAGCTTCAGGAATCTGGAGAATTCCAAGAGTTCAATGATGATGTAGAATATTTCTTGGATGCCTTACGGCCTTCCATGCCTGTATCCACCCGGTGTTTGGCTGCCCTCAACCTTGCTCAGAAGTGTATGGTACCAGCCTTTAGAATGCATCTGCGGGCACATGGTACCGTCATCAAGTTCTTCAGTGCTCTGTCTGATGCTCATTCCGATCATGTGAGTATGCTTGTGGAGGGAGGAGAGGAGTACTGCTGGATGTGTGCACATTGACACTAACAATTATTAGTCGCTCAATAATATTTACTCATGGCTTCACCTAGTTTCTAGTGTTATCCAGGCTGAACAGATTTACCCAATCCTTCTCGGTTTATCTATCCATTTATTTACCATAATATAACAATATTGTATTAAGAACAATCCAAAAATTGTGTGACATGCACTTTATTGCTTAAATTTATTGGTAGCTGTCATTACAGAATAAGTTGTCATACTCGTGTTGGATAATACATTTTGGTTAAAGTTAAGATTTATTAGTTTGTGTGGTCTGAACAAGTAGAGGTATACCTTGAGGTGCTTCCGGGGCTTAGCGTCCCCGCAGCCCGGTCATCGACCAGGCCTCCTAAAAAGAGGTAGTATGTAAGATTCTACAATTTTTTTTCCAACTATCTCCACTTGCAATGTTGCCTATTTGCATATGACAAACAGCTTACAGAAGTTATCTAAGATCATAGATGCCAGAGCAAGGACACATGATTCAAGGTGTCAACTTGTCAAGGTATAAGCTTCATTGTGGAGTGCTTCCTCTTGACAGATGTCCCCTAAATTGTGGATGGTTAGATCGTGCAATACCTGTTGTCTGCTCGTTGTTGATTCTGAAAATCAACATCCCTGTAGCCTTGTCTCTTACCCAGGGACCAGATTCACGAAGCAGTTACGCAAGCACTTATGAACCTGTACATCTTTTCTCAATCTTTGGCGGCTTTGTTTACAATGATTAAACAGTTAATGAGCTCCGAAGCACCAGGAGGCTGTTTATAACAATAGTAGTTGATTGGGAAATTTTCATACTTGTAAACTGTTTAATAAATGTTACCAAAGGCATCAAAATCAAAGATTTAGGAAGGATGTACACGTTCGTAAATACTTGCGTAACTGCTTCATGAATCTAGCCCCAGGCCTCCTGATGGGTAGTCTGGATGACCAGGCTGTTAGATGCTGCTACTCAGTCTGATGTATGAATCACACTTTGGTTGATCTGTATTTGTAGGTGGTGTTTATTAAGTTGACTTTTGAACACCATGAGAAGTTGGCTAATTATGCCCCTTATGTTTAGATGGAGTGATGAGAAGGCTCAGGCCCTTGATGATAGCAGAATTCTCTCTCTCGGTGTTCCTGTTGCACCTCTGCTTATCAATGGGGTTATTCTGCACTTCCTGCCATGCTTCATGATCTAAATCATTACTGTATCTGGAATTTAACCAATTTAATTTATTTGTCTCTTGGTCTGATAACTGATAAAATTCAATATTTATTTAATTGGCAGTGTTGTACAGAAAAGTTACTTGACCCCAAGGGATAAATTTGATATGTATCAAGTTAAAATACCTTGATGAAATGAGAATTTCTCAAAACATTATTGTGCTGTATACAGTATTTAAAATGATGAAATTTATTTTAGTAATGTAGTTCTGCTAGATAGCAAGTCTTGAAATGTTTTATAATTTGAATGTTTAATGATTTGTTGTCTGTCAGAGACTGGCAATATGTGCAGCGACAGTGATGTTTACGCTGAGTCAGGACCGGCTTAACATGGACCTGGACCGTGACTCTCTGGAGCTGATGTTGAATCTTCTTGACACCGATGCCGACACTTTGGAAAATGTCCCTCCTGTAGACGCCTCTTTTGTAACCCAAAATAAGAAAAAGATCATGGAACTCTGTCGGGACATGCAAAAAAAGGGCCATGCAAAGCATCTTGGTTTGGATAACATCAATGTAAGTCCTTTGCTTGCTGGGTCAAGTGTAGTGTAGTTCATTTGTTGTGCACCCCATGCCCATCCTTGGAGTGGTAGTGGAAAAGGTTAGAGGTTCATTTTGGGTTCAGGAACTAAACCTCACAGTTTATGTAAGCAAATTACAGAACTGATGATTTTTATTACAGTAAATTGTGTAACTAACTCAACAGTGGTTTCATAGTTCACCAAACTAAGATCACTGTGACCTCAAGATCCCCTAATGCAGTGAGAGTTGTAGTGGAGCCAATTGCATACAATTTTTATTTGGCTATCATGCAATCTTGGTTATGACAAGCTTTGTTTTTTCTTCCTATAACACATTAAAGGCAATAATAATTAATATTTTAGTCAGGTTATGAAGGATTTATATGCATGTCTAAGCCCTAGGTAAAATAGTTGTGAAGTTTTAGTATGAATTCACTGGTGGATATTTGGCCAGAGAATATTAGTGGAAGTGATGTTATTGTTTGACCTGGAAAACTAGGTGAATGAGAGCAGAGTTGTGAAAAGTGGATATGATTTATTTATTTTGTATTATTGGTATTGGAGGAAACTGTGTAATGCTCACTCTTGTCTCTCAGGCGGGCAATCTAGCCATGGAGACACTCCTCAGTCTAACTTCAAAGCGTGCAGGAGAATGGTTTAAGGAGGAGCTTCGGGAACTAGGAGGAGTGGAGCACTTGATACGCACCATCACAAACTGCACACAACATTTCTCGCCAGACTTGGAAATGTGGTCCCATCCGTTGTTGGAGAAATTGTCTAAAGTCGACCGCTGCCTCAAAGTCTTGGAAAATGTGAGTAGCAGTGTACAAATAATTTATTTACTGTCTTATCCCTCAAAGTAGGCCTGTCGTCAAAATTGTCACCTTCGCCTGTTCGAAAAAAAGGATTTGGTACATTTACAGTACATGCAAAATGAAAGAAAATTACCCCTCTTTCTGGTTTGGCAAGCTGTAGGAGATAGACGAGTGGTGGTGTCCCTCAACACCTGAAGTTGGCTGATACTGCAGTATGGGGCAGTGTACCCTGGAAACTGTTTTCTTGATTCACTAAATAGTTGACAACATTACACAATAGTGTTTGTGTTGAATAACCCTATTGTAAGAGCACATAATTGACAACCAGTGATTGAGTGCTTTGTTAACCATAAATGTATATTAAGGTCTACAATGTTAATATGTACAATATTTACAATGTTTCAGTTCTGTTGTATACTTCAGAACTTTTTTCAACTTTCTTTCTTCACATTAAGAGGCAGAGATCCACTCCACACTCCTTATACCATATACCAACAAGTTTCTTCTTTTGCTCCTGCCTTTCAGTGTTCTTGCATACAAGGCACTCTTTTATCCTGTTGCAGGTAAACCTGATCCAGGAAGTGTCATACAACCCACTCCTGAAATTCTTTCAGGGCCCCATACTAACATGTCATCTAGACATCTAGACACTGATGTATCTGGTACGGTACATCAGTGTACTGTACCAGATCAGAAGTTATCTCGAGATGATTTTGGGGCTTAGTGTTCCCGCAGCCAGGTCCTCGACCAGGCCTCCTTTTTGTTACACATCCCCAGGAAGCAGCCCGTAGCAGCTGTCTAGCTCCCAGGTACCTATTTACTGCTAGGTAACAGAAGCATCAGGGTGAAAGAAACTGTCCATATGTTTCCGCCTCCACCGGGGATCGAACCCAGAACCTCAGGACTACGAATCCGAAGCGCTGTCCACTCGGCTGTCAGGCCCCCAAGTTAAATGACCACATTGTAGTTGTTGGGGGTCAGGGGCTCTGGGAAAATTTCTGAGCGTTGCCCCACTTGGAGCATACCTGGAGAGGGTTCTGGGAGTTGTTCTACTCCCCAAGCCCTGCCTGAGGCGAGGCTCATCTTGTGATGCTTCATGGAATGGATTGGGCTTGTGTTGTTGTTATAGATTCAACTACTTGGAACAAGTTCCAAGTAGCATGGGCTATGGTGAGCCCGTAACTTACCTGGCACAGGAGCGGAGCAAGTAGCACGGGCTATGGCGAGCCCATGGTGGACTTACCTGGCACAGGAGCGGTGCTGTTGGGCTTGTTTTGCTAGGTATTTATTAAGGAGTCTGCCCATTATCAGTTCCATTGTTATGACTGCCACTGGTAATTGTGTGGGGATTTTACTTTCTGTAGATGTGTGTGTGACATGTGTTAAGTCAGTCTCTGGGATGGGTTGCATTTGTTGTATTAAGAATTGAATTGGGAGTTGGTCTAGTGTCTTTTCTATTGCATTTTTAATCCCAGTTATGTGTATGGATATGAGATCTGCATTTAACTGAGAGTTCTGGGGAAGTGGATTATGGCTTGAGGGTGTAGGATGGTTAGTGATGGGCATTTTGTAAGTGTGAAGTTTATTGTTGGGGTATTGGTATTGGTGGTGATTAGTTAAGATCTGTGAAGAGTTGTTTCATTGCACTGCTGAATTGCAAGTTGGTGTAGGACAATCCTACTGGCAGTTTTTGCCACAATGAAGGAAGGGCATTTTTTTTATTTTGTATCATGGTCGCCCTCACAGTTTCAACACTGAAAAGTGTCTAAATTGAACGTGTGTGAACAAATCCACAAGGGCCGTAACGAGGATTCAAACCCGCGTCCGAGAGCATCCCAGACGCTGCCTTAATCAACTGATCTACAGCATGGTCAAAGTTCGAATCCTCGTCACGGCCCTTGTGGATTTGTTCATTTGATGCATCACGCAATTGTGATATCTGTGTGTAATGAAGTAAGGGCGAAGAGGGAGAATGGCCTATTGACATAGCTCGAGTGCATGGGGGGGAGTTGTGTAAAACCCTGGTTTGTGCCTTGGAGAGGCTGCAGGATCCAGTAAATTCAGTAGAACTTCGGTTTCAACTCCTTTGACCATGTCGTAGCTCAGTCGATTAAGGCAGCGTCTGGGATGCTCTCGGACGCAGGTTCGGATCCCCGTCACGGCCCTTGTGGATTTGTTCATTTGATGCATCACGCAATTGTGATTTCTGTGTGTATTGAATGTGTGTGTGTGTGTAATCTGAGCAATTGTCACTATTGATGTTTGTTCATCTTTTTGAGATGTTGGTGAATTCTTTACCTCTTAGACACTGTGTTGGATGCTGTATGTATACCTCTAGTTTGTAGAGATAACCAATGATCTCAGCCTAATCAAGCAGAGGTTCATCTAAGAAGGTAAGTAGGCCTGTGTCTTTATATCTTATTTTAGGCATAAATTTCTTTTCTCAGTTCATCAAAAGTCATCTGCTTGTAGTTGTGTTTGGACATCATTTTCAATAATGTCTAGGACATGTTTGACTATGTTTGATTAGTCTATCATGCATTGGTCTGTAGAATCTCACTTCATACCCACATGTTTCAGTCATGTCAGTAGGTTTTGTAGGTTGCTCACTGTGGTTGGGGACCAGACAATAGAGCGATGATCTCCTTGCAGGTCGGTGTTCAATCCCCGACTGTCTTAAGTGGTTAGGCACCATTCCGTTCCTCTGTCCTATCCAAAACCCTTGTACAAGTGCTGTTTATTTGTATGCTTAATGGTTTCTCCTGATAATTACCTTACCTTGTCTTAATCTTATTTCATGTATCCTGATATTAAATATCTTGGGAATTTAATTGTATAGGATGCTGCATCTTCTCTTATCAAAACTCCTATCCATGCCTTCAAAGGAAATTATTAAACAAATTCTGAATAGAAGAATTTGTCCTTGGTTGGTTGGGTATGTGTCGGGATGCAGGCTGTGTGGATCCCTAGGCTGGGAGAGGGTTTTGTTTACCTCTTGGGGGGTGGCAGCGTGCCGCCTCTATTCTGTTTGCATTACTTCGATGTCTGCTGTCTTTGAAAACTATTTTATCCTCTTCAGAGGACAAAAGTTCATCATCCATTTGCCAGCTATCCGACAGTGGCTTGCCTGGATGTTTAGGCGATGTCAATTATCAGTCGGAGTAATGCTGTGTTCGCCTCCACCCTCCGTCATGTTTCCTGTATCTGTAGTTTTTTTTTACTTGTGGATGGAGGTGACTTCTACAGCTTCTTTCAATGCATTCTATTTATTGATCATTTATAGACAGTATGAGGATTTCTTAAAATTTGTCTTTTACTTGTTTTCACTTCCATCTTCTGTGTATCCCGTTGTCCTATTTTTATTAATGTAAAGATGCTGTCCTTGTATTATGGTCTGAGACTATTCAGCTTTTAATGAGAAAATGAGACATGGTGCTATAGAGGTCATGAAGAGAAAATTTATGTGATTTCTTCAATAGGTTCCTGATAGGCTGATGCTTGGGGGGGTTATGCAGGCTTAAAGGTTGCATGCAGTAACAGCCTGGCTTCTCAGTTACATGTTGATCACTGGTAAGCCTGGTCACATACTGAAGCATCAGGTTTTGGACTGCTCTCTGGTCCAGTGGCAAGTAGATGGTGGTAAGTACATGCAAGTTAACACGTGGTTTTCATAAACAATCTCTCATCACGGCTTCTGTGGATTTGGGGTTCAATTCCCGACCGTCCAAGTGGTTGGGCACCATTCCTTTCCCCATCCCATCCCAAATCCTTATCCTGATCTCTTCCCAGTGCTATATAGTCGTAATGGCTCGGCGCTTTCCCCTGATAATTCCTTCCTTCCTACCTGTGGATTTGTTTATTGATATATCATGGTAATGTGATTTCTCTTGTGTATATGGTTTTCATGTAAAGTTTAAATTATTTGTACTTTTTTCTTAAGATGATTACATCTTTTAGACCTGAAATACACAAAAATGTGAAATGCCTATCATGCAGACAGGGCAGAAGATTCTTCATTAATATGTATATCCAACATTTACCATGCAGTTATCTGTTAAAGTAGATTGCAGTTATCAAAAGAAAACCACTGATATTATTTCATATATTGCCTTGGAATATGTATCCACATTCAGACATTGTGTGCTAGCAACTGTGAGTAATAATGTGTTGTTGGTTGTGTGTGTGGTAGTAGTAACAGTGAGACTTCAGGGCCTGCATTCTAATAGTTTGGATTGTACGGTAGTATAAGTCTCAGACATGAAATATTTTAGGAGTGCCGTAGGGGTAAATAAAGAGTTTGATACGAGTTTGAGGTGTATTATTAAGGGAGTGTTTTCACGAGATATATATACAGTATAGTGTATTGTTTTTCACTGTACTCTGTACAATATTTACATTTTGTGTGATTAGGTTCTGTACATTTAATGCTGGTTTTTATTTTTATTTTTTCCATGTAGGAGTTGCCTCATTTTTATACAGATTCTGGACATTTTATACTGATCTCGAAGTTTTTGTTGCTGATATCAATGATTCGGGCTCCTTAGTTTGCTGTTAGTCTTGCCAAAGTGTGAATCAAGAATTAAAAGTTGATACTATTTACTGAATATTGCTTGCAGTTTAAAGCCAAACTCTTCAGAGGCAATGTCATCCCTCTCCCCCTTGCTGCCTGCTTTATTTTTGTAATAGAACTTTACTGTGTACGAGTGACAGAATGCCAGTAGATAAAGCATGCTGCCTTTGATTGCCACATTGCATTTTCTCAATTTTTGATCTTTATGGGCAAAAGTTGGCCTTGTCTGACTTGTCAGAAACCAGGTTATGTATATCCCATGATTTATTTACTTGAATTGTTTGCACATGTGTTGTCTGGTGTGTTTTACATAAAATTTTGAAAGAAAGTGCATATTAAATTGAATGAATGAATTTCCTCCTAATTCTACAGAACACTAAGTCGCACTGTAAATAGCTCCCTCACTTAAACTTTTCAGTGGTGAAAGGGGCACGAGAGCGATTGTATGCCTTAAAACCTCAGTGTCAGTTGAAAGGTGTGTTTGTCTCATCTCTGTAAGGCTGCCAATAAAAGTAACAGGTAGGTTTAACACGATCCCCGGTGTCTTAATTGTTCACAAGAGAAGTATCACATTATAAAGACCATATAGTCTCTGCCAAGTAATATTTGTTCTCTGTATTGTTCTAACTTTAGTTTAACTGTTTGTTGTGCAGGTAACACACCAGAACACGGCCAACCAGGAGTATCTCTTGACATTCCAAAATGGGATCTTTCTGGAAAAACTGATGAGCCTGTACCGAATGTGTCACGTTGAGGTGCCCCTCTACCCTGCGTGTGAAACGCAAAATCAGAAGTCGGCTTCTAGTGGGGCAGCAGCAAGCCAGTTGTTGGTAAAAGCTCTTCTCACTACCATCAAAGTTCTCATCAATCTCACACACAATTCTGGAAAAGAAGGTACATATGGATGTAGTATTTATTTTCATCTAGGTAATAACTTTATATTAATAACTAGGTAATAACTTTATATTGATAACTTTATATATAGACACATTGATTTAATTTGTTGGAGTTTTACCCTGGTGCCCCGTTACTGGTGGGTGATCATGGATGATCAGAGGGGAAGGTACAGGGCTGCTTTGAGTCGGGTTAGGCCTGTGGTACTAGCATCCGGGTCAGAGGAGTCCCCGGTGCCATCTTCGTCTGGTTGGGGCGGTGATGCAATTTGTGTTGGATGGGCTGCCAGTCCAGTTGTTACACCCTGCCCAGGATTCTAACCCAAGTCCTCATGCTTGCAAAACATTTATACCAACCACTTCCCCACAGGTTACCCATTAATTGCTGATAATAAAATGTGTAGAAAATTTAGAATCTATACTTCAGAAAAACAACTCGCACACGAGTGTGGTAATACTTGCATCCTAACCCCACAAGCAGAAGATGAGAGCTGAACATTGGGTACATAGCTTGGATATATGAGAGTGAGTAGTATTGTGGATGCACTAACATTGTCAGTTACATACTGTACATAAAGGCAGCACTGAAGAAAATGTAATCTCCCTACTATTCAACATGGAGAAAGTAGATGCTGCAGCTTAATACTACCATATTTTAATGAATGTGTATGTCCTACTTTTATAGTGTAGCTTACTAAGGTTTCAGAATTTTTTTATACTATCTTGAGTAAGAATTATAAATGTTCTCCACAGAGCAGATCCATCTTCGAGGAATCCTACGAGGCGGTGTACTGAGCATTAAATGCTTCTTTTTTTGCAATAAATGATATTGCGTATATATCTACAACAGGTGTTCGTAGTACAGCACGTTATATGTGAATTATTTATTGACAAGTTATAGAAGAAAATACCTTGATAAACAAGGTTGCTAATATTCATCAGCAACTGAATATTAGCAGCATATAGCAGAATATTGGCCATAATCAGCAACTTATGGTTTGTAAGTTCATCATAAGTTCATTTCCTAATTTGTAATAAGGAAATCCTATGACATTACACTTAGCATAAAATATAAAGTAGACACTTTATAAAATATAAAGTAGAGTAAACTACACTTTTATTCCTTGGATAAAATATAAAAATACTGAGAGAATGGAATATTGTGGAATTTGTAGATTCCTATAGAATAGCTAGACACAAAGATTGAAACTAAAATTACAATAGTAGTAGTAGTAACTAAATATTTTGGTTGTGTTGGATCAATATAAAAGTATGGCATGTGGAATAAGAGAGGATAATGAGTGGAAGATGTAAATAATTTGAAGAAATGAAGACATAGTATAGGAAATGAAGAAAGTATTAAGAAGTTCAGGTGTGAGAAGTCCCCACATACAGTATATTGAAAAATTTAATTTAGATTTTTTGTTAGTCAGACTGGTCTATTTGTGCAAGGTTCCACCATATTTTTTCAAACACAAGTGTTCTTTGATATATATTAAGTGTTTTTTTTTTCAAAGGCCCCACACACGTACACATTAGTCAGGTGTAACATAAACAAGGAGCAATAGATTCAAGCTCAACAAGCTACATTGTAGGACAGAAAACTGGAGATGCTTTTCACCCAAAAGGTTATACCCGTGGAACTGCTTACCTGCCAAAGCTGTAAATGCCAAAACTCTGCCATAATTTGAGGTCAGATAGATAAACACAACTGATAAAAGGAAGGGGTGGGGGGGACTTTGACAAGCTGTCAGTTTCCTGTCCTCATTGAAGCCACTAGGGTGTTAGTGCCCTTCAGGTAAATATGCTATTATGGTTCATTTGTCAAAGCCTCTCCCACGCCATACCCTCATGGTTGTTGTGCCCTAACACTCGCCATACCATACCCTCATGGTCGTTGTGTCCAGGCACACACTACATTATACCCTCATGGTTAACAATTGGAGAGCGGCTATGGAAAAATTGTCATACCTGTCTATGCTCAACAAATTAACAAATCCCCCCTCCCCCTGGAGGCCTGGTCGACGACCGAGCCACGGGGTTGCTAAGCCCCGGCACCTCAAAGTAGCCTCCCCCCCCCCCCCCCAAAAAAAATTATTATAGAATTGTTAATTTGTATGCAAAGGGTAAAAAAAAAAGATAATAAGTAAATATAATCGTTTCGCTTGGTGGAGGCTCTCTGAAAGGTTGCACAGGGGCTGTGTCTGGCATCTGCCAACACCCGATGCTCGACTTTACTGATGCTTCCTGTGTTATTCTTTGATGTTTCACATTGTTTATCACTCGTTTCTCTTTATTTACAAGAGTGTGTGTGTGTGTGTTGAATAGCTTGATAAATCACATCATTCATAACACATGGTAAAGTTTCAATTGATGATTGGTTTACCTGGTATACTCCAGTGGAATTGAGTAGTGAAAAGGATATGGACATAATATTCACTGGTGTTGGGCTCAGATGATGACATATAGCCTAATTGTCACTATATGAGGGAGAGTATAGAGTGAAACAAGCTCTATAGCACCCACAGATAATACTCGTCATATAATGATAACCACATTCACCTAGTAACATGACTATGAAATGCTAGCTGGATTTTTTCAAGTGTCATGGTTATCTTCTCGATCTTGAGATAATTTTGGGGCTTAGCGTCCCCGAGGCCCGGTCCTCAACCAGGCCTACTTTTTCTTACACATCCCCAGGAAGCAGCCCATAGTAGCTGTCTAACTCCCAGGTACCTATTTACTGCTAGTTGAACAGGTGCATCAGGGTGAAACTAACTCTGCCGGGGATTGAACCCAGACCCTTAGGACTACGAATCCCAAGTGCTGCCCATTCAGCCATCAGGCCCCCATGTTACATCCTCATCGTAATGGTAAATGGTAATGGTAAACTCATTACATCCACATAGAACTATTTGCATGATGCATGTCAAACCCAGACAGGTTTCCAGGGTTTGTTTTAACTTGTAATATGTTTAGGACAAGTTACAGCCCCGCTCCTGTGCCAGGTAAGTCCACTATGGGCTCACCATAGCCCGTACTAGTGTACTTTGGAACTTTTGTTCTAAGTAGCTGAATCTAAAACAATAACATGTTTAGGATTTATACATTTTGTTAATTTTTCCTCTAATTTTGTTTTCTCTTGTCCCTACAGCTTTGGGAAGTAAATTATTGGGCGACCAGCAAGATGTATATGACATTACACTCTACTGTCTCTTGATCATGCCCAGATACTTGGCACCAGATAAAAGATTCGAGTTGCTCATCTTGGTGAGTAATACATCTAATCATGAAACTAATGCAATGCCTTCCTCCCAGATTCCTGGCTGTGCCACTCCTGCAGGAGTGTTGGATGTGGATGTACGCACAGGCTCTTGTGTGCATTTAATATATTGGGTTTTAATTTTATTTTTGTAATGTTTTTTCTATTATTTTTTCAGAATGTGTGGAACATCAGTGTACACAAATATATTAGTCAGTAATGTGTGCACATTATTATATTCTTGAAACAATAAAACATATTGTACCCTACACATTATAACTATTCACATGTTAATGCACCTTTATAAAACACTAAGCTGTTCTGATGGGTGTGATAATCTCATAATCAATGATCCAAGCACACCCCTAGCCCCATACATTTTGCACAAAGTTTTTAACTACAAATATCACTTGAAAATCAAAATTGGCTTGATTTTTTCATATTTCTAGTGCAATCATGCATCAGGCTGTCAATAATGTTATTTATATCACAGAACGTGTTGACCATCGGTTGCACAGATACATTCGTGCCACCAATATGCACACCATAATGTAATAATAGAAAATGAAAGCATTATTTTTGCTGTTATTACACTTTATAAACATTATATATATCAACCTGTTTAGTGGTTTGTAACCCTTGCATAAAGGTTTAGGGGGTGTGATAATCTCTGAACTAATGATCCAAGCACAGCCTAGCCCCTCACACTGCACCTGACTAAGCACAGTGCTGCCTGATATCACTGCACACACTACTAATAGTAGCTAAAATGCTGCTATAATAAAATTCATGGTTACCAAATCCTGAAAATGAATCATTATGTACATGTTCATATGATGAAGGAACATTTGGCAGACATTCATGTGCCCAAGGAACATGAGGTCGCATTGCATAATGCTCACACGCACACCAAACCTCTGCGGTTGTGATGGTGGAGATAGCCCAGTGCTTGAGGCATTGTCATGTGCATCAGATTTACTCTGTCACTGATATTTGAGCCTTGCACACAGTCAGAAGTCAGAATCCTACCTGTCTATCTTTCTCATATTCTTGCAGTTTTTCTTATTTATTTCATCATGAGTAAGTAATGCTTTTGTCCGAGCTGCATAGTTGTGCGAAGTGGTGCTGCATGCGCTTCCAAGCACAGGGCCATCTCCATCACAGCCGCAGAGGTTTGGTGTGTGTGAGCATTATGCAGTGTGACTTGTGGTTGCTATGAGTGCCGTATTTAAAATTGGTGTGGCACTAAGGCATGCCTAAAGCTTGGAGGCCCTTTCTTAAAAAGTTGCACTCACAAAGGTGCATACTAAAACAGGATCTTGGCTCTCCACAGAAAATGTTAAAATGTATTTATGCCTTTTAAGTATTTAACTGTAAGGTATTTGAGGTGAAAAAGACATTTCAAATAAATGCATTTACTGATTGCATGTTTATTAAATCAGACAATGCCAGTTAAAAAACTACACATCCAAATTTGCTATGCAGGCCATTATAAAAAGTGCAATACACATAAATAGCTATAAATGCTATTGTTATAAATGTTAAAAGTGGACAAACAATTCTACCTGTCCTCAAGGAGGAGGCCCTCTTTCCTTCTTTTAGAAAATTGACCAAGAGGCACTAAAACAGCTATAACATAAATAAGGTTTCAATAGGATATAAAATGCTTGTCAATAAGGCACATCTGTGACAAACTTCATAATAATTCCAAACATCCAACTGGAGGTATCCATTTTGTTTTACCCGCCGACTACACCATTATATCAATCATTTGTTCTCAAGTTGTTTTTCCTAACAATCGGTTTGTTATTACTGGAGAAATTCGAATGGCCAGTGATGAGTTGAATGCTTGAAAAAAAATTGTTTGCTGGATAGGTAATTTTCAATAGACAAAAGGATAGCCAAGGTTCCTCTCATCCTGGTGTTTCTCCACAGCGTTGTCAGCACCTGTTCTGTTCAACCATAAATAAATAAATGCTGTGCAGTTAAATTATGATAATCTAGTGACAACTTGAAACCAGCCGTACTAATTACAAATTTTATTTGTGCCACGTATTATTTGCATCTAAAAGGGCATCTCATTAATTCTCGTGTAATGAGCTGGCATGCACTAGGGGAGACTCTTACTAAGGTATTTTGAGTAGACCAAGTGCAAGCATGTGTGTGTGTGTGTGTGTGTGTGTGTGTGTGTGTGTGTGTGTGCTACACTTGAGGAAATTATTCTGTTGTGAAGATCTGTTGATGCAAGAACTCAAGGGTTTCTGTCAGCTCAGTTTACCTTGCGTCTTCATGGCAATTGAAGACCTCCCCCCCCCCTCAGTATTTGGGGGTAGGATTACATAAAATTTTCACCTTCCCCCCTGCTGCTCCTCATTACACCTGACCAGTAGTGTTAGACAAGAATGGACATATTTGTCATCTGGTGTCATTAGTCCAATTACATCTAGGGTGTCTACTCTTGTGACCAGACCCACAAACTAAGAAAGAAGGGTGAAGGGAGCGACGACGTTTCGGTCCATTCTGGAACATTATCAAGTCGTTTTGGTCTGTCCTGGATTATTCTCAAATCGATTGTCAGACAATGCCTTAGAATGTGTCCAGGCGGACCAAACGTCGTCGTAGTCCGCTCACCTTCTAGATTGTGTGGTCTGGTCAAACGTACCTCAGCCACGTTATTGAGTGACTCATCGTCGCCTGCAATAGTTTGTCGTACGCATTATTGATCTTCTAGGCTTAGCTGTATTAAATTAATTATCTACAGTAATTTAGTTTAATTTATTTATTTAAGTGTGTTTTAGAAAGAATCAGGTTTTTTGTTGGCTTATTAAAATATATGCACTTTTTATCAGGATGCTTGTTGTTTACCTGGGCTTAATTTGGTGGAAACAATAGTAAAGCAAATCGTAATGTGCTAATGAAAACTAAGCTCCAGACATTTGCGGAAGATGATGAAGATTATTTGTGGTAAGTTGGAATACTTTTAATAACATTACATACCATTATTTCGGTAAATTAGTTACAGACATTCGGTGCCGAAACTAGTTCGTTGAATTGAAAATAGAATTGACTCGAATATTATATTGAATTAATTTGTATTATAATAGCTATGCCTGTTCAAAACGTATATCACACATTATTCTTGTCTCCATATAGGACCAACCGTAAAAAAGGGTGCGATGCAGGCCCTGATAGAGCTGTTTTATCGTAGCGAGGAGAGTGCACGACAGCAGGAGGCTCACCCCAATAATCATTGACCACGACCTAACAGACAGAGCAACAAAAAGAGAAAAAAAAGGAAGACGAGATAGAGAAACTGTGGCTAATGTGAGTGGAAGCTGGTTTCAATATTGTAAGGAGACGATGAGCACAATAACGTGGCTGAAGAATGAACAAAGGGCACAGCTGGAAGATGGGGAGCGTGACGTTTTCGGTCCATCCTCGAGCCATCAAGTTGGGTGTGATAATCTAACCAGACTCCGTACGTTGTAAACACGTGTTCCGCTTCTCCATCTTCTGATTTGTGTTGGTCATCAACTAAAGAAGATATGGGGCATGGTGTTGTATCCAGTCCTACTGCTCTAATCTCCTAATTACCCCCCCTTTTCCTCCTACCTGTTCTGCATCATCTGCATCTTGATTCGGAGATTCTCCGAATCAAGGTTCGTTAATTCGAGGTTCCACTGTATTGTTCAACTCTCTCTATAAATAAGTTATTTCAGTGAGAATATTGCAAACGTGAATATTCTCATAGAAATTATCCTATCTTCACCACTCGTCTTCATGATATTTTTATAATGATCTTCCCATTTATGTCGTGGATTAGTATCTCAATTAGATTAGTGCGTGATTAGTTACGGGCAGAATCAACTCCAAAATATTAAGGTGACAATTGTACTACTGTTGGAGTTGCATAACCAGGTGTTCGCTTCCAGACGGGTGAAGCACAAGCGCGAATTAGACTAACATTTCAGAACAGCCGTAAGGAGGGAGTAAGAAGGAAGACTGTATTACTACTTAAATTTTATAAATGGTAAGTTGGGTAAACAGATAAGGCAGTCTAGTAATATACTGAAGAAAGAATATTTATATAAGTTGGGGAGGACATAGTAATGTATTGCAATTTTATAGTTGACGGAATAAGTCGTCATCGGGTCACACTCGGAATCCGTCGTATGACGTTTTATTTTATAATGAGAGAATCGATTTAAAACAATTACAGCTGGACCGACTAGCGATGGGTGGGGCGATTAGCTGGAGGGGAAACAGGCGGAGAACCGGAATTCTTTATCAATGAGTCCGTATGCTCGAAGTCCAATTTCTTCGCACGAAAGCACTCAAAGAAAGATGGTATGCAGACTACTATATTATGTGCAGGGTGATAAATGTATGTAATTAAAAGCATGTATGTGAGGATAAGAGCAGTAGAGACTGGATAACAACCCACCATTGCCCCCACATCTCTCTATTAGTAATTTGAGACCGAACCACAAAACCAACACTCAAACGATGGAGAAATCTGCCGATGTTTTCGTATTCTTGGATAATTATCAAATCCCCACAACTTGATGTCTGGATGGACCGAAACGTCATCGCTTCCCCTCTCCGAGTTGTGCCCGTTTGGTCATTTCTTCAGCCACGTTATTGTGACTCATCGTCTCCTTAGCAATATTTAAACCATGCATTCCACTCAATTTCCACCAGTTTCTTCCTATCGGGTCGTCTTCCTTTTTTTCGTCTTCTTTTTGTTTGCTCTGTTCTGTTAGGTCGTGGTCAATGATCTCATTGGTGTGAGCCTCCTGCTGTCTTGCACTCTCCTCGCTACGATAAAACAGCTCTATCAGGGCTGCATCGCACCCTTTTTTACGGTTGGTCCTATATGGAGACAAGAATAATGTGTGATATACGTTTTGAAAACGGCATAGCTATTTATAATACAAATTAATTCAAATATAATATATCGATTCAATTCTATTTCATTCAACGATACTAGTTTCGGCACCGAAATGCCGCAACTATATTACTCGAAGTAAATGGTGATGTAAAGATGTACCATTACTTACCACAAAATAATCTTTCATCATCTTCCTCAAGAATGTCTGGAGCTTTAGTTTTCATTAGCACATTACGATTTGCTTTACTATGTTCCACCAAATTAACAGTAAACAACAAGCCTGAAAAAAGTGCGTATTTTAGCAACAAAACGTACTTCTAAAATAAATAAATATAAACTAAATACTGACTATAATTAATTTAAACCCTAGCCTAGAAGCCAACAATAGTGGTAGACAAATATGCAGGCGATGAGTCACATAACGTGCTGAAGTAGTTTACCAGACCACACACTAGAAGGTGAAGGGACGACGACGTTTTGGTCCGCTTGGACCATCTTGGACCATTCTCAAGCGTCGATGTTGTGACAATTGACTTGAGAATGGGCCAGGATGGACCGAAACGTCTCGCCCCTTCACTTCTAGTTGTGTCTGGTCAAGGAGGGACAAATAGATGTAATGACCCAGGACAAATAGTCCATTCTTGTCTAACACTACTGGTCAGGTGTAATGAGGAGCAGCAGGGGGGAAGGTGAAATTTTATGTAATCCACCCCCAAATACTGAGGGGGGGGGAGTCTTCAATTGCCAGTGAACGCAAGGATAACCGAGCTGACAGAAACCCTGGAGTTCTTGCATCACAGACCTTACACACAGAATAATTTCCCAGGTGTAGCACACACACACACACACCACACACACACATGCTTGCACTTGGTCTACTCATACCTTAGTAAGAGTCTCCACCTAGTGCATGCCAGCTCATTACACGAGAATTAATGAGATGCCCTTTTAGATGCAAATAATACGTGGCACAAATAAAATTTGTAATTAGTACGGCTGGTTTCAAGTTGTCACTAGATTATCATAAGTTTCAGAACTGCACAGCATTTATTATTATTTTATGGTTGAACAGAACAGTGTGCTGACATGACGCTGTGGAGAAACACCAGGATGAGAGGAACCTTGGCTATCCTTTTGTCTATTGAAAATTACCTATCCAGCAAACAATTTTTTTCAAACTATGGATATCACCTCATCACTGCCATCGGGCGGCTGGGAGGAGAGGACTCGAATGGGTCTCCATTAAATAACATAGACCGTCTTGTGTATGAAGAGACAAAGGCTTGAGGAACAGATGAGTGATATAATGGTGGGGTAATCGGCGGGTAAGAGCAAACAATGGAATTACCAAAATAAAACAGCAAGAAAATAATGGACAGGTGGATTGTGGTAAAATGTAAATTAATGGAAGTTTGTCCACAGTATGTGCCCTTATTGACAGCATGTTTATATCCTATGAGAAACCATGTATTATAGTTGGGTATAGCTAGTTTTAAGTGCCTCTTTGGTCAATTGTTCTAAAAGAAGGAAAGAGGAGGGCTCCCCTGAGGACAAGTGTGAATTGTGTTGTCCCACTTTTACATATTTAACATGAGAATTTATAGCTAAATTTATGTGATTGCACTGTTTTTTATAATGGCCTGCATAGCAATTTGGAGTGTGTAGTTTTTTAACATTCTGCATTTTCTGCATTTAGCTTAGACATGCAATCATAAATGCATTTTATTTGAAATGTCGGGTTTCTGGTTCACCATGCTAATAGCGCGTGTGGTGGCGGACAGTTAAATACTTAAAAGGCATAAATACATTTTAAC
>WNGS01111181.1:6178820-6271484 GCA_020271785.1 Procambarus virginalis | reverse complement strand
ATTCACATGCTTTGCAATAACACTTGTAAGCACAATCAATAATGAACAAAGTAACACTTCAATTTATAAGGAAAAAAGGGAATGCATTTTAGAAAATAAAGGTGCCAAGCCACTATGACCAAATAGGAATAGTACTTTGATGAACTAAATCAAAGGAATGAAATACTATTAAATTTACAAACACAAGAGCAGGACATTAGGTCATCTATCTGAAAAGAGTGGCATTAATGATAAGAAAGATGATGACCAAACCACATATCAGAAGATGGAGAACGACGACGTTTTGGCCCATCCTGATTAAGTACAGTAATTATCAAAAGGCAACACCAAGCCAGGAAGACTATGCAGCACCATCAGTTCAGGATAATCAAAAGGTGCCAAATATCACTAAGGATGCCAATACAAGAACAAAAGCTCACAAGGCGAGCAATATCAAAGATATCGAATTCACCATGGATTCTATCAAAGGACAAGTGATGGCGAGGGACAGACGGAAGGAAGATACTGTACATAAAAGTCCTGAAAATCAGGACATTCAACAAGGATATGCATGACTGGAAGAGGGACAATGCAGTTAGGACAATAAGGAGGAGGACAATGCTCCATTAAGTGCTAGTGAGTTAAACCCGAACGCCAATATGTAACCTCGCCAGAGCCATTTTCCACCGCCGATTATGGTGGTAGGAGGAAGGCCAAGGAGGACAAGCTTCCCTTAACAGCAAGCAGTGTTGAACCATAAGAAAAAGAGGCAAGAGGACAAGAATCTTTACTGAAATGTTCTACGAGATACTTCAATACTTAGGCATTCTGATGATGCTAAAATAAGTGCCAAGAGAACAGGAATCTTTACTAAAATGTTCTACAAGATACTTTAATACTTAGGCATTCTGATGATGCTAAAATGAGTCACCCATACTTCAACAGTCAACATTCTGATTATGCTAAAATGCATCACATAATCTCAGATATTTTTTTTCGAGCACACAAGCAGTGTGGTGGGTAGAGCTTATCAGGGACAAGCCAAAGTATCAGAAGACCAACCAGATCACACCTCGGCCAACCTCTCGTCAGTCAAGACAATAATTCTTCTGCTTGTGTGTTATTTTTTTTGTGTTAATTGCAATTACCTGACAGTGTAGTATAAAAGTTGTGTTACTTTTACAGTTACATAGACTGATCATGAGTGCACATTTCAATTTCTTTATCCATGATGACAAATAATAAGGAATGTTGAAATATTCATAAACCATTGTATATTCAGTGGTCATGCATAATCTGTTATCAATACACCTTTTTTTATATAACATATATAATCTAGAAAATTCATTTGTGAATAATTTTACACCAAATTTATAATTATAACCTAAACAATAACACAAACTGTAAGAGAGAATAAATATTTGGGTGTCACTGTGTCACTGAGCAGGTATTCATGCCTTCATTCGTCCTTTTGCACCTCGCCACCAATCTTACTTTATAATAGTTTATTCCCTTTTCTTCCTCAGTTTTGGCTTGATAAATCAAGTCCATGATGGACTTAAAACAGTCACTTTTACTTGAACACTTCGAACAAAGGAGGAGGAGATTGAACCATGAAAAACAGAGAAAAATGATGATGAGGAATTCATACAACACAAAACAGGGTCCACACTACATGATCCCAGCATTGGTGAGTGGAAGGTAATCCTGAGGTCCCAGACCAACCAATCTCAATCAAGGTAGATCCAAAAAGGCACCAACTGGGACTTTTGCCAGTTGATCAGGAACGTGAATCAGGCCAAATGGGAAAAAATAAGATCCTTGGCTAGAAGTTGAACAAACTGAGAATCCAAACTGTCCAATTAGAGATATAGGACAGAATACATAGCCCAAAAACACTACTACTTTGAAGGACCACCCTAGTGGTTATCTTAGTTATCTTGAGATGATTTTGGGGCTTAGCGTCCCCGCAGCCCGGTCCTCGATCAGGCCTCCTTTTAATTACATTCAAGGCAGAAAACATTGTAGTGAACCTGGTGTAGATTCTAGGCACAAAGTTTCAAGCTAAAAACTGAATGAAAGTGGTAATAGCAGCACTTGAAACTCTAGCCAATCCCTGAACCTCAGGGTGTGTAAGAACATGCTACTAAACAAGGGGGGTTCCAATAATTTGCATCAGAAACATGGTCTCACAATGAGGCTGCTGCATGATAGGCCATTGCTTGATAGTCCAAGATGATAGACATCACACACTGGAGGGCATAAGGATTCCTTCACTTACCAGGTGGTAACAAGACTGACCATTGACATTAAAAAGCACAGAATTGTAACCTGGAAAGCTGCAAGTCGTAATGTTGTTCTAAATTGGATAGGGGAGGTAGGGGATTTCCATTGCATATGACTAGTAGAGGAAATGAAGTCAAACAGACTTCCAGAGGCAACAGCTACTACTACTAGCTGCCTGGGCCATTACATGAACCGATATGCCTGGTCGCTATTTTAGTGTATATTTAAGACCTATTCTTCCTGTACTTTCCATATACGTGTATGTGATGCCTCTGTTGTCTCCTTTCTATAGAGCACATTTTAGTGCTTTGATATGGTCCCAGTAATTGTTTTGCTTTATCATCTCTATGCCTGCAATATATGTTTTTCTGAATTCTTCTCTCTACTCTCAAATCTATCCTCTCTGCCTTGAAAGGAAAATAAGTACTGAGCAATATTCAAGCAGAAAACACAAGTGATTTGAAAAAGCATTGTGGTGAAATCCCTGGATTTGAAGTCTCAAACTGTGCCTAATCATTTTCATTGCTGATGCTATGTTTCCTTGTTATGCTCACTAAATTTTAGGTTGTCTGACATCATTATTCCCAAACCCTTTACAAGAACCAGGACCAGTCACAACATACACACTACCATACAACTAACTGCATCTCATCATCAATAGGCCTTGTGGTGGCAAGAAAGTCCCACACACTACCTAGAAGCAAGATGACTCAAAAAGGATTGACCCCACAGAGAAGGAACCCAACCCTTGGAGAACCCAACTTGCCCTCATGGAGCAAGCTGACCACCATGGAACAGAACCTTGGTCTAAAGTTGGATCAAAATAAAAGCTATACACTGTGGATAAGGAAACAGGAAGTAGGTTCTAGCCTTTGAGCCAAACAATACCAAATGAGTGTGGCTGTTCATCTACAGCAAATTATTGCTTGCTATGTTTTCTTCTTCCTTCCTTTTCTTTCAAGTCCTAAGATTTTTGTTTCACCTAACCTTTTTGGTGGTTTCCTCAGTTTTGCGTCGATCTCTGATCCTAAGATCTCCTCGCTTTGAAGAGAAAGATTCTGGCTCTGTCTCAATGCAACAGTGTGGGTGTCAGATGCCTATCATGATCCTTCGGCTTAGCAGTAACAATGCATAAGCATCAAGGAGCTACTGAAGAAGCATTTACAGAAAATTTCATTCGCTTGGGCTCCGGGAAACTCAAACTCTCGACCCCACAAGTATTAGGCAAGAGCTTTACCTCTAGACAGCTACAATAGTAAAAATTTCAGAGGCAGCAAACCACTGCCCATCTGAAATTTTATACTTCACCCAGCCACTGCTTAGGTCCAAAAGTGATCCCCTGCCCATGTCATATAAATCATCTATTTCCACATTTTATGGTGGAAATAGTGTGTATTTCCACACTATTGTAGAAATAAACATTTCCATGTAGTGTGGTTGAAATTGTTATTTACATAAATGTTCAATACTTGTATCCCAGCATCATTTCTCTCTCTCTCTCTCTCTTTCATCTTTTCTTGAACAGAAGATAATGTCACCATATACCCCCCTTCAATTTCCTTTTACTCTTTTTATTTTTTATAAAGAAAATAACTTTGGCTTAAATCAGCCAAGTTTATTCTGCTTTTTAAGAGGTATATTGTCATTGTTTATGTTTGACATTAATACATAATTTATTTTATGTACCAATATTCAATATTGGCCTAGAACCCAAGTTTCCATCAAGTTCTTTATCATTATTTTCTGAACTCCATGTTTCATGAGGTCTCCATAAACTTGACAGTGTTCACAATTTAGATCCTACTGTAAATGTATTTATTCATGCTACTCTTTTTCTCTTCTTTAATTAACATTCTTTAGTTCTTCCAATAATTTGCTATTTAATGTGCTAATAACATTTTGCTTCTTGTTCTAACTCACATTTTGAGTCAAATTCAAATAACATCTCTCTCTTTTTGACGGCTTTTAATTGTTGTATCCAAATGCCAAATATATTTAGTTTTAAAAAATATCATTGTAATTTTATCTTATGAAACACAGGTATATTTACCTTTAAACAGATTTAACATTCAAAGTGTATGCAGCCCTGAATATTATGTGTGTTAATAGTAAACATCCTAAAAATATTTAATAACCTAAGTATTAAATTGAACTCCACTCCAAGAGATTGTTTTTGTAATTCACTTACACTAGTGCAAATATGGCATATTTAATAACAACTTATAATTTACCTTTGGTTATTTTCTTCAGGAGTTCTCATCTTGTGCTTGATGAAATCTTTCTGAAAGCCCTTAGACTCTGGACACTATGATTGTCTCCTGAATGAATGATTATATGATTCACTAAAGAAGCCTTTTTTGCAAATTCTTTCAGGCACTTTGAACACTGAAATGGTTTTTTCTCCTGTATGAACTCTTAAATGTTTAATTAAACTGTTTCTCTGTAAGAAAACTTTCAACACTCTGAACACTGGTATGATTTCTCTCGTGTATGAGTTCTGCTGTGCAATACTAAGCTATATTTTCTTGAAAAGCCTTTCAAACACTCAGAACATTGATATGGTTTCTCTCTTGTATGAATTCTCATATGCTCTATTAGAGTATCTTTTTTGGGAAATGCCTTAGGACATACTGAACACTCATATGGCTTCTCTCCTGTATGAACTCTCATATGTTTTACTAGATTAGTATTTACTGTAAAACCTTTCTCACATACTGGACACTGGTATGGTTTTTCTCCTGTATGGCGTCTCATGTGTATCTGCAAATGACCATTTTGTTTAAATGCTGCCAGACATATCGAGCAATGATATGGCTTCTCTCCAGTATGTACTCTTTTATGTCTTACTAGAGCAATTTTGTTTGAAAAATCTTTCAAGCACATTGGACATTGATATCTTTTATCCCCTGTATGAATTCTTGTATGTTGAACAAGTTCATAATTGAATGAAAACTTTTTACCACAAATTAAACATTGATGAGGTTTTTCACCTGTATGAACTACACTATGTTTAGCTAACTTAGAACTGTGTTTGAAAATTTTCTGACACACTGGACATGGATATAGCTTCTTGACAGGGTGACACCTCATGTGTGCTGCCAGACTTTTGCTGTTCGAAAAGAATTTTGGACATTCTGAACATAAATATGTTCTCTCTTCTATATGGACTCTTAAATTTGCTTCTATGGCAGACATGAAGAATGTCAATATAGTAAACAATTTCCTGCCTTAAATACTTGTATGCTAAATTATACTTCTTAGGAATATTTTGATGTTGATATTATTCCTCTCATCTACAAACTTTGGCATGTATTACTAAGCATAACATATAAGACGACTTGAAATACTGAGCAATGGATGTCACCTATATATAGATATATATACAGTATAAATATACAGTTTATATATTCCACTAAAGATGTTTTTTCTGAAAGATCTCTTAACTTTGAATACAAAATAATTATTTTTTCAACACTACACTTCAGTGCCAAAATAATTTCATATTTAAAGTCAACATTCACATGTGTTCTGTACAAAATAAATTAATACATTTCACAGTACATAAAATACATGAACAATACATGGAATTATAACAATTACTATAAATTTTCAAGAGATTTACCATGCAGGGCCTAGGCTCTCTTTTCAATGAAAGTACAAATAGTTTACTAAATTTTTCTAGTAATGAAAATTACAGTAGTTACTGAATGGGATTAAATATCCTTAATTGTTTAAGTGATATATTGCTTGCATATTGTTTATTTTATGCAATAAATTCAGTTTTGTCAAAATTCTAATGCCGTCTAAGTCTCGTATTTTTCTTCAAAATTCTATTTTCATCATCATTCTCATACTGAGAATCATTCAATTATGAATCAATCATGAATAAGCCAATGAAAAATGAAAACAGAAGAATATTCATAAGGATCAGAAATGTTTCATGGAGAAAATAGGTTTACACAACTGTGTAAAAATTAACAACAAAACTATTTGATGTTAGCAAGTACAGAGACATAAGGTTAGGATCTCAATGCTATCACAACACTATTAAATGTAACAAACTACATACACAATGTAACATAATGGCCTTTAGGATACAAGTCTTATGTCAATGTGGTGATTGAGTAAACTTGTGCTTCAGTGGGTGATAGTATAGTAAATCATAACAAATTGGATGAGTGAAATTAACTTACATGAACTAGATGTAATTTACAGCAGATTAAAATAACGACCAAGATGCAGGATGCCGATACTGCACTTGTGGTATTTCTAATATATGCTTCGCATCATCATTGCAATCTTTTATACCATGTGCATCCAGTATTTCTGTCAAATGCTGGAGGTTATGATTGGGTGTTGACATTCAATGTACATTTCTGGTGTAGAGATGAGCTGCAAAAAAGAAATCATCATTAGTAATCTGATAAGATATTCAATTTCTTTTGCCATAACACATCAAACAAATGTTTATTGTGCCATAACATCAAACAAAATTAACATTATACTGTTTCAATTATTTGTAATTACAATCCTTCCAGATATAAAAGTTTCAATATGATTTGAATGGGTGAAGTATATCCAATTAAATTCTATGATGGAAAGAGACAAAGAGCCTCTGCACATCTATACACAGAGGAATCCACATATAAGTTTGAACACATCACATTGCAAAATTCACAACGAGACACGGTAGAAAGGTTCAAGTCGGCTACAGACTGAGTTCAGGTAGAACAGATTCTGGTCTACTTGGGAAACATTCTCTGAAATCTACCACCTAATTGGGTAGAGTGACACTGCAGTAAATTCTAACAAATTGGATGAGTGATATTAACTTGCATGTAAGTTACATGTAACAAGATATCTATCTATAATAGAACAAGGAGTGTTGCTGTTTTGAATGCTTGGGGACTTTGAGGGAGTGGCCAGTCAGAACAGGATGATCTGGAACAGAGCAAATTGATAGGTAGTGCAAGAGAAGTTTATATGCAATTAACTCTAGATGAGTGTCGAGACTACTAAATGCGAAGAGGAAAAATCAGCACTGAATGAAATGAAACGCCTCCAGATGGATCCAAGGTGGCTCCCTGTTGTTAGCTGCTCTGACTAGCTTCTCTCCTAAACAGTCACACCAGACAGTTGTGAGTCGATAAGAGTCTACTGGGGAACAAATCCTCCTCCTCCTCTGAAATCGAGGCCAAAACCTGGTCCCTTCACAGAGGTAAAGAGAGAAAGCATCTGTGATCATCCTCACCAAAATAGCAAGCCACCAGCCAATAGACAACAATCTGCCCAGTAGTAGATTAATTATCCTCTAGTTCCAACTGCTCACTACACACAGTCGGCCATTAAGATCTATTGAGTGTCCGTGAACAACATGAGATATCTTGTGACTTTCAAGTGCTAGTAGAGCTTAACAATGTGATTTATTTAATAAAGTGTACTGCAACGCATTGAAAAATATAGCGTAGTGACCGACACTTAGTTTACAATAGACAGGAAAAATAACATAAGCGGAAATACTGTACCTGCAGTGCCTTAACATGTAATTTATATTCCGAGATCAAACAGTGTTTTTGCTGTTATTACACTACATACACTCAATTACAGTACAGTATATATATCTGTATTTTTGTGCACCATAACCACCTAAATGGTCTGTTGTGAGTTTATACACACAGAACAACGAATTTAAGGTCAGCCTAGCACCTGACAGCTGAGTGTGGTAAGGGCTGTCCCAAATATATTTTTACATTATTATTTCAAGATCTTTTAATCATTTTATATTCAGTTTTTTGCACTAATATTATTCAAGTGTGTAATTTTGAGGAATGTGTATAGTTAAATGTGTGGAACATCGCTGTGTGCAAAAATATGGTGACTGTATCTTATGACATTTTATAATTTAAGATCAGTGTTTTTGTTATTACAGTATACACACACTTTATATACATTTATCTATAGTGGTACCTCGGAATACGAGTGTCCCTGTATACGAGTTTTTCGGAATACGAGCAGGATTTGCTCGGAAAATTTGCCTTGGAAGGCGAGGGTTACCTCGGAACACGAGTTTGTTGCTACACGTACAGGCAGACTAGAGCGTGGTGGCACAGCGATCGTGCCTTAGTTTACCAGTATCTCGTGCCCAGTGACTATCCCGCCTTAATTCTTCACAAGGATTTACAGTTTTTTTTTTTGGGCCATTTGAGCATAAAAGTTGTTATTATATATCTTGCCATGGGTCTCAAGAAAGCCATTGGTAAGGTTCAACCTAAGAAAATTGCTGTGAGTACAGGCAGTAGAGGATGTCCCTTCTTGATTAAGAAAATGTCTGAAGTAGGGGAAGAACTGCAAGTTTTGTTGAAAAAACTCACCCAGATAAAGCTGTAGCAGGCCGTTGCATTGACCTTTTAAATGACAATGTGATGTCTTACTACAGACAAGTGTTAAAATGTAGGGAAAAACAAGTGTCTTTAGACAGATTCTTAGTAAGACAAGCAAGTCCTAGTGGTATGCAGGCAAACTGTGCCAGAGAGTGCACACCAGTGAAGTCCTCACTGCCTGATGTTATAATGGAAGGTGACTCCCCTTCCAAACAGTAACACCACTCCTCCCTCCTCCTCACCATCTTCTATACGTCAACAGCAGTCATCAGCAAGGGTAAGTAATAACATAGTTTTGTAGGTTTATTTAAATGAATCAGGTATAAAATTTAGTAGTTATGAGGTTTTTGGGTAATCAGGAATGAATTAATTCATTTCCCATTATTTTTTATGGGGAAATTAGATTTGGATTACGAGTTTTCGGAATACGAGCTGTCTCCAGGAACAGATTAAACTCTTAAACCAAGGTACCACTGTATTTTTATAAACTGTAAAGCACCACAAAGTAATTCTGATGTGTCTGGTAATGAAATCTTAGCATAGTACATATAGAGGTACACATTACGACCAGCTGACTCGAGCAGCTGAAGTTATCTGGCACACCAAATTACCCAGAAATATACAAAGTACGTCTCAATTATTACTTCTAACACTGCCATTATTATTATTATCAGATTCCTGTGATTAAATCATAAATATGAATCATTTTCAACAAAATTATTTTCTAAAGGAACACGAGGTCTTTTTGCATGATGCGTACATTCACAAACCTCGGCTATGTGCTGTGAATGTACTCACCTAATTGTGCTTGCGGTGATTGAATGCCTTCTGCTGTAAGCATCATAACTAACAATGTGTTCACTGATATGTGAACCTCGTACACAATTTCTATTGTAGTCAAGATCACCTATGACACTATCATCACAAAATAATTGCAGTTACTCATTTTATTCATGATTACTAAGTGGTGGTCTGGCCCTGACTTGTACATGTGTACAGTACTGTGAGCTCCAGCTGCATGCACCAGCCTTTGTTGCTCTGGCAGTACTGAGGTACTCTCAGTCAGGAAGGATGCAGCCATTTTTGTTTTTGTTTCCAGATGGTATCTGCTTACTGGAGTCCTGAAGAACAGGATGTGGGCCCCTGTGTGCCCCGCAGGAGTTTCGAATCTTACGATATTCTAACAAACGTCACTGGGGGCCTGACGGCTGAGTAAACAGCACTTGGGGTTCGCAGTCCTGAGGGTTTGAGCCCTGGTGGAGGCAGAAACAAATGGGTAGAGTTTCTTTCACCCTGATGACCCTGTTTACCTAGCAGTAAATAGATACCCGAGAGTTAGACAGCTGCTACAGGCTGTTTCCTGGGGATGTGTGTGAAAATTAGGATTAAGGACTTGCCTGAAATGCTATGCGTGCTAGTGGCTGTACAAGAATGCAAGAGCTCTTGTATATATAAATAAAATAAAATAAAAATAAAATGTAGGGTAGCACACCCCCATTTCCCATGATATCACAGGTAGCGCAGTACAGTACACAGTTGAGAGGCGGGACCAAAGAGCCCAAGCACAAATAGGTGAGTACAGTGGTTAAGACCCCATAACTCATCTCGGTTAACATCACAATATCAAGCCCAGCTCGAAGTCAAGCGAATTGAGCTTGCAAGTTGCATCCACAGACTCGGGGCTTCCAGACTCCGACTTATCAGGGCAGTTTTTGGTTGTTATAGTCCTTAGATTTGGCATAATTTCCGTAGGATGTCAAACCACTAACTATTTTACCCTAAACAGTAGCCCAGTCATGATGGAAAATTAAAATACATTAACAAGTCAGTGTCATTATTCAAATCATTATCTTTATTAATGAAATTATTAATTCCATGCAATGTGTTTAATCAGGATTTGATTGTCAATATACATTTCAAATTAATAACAGTACAGTACTATAATAATAATCTTCTGTGGATAAAACATTACTGACTATTTTATTGGATTAAACTAGAAAGATAATTACAAACTAGTGCCCCACCAAACAATATACTATCTCAAAAATCAAGTCGCTTTATAAAATCCTATTCACAGGCTACCATACTACTTGTGTAAAGGAGGAAATGTATATGTTTATCTCTCAGAATGTTTGGTAATATATTTATTGTTTGTGATGTGTGTATATGTATGTATTAACACGATGTACTGAACGGGGTGAGAATAGCTTGAGCTACCTCATCCCTTGGTGTGTATTTTACCTCAATAAACTTATTTCAATTTCAATTCACAGGCAGTTGGTAGCAGTGGTCAGCAAATGTAGATGTTAAATCCAACCCCAACTGAATATTTAGTAGTTCCAGGAAGGAACTTATAAGTCCATATAACTGCCTCTTTCATCATAACAGCTAAGACAATTTTGTTTAGCTCATTTAACCAATCTTATAAACTGGATTAATTTAACATTTGTTTTATAATTATTATTATGGGCATTAGTTTATGGTACTCTGGAAGGAATAGATTTTTATACTACCAGCATTGCTTTAGTATTTTTGAACTCGCATTGCATTTCCTTTGGAATAGAGGTGAATATTTCCTACACTGGAAGCGGTGGAAAGGGCAGAACCAGAGAAACCTGTAACATGCCTGTAGCCAAACCCTGCCCAGAGAAAAGACAATGCAGAAAAACTTCAGGTTTCTCTGCACAACCACTCAACCAGCAAGCAAGTCACCTGGGGCCAATGCAACCCCAGATGGCAATGACGATGCAGGCAGAGCAAAACTGCCCAAGGGAGACAAAGAGATGCTGACCGTGAATCCCAAACAAGGCCCTGTCAATTCCTAACCTAGGACAGAACCAACTGGGACTTCCCCCAGTTCACCAGGAACCCAAACCTGGCAAGCTGAGAAAGATCCAGATTTCTGTTCTACTGACACATGAACTGACTGGGTCCCACGTCAACCAATCATTTTAGTAAGCAAACACATGAACCCCTAACAGATGTAGTTGGGCCAAAATGACTTGCACCAGCCTGGTAAACATAAAGGGGAGGGGGCTACAGATTCAAGCCAAAGGGAAGACCCCTGAAACAGTGAACCTGATGTCCCACAACAAAACCTGGCTAGTCCCTAAACCTGGGATGTATTGGGACATGCCAATAAGCATCCTGAAGGTCCAGGGACACTATCCAAGCTCCAGGCTGTGATAGTAAGGAAACTACTTATTTATTTATTTATTTATATATACAGTACAAGAGTTCTTACATTCTTGTACAGGCACTAGTATGTATAGCATTTTGGGCACAGGTTGGGGCCCAACTTGGGTTAGAACTTGGGCCAAAGTGTTCATGTGGAAAGTCAGACAGGAAAATGAAGTGGTTCAGACCTGAGAGTGAGGATGTACTGTAAGTCTGCCGAGTCCCTCTTCAGGACCAGAACAAGTGGAACACACAATGAAGTGACAAGGCCATCTCGACCATGCTCCCAAGTTCAACCAACCTGCATTGACCCAATGTAGTACAGGGAAAGAGGACTGACCCAAAAAGCCCAACTCCAAATACAAAGAAGGAATTGACCAGCTCCACCGAAGGCCATTGGAAATGACCTATGAATCACAGGACCGGGAGCTGGCAAAATGAGTCAGATGCTTCCCCATGGCAACATCAAAGAAGTAAATCGCAAAAGGGGCTAGCATGAACCCAAAGCAGAACAATCCTTCCATGGTGCATGGTTTGCGACGTCAAGCAAAAAAGGATATCTCCTCAGAACCATTCTGCCTCCAAAAGGGGGCAGAACCCTAAGAAAACAATCGATCAATGGGGCTATAAGAAAAGCTACCATGGAAACACCCTGTGCAACACCATCCTTGAGAAAGAGAAGAGAAAAGGGGGAGGTGGCCAAAAAGGTAAGAGACCAAGCTGATCTAAAGAACAGGCCAACATGGCTTGTTGACTCAAGGCAGAACAAATCAAATGCCACCACCACCTCCCAAAAAGAGAGGGGTGTGTGCATCTTAGGCAAAGCTTAAGTAAAAGCTTAGGCATAACATCCAAAGAAGACCCCAGTAATCCCACATCCTCACAGAGTTGCTCAGAGAGCTCCTCTACAAGGACCCAAACATGCAAGATCGCTGTCAAGTACAAACACACCTTGTGGTCTTACGCAATAAGGGCCCTGGACAGTGCAGGCAGGGCCCAGATAACATTTCCCAAGGATGTAGGCAAGTGGCAGCTGCACATGGAGCTGCCACTTGCCTACATCCTTGGGAAGTTCCAGGCCAAACAGACAGGTCAAGAGTGAAGCAAAAGCACCGCTGCTCAGGAACACCTGGAAGACAGTTTACCTCTCACCAATCAATCATGCAGAAATAAAAAGGTTTTCTGCAAGATAGGATGAACCTGAGACCTCATACCGCAACCAAAAAAACAGATAGACCCATTTCATTCACCTGGACTGTATGGGTCTTGAACAGTGGAACCCACGCGAGCGAGCCCATAGCTCTATCAAATCGGCTATGAGTAGTCTTAAAAAGGAATGTTTCTAGAAGCAGCTTCCTGCTGCCAAACTGGAATTTTCAACTTTCCCTGGCTACTACTGAAGCACAGAGGTATTACTGACCCATGTCCAAGTCATAAATTGTCATCCACACTTCTGTGGTAATAAACATTCCATTAACATAAACATTGTGAATGGAATGTTTATTTCCATGGCAGTATGGATGACAATTTTAGAAAGAGGCTAGGTCCATCATAGAAAAAAGAGGTCTGTGTTCTGCAAAAGGTACCGAAGCAAATCTGCATGGACCACTTGAAGGTGCAGCATGAGAAGCCAGAAACCTCCAGAAATATGATGATTCCAGGGACCCGGAATCAAACCCAAAGGGCAGCAGCTTAGCAATCCAACTCATACATAGAGGGAACTATATGAAAAATGCTTCTTCCCCTGCAGCAAGAGTCTCTCTGTGGAAGAGACCAAAGTCCATGAAGGATTGAAAGGTACCCACAGGCACTCCTTGGGCTTCCCCCCCCCCTCAACCCTGAAAGCATACCATGAAGGAAGTCATTGCCCAACACCTGAGACAGGAAGGTGTCCTCCCAAGAAGGCTTAACAACCACCACCCCAATGCCCCAAAATCCTTGTGGGACCAGAGGGCTCAACTGTCTCTGCCATCAACATGCATGGCACCACCTCTGATAAAGGCCGAACCACACCCCAAGCTAAACCTAGACTCGACTCCAAAACCTTCAGATGCCACGGAGCCCAAACTGTGGGATTAAGATGGACAAGACCAGAAGCAAGAACCACACCTGCAGGGGAAGGAAGAGAAGGTGTGGACTTAGTCCAGGTGGGAGTCACCAACACCTCCAATTTTAAGTCCCTAAACACCATAGAGGCCAGCTCATGGGCATCCAGTGGATTAATATGCTGCAAACACCTAACTCAAGTAAACCTACCTGGTAAAGCAGCAGCAGGGAAGCAGAATCCATAAACACAGACCCAGTGAGAACATATCTCACAGGAGTTAGTATCATAGGCATCACCAACCCAGCAAGCAGCATGGCAGGGAAAGAATGATCATTGTCTGATAGCAAAGACAACGAGTACTCATCAAACTCGAGCGAGGGGGTGCTTAAGGGACCAATCCATAACAGACTATCTTGCAAATTTGGGACCTGGTCCTCCAGTATTTTCCATGTACTGTAAATATTATTTGATACCTCTTTCATCTCCTTTCTTGTTAGTATATTTTGAAACCTTGAGGCGATGCCAATAGTTTCCGGAACAACCGTGGACATCTTCAAGAGGAAACTAGATTGTTTCCTCCAAGGAGTGCCGGACCAACCAGGCTGTGGTGGGTATGTGGGCCTGCAGGCCGCTCCAAGCAACAGCCTAGTGGACCAAACTCTCACAAGTCAAGCCTGGCCTTGGGCCGGGCTTGGGGAGTAGAACTCAAGGAACCCCATCAAGCAGGTATCAAGCAGTTTAGATCCTCTCTGAATCGTTTGCAGAGTTTTTAGGCAGTTTTTTGTTTTTTATTTCTGCGAATCATCCAGTTGTGTGTTAACCTTCACTTACTTTCTGGACTATCACTCAACACCCTGTCACCCCAGGTGATAATGGTTCAAGCATCCTGTGAACTCTGGATAGTCGAAATAAAGCCAAAGCCAAACAGAAAAATCATAACCCTCAAATACTCTAAACCCAACCAGACAAAATTCATCAATGTTCTTCAGTGATCTCCAGCAGAGCAGGAGCCAGATGCCCATCGCACCCTGTGAGCATACCAGGAATCCCTCAAAAACCAGCCAGGCACCGCTAGGCTAAGCTGGCATTAAGACACCAACTCCCCACCCGAAGAACCAATCAGAAAATGGGAAAACAAACAAAATTTTTCTACATTTCTGCAACCTCAGACAGTAAAGGCACCAGACATCGGAAAGCATACAGTTTAAGAGGAATGCCAGACAGCAGTATCCACTACGGGCTAACCATAGCCCGTGCTGCTTGGAACTTTTTGTTCCTAGTAGCTGAATCTAAGACAACAAGAACAGCAGTTATATATTGACCCATTGTCAATATATAACATTGTTTATATAACATTGTTAATGAGACAAATCCCATTGTTAGGCGACAGTCCCCAGATGGAGCAGGTATCCGGATATCCACTCGTCATCAACGTTGAGCCAGAGTGAAGTAGGCATGAGAATTCGTGTCGAATAGGACAGGTATTGTTACATTAGATCTGGTAGCTTAATTTTCACTAGAAAACAGGACTTCAGTAGGAACCCGACAAAAATATCTCATGGATACTGAGCACACCATTTTTTCCACAGTTGCATGTTTTTTGCATTTTATTTCAAATGTTACATTTCTTCATGTAATGTAAGGGGGCGTGATGGATGAGTGGACAATGCTCAGGATTCGTAATCCCAAGGTTCTAGGTTCAATTCCCGGCAGAGGCAGAAATAAATGGGCAGACTTTCATTCACCCTGATGCCCCCTGATCTCCTAGCAGTAAATAGGTACCTGGGACAGCTGCTACGGGCTGCTTCCTGGGGATGTGTAACAAAAAGGAGGCCTGGTCGAGGACCAGGCCGTGGGGATGCTAAGCCCCGAAATCATCTCAAGATAACCTCAAGATTGTCAATAGTACACATGTCCCCCTGGGTCACCACTAAGTTTACACAAATTGTGCAGAAAACTTAAATTTCCTCATGTATACCTAGGCCAGAATCACAATCTTTATATTTTGGCAACTTGGATAAATGTTAATTTTTTAATATAGGCCTAGGCTACAGTAGTAAGGTTGTAAACTACTATGAAATGAGCCATATAAAAAGTTATCCAGGAAAGGACAAGCTGCCACATACAGTATATTAGTTAGTTCATATAGGTTTAGTTCAATTGCCCAACAACCTTTTTTCATTAACATTTTGTCTCTAAAATATAATTATCAATCATATGTTTGTTGACCAAATTGTATTTTTGTTTTTTTCTGCCATGTTCCCCCCTCCCCCCCATTTTTCATTTTTTTCTTATTTTTTCTCAGCACAATTTATAGTTTAATCTCAATTAGTATCACGTTTTAGTCTTAGTGTTTTTCCTGCCTGAAACGCTTTGCGTAATAGTGGCTTTAGGCATTGTATGTACTAGCTCTATCTATAAATCCATCAACTTTTGTATCTCACCTTGTATGTATGTACTTTACCTGAATAAATATTTGTATTTGTATATTCCAAGAGAAGAAAATGTTGTCAACTGAACTAAAGCATTTGGGCTATTCAAGAATTTGAATCATTCATCTAGCATAATAATAAATGTATTAGTAAAGCCAAAGAGTCTATAAAAGCTTACCAGAGTATTATTAAACCATGCTGGATACAATTGATTTATTGACCCTCTTGCCAAAGCCAGCCCCGGGTGGGTCGTCTTCTGATGGTCACCAATCCAACTACTGGCCACACCCAGTGGCAGAGTAGGTGGTTATCTCGGTGTGTAGTTAGTATACGAGGCACTGGATCACACGCAATAACTGGTTTTTACATCCGTCCGAAATTTACTGCCTAGGGTGCGCAGAGGCCAAATACGAGGCCGGTGGGGAAGGGAATGGGGGGGCCCTAATCCGAACACTTCCACGCAGCCTCCTGGTTCAAAACGGCGTCACACTCCTCCCTCAGCGCCTGCACGAGCCTTTTCCCGTCTTGATTGGCTGTATTTGCACTTTATTGCAGGAGGAGAGGGGGTTTAAGAGGTGCGGGAAGGAGCCGTGACTCAGCGTGAGACTGTTGCTGTGATGCGCTGGTCGCTCCCTGATGCCGCCTCCTACTCTAACGTTTTCTCTAGTGTTCCCACTTTGAAAAAATAAATAAATAATTACTATTACGACTACTAATACTACAACTAATAATACTAATACTAATAATAATAATAATAATAATAATTAAAATAATAGTCCCCATTTGCCCTGAGGATGTTTTAAAGTTGCATTTTAAAACCCAACAGGGTTTTGGCGTTTACGACTTCGGCGGGTAGGCCGTTCCACTAGTAACATGCCTGTGTCTGAAGCTGGATACAAATACAAGAAAATTATTAATGATAGTAACGGAGTTCATTTCATGTAGATTCAAGCACATGTTGGCCTTCGAAAGCATGATAGAGCTGATGAATTAGCCAAATAATCTGCCTTTAATGGAGAAATTACGTCTCCGTGGTGTAGTGGTAAGACACTCGCCTGGCGTTCCGCGAGCGCTTTGTCATGGGTTCGTATCCTGGCCGGGGAGAATTTACTGGGCGCAAATCCTTAACTGTAGCCTCCGTTTAACGCAACAGTAAAATGTGTACTTGGTTGTAACAACGATTCTTCGCGGCGAGGATCGTATTCCAGGGACTTGCCCGAAACGCTACGCGTACTATGGCTGTACAAGAATGTAACAACTCCTGTATATGCCCACAAGATGGGTATGGGGTGCATAATAAATGAACTAAACTAAAAAAACTTCTGTATATATATCTCATCTCAAAAAAAATTAAGTATAACCTTGTATTGTCTATAAGCAGTCTGAGAGCAATAGTACACCAAGAACTTAAACAAAATCTTGTAGATCAGAGGTAAAGTGAAATAAGCACCAGTAATTCCATCTATCAACATACTATCGTGCAAAAAGAACCACAAATCTATGGATCGTTCAATAAAATCAGCAAACTCCTAGATGTTACTACTGTTCGACTTAAACTTGGCTATAAGTATCTCTGGGTATTTTTATTATCTGCTGATGTAGACCTGACCAAATGTAAACTGTGTCAACAAAATTATTCGCACACTCTCCGTCACTATGTGATGGAGTGCGACGTACAGGATACGTGAATTCAGAGACAATTCAATAACAAAACGTTCAAGAGATGTGTAAATATTTCATTCAAAATGATCTGCTACCAGAAATCTTTGCCAAATATCTCCAGTTTGATAACTGTAGGTAGGAACTAAGTGATTGTAACCTATCCATCGCTCCCCACTGCATGGGGGAAGGTGTGCAGGACAAACATATCAATTGTGATACTAGCTCTCCACCAGAACTGAGAGTTATGAGCTACGAGGAAAGGCTATGGGAGCTGAACTTTACATCCATAGATACATATATACATCCATGTACACAAATACATATGCATATCAATAATCTTTTTATATCACGAGGGATTCAACAAGAGGCTCACAACAGTCTCTATACAAGGCACTTTACATCTATGGTGAGTCACGCAGACTACGGAACTAGCTATAACCCTCACCTCCCTGGAATACAGAGAAATAAGCGGAGACATGATCATCACCTACAAATTTCTCAGATGAATTGACAGGGGTGGACAAAGACAAACTATTTAGCATGGGTGGAACACGAACAAGGGGACACAGGGAAAACTTAGTACCCCAAAGGAGCCACAGAGACACTAGAAATTTTGTTTTCAGTGTCAGAGTAGTTAACAAATGGAATGCATTATATAGGCAGTGATGTGGTGGAGGCAGACTCCATGCGCTGTTTCAAATGTATATTGTAGATCAATGGTGCTTTCATTGATAACAAGCTGAATTTCCAGGGTCACACACAAAATATAGCTAAAACAATCTAAAACAGTTGGCATTCGTTCTAAAATGATATATTATGTACCTCGCCCTGCCCTGGTAACGCTCTATTACTCTCTCATCTATCCTTATCTCAACTATGGTATCTGTGCTTGAGGTTCTTCTACCCAAAATCATCTACGTCCTCTAATTACTCAACACAAATCAACTATTAGAACAATAACGAATTCAAGCCGCAGACAGCAGTCAGCCCCATACACTTAATTTTTTTAATATGTTATATATTAAGTCACTGCACATCCCCAAGTGTAATCTATATTTACCTGAATTTACCTGAGGGCCAAAAAAATCGGGAGTCATCTCCCTTCACGCAGTGTGCAGTCGCCCCTCCACAGATCTCCAGTATCATCTCTTGATACTGGTAATGGGTCAAAAGGGCCACCACTTACGGGCTATTCATGTCCGTGCCACCTTTTGGGTGGCTTAATTAATCTACATCAATCAATCTGAGGGCCAATAACACTAATGTTCTCGACGAGGACAGGAAGCTGGCAGCTTGTCAAAGGTCCCTACATTTGCCCTGATAATTTTTTCCAGTTGTATTTTAAAACCCAACAGTTTGGGCATTTACGACTTAGGCGGGTAGGCGGTTCCATAGGTTTATAGCCCTGTGGGTGAAAGCCCATCTCCTGTTCTCAGTCCTACATTGTGGCTTTTTGAGCTTGAAACCGTTGCTCCTCGTTTGTGTTACCTCTGATCTTTTGCATAAATTGTCCGGATCAACATCCTCCAAATTGTTCAGTATTTTAAAAGTTTCAATGAGATCCGCCCTGTCATGCCTGGTTTGCAGTGTTGTTAGCCCTGTAAACTCTGAACTGTAAAGATAATGCTGATCTTAAACACTTCCTAGAGAGTTTTAACAGAACCCATGGGCACCACGCTAGAAACAAATATCTATTTCATATTCCAAGAGTCCGAACCAAACTATCTTCTGCAAATCAAGGGACCCAGAATGTGGAATGACCTTCCCTATCACGACTGTATTGAATTTTGTAACTAGCTCATCAAGATTGTATGCAGGCGATGAATCACAATAACGTGGCTGAAGTATATTGACCAGACCACACACTAGAAGGTGAAGGGATGACGACGTTTCGGTCCGTGCTGGAACATTCTCAAATCGATTGTGAGAATGGTCCAGGACGGACCAAAACGTCGTCGTCCCTTCACCTTCTAGTGTGTGATCTGGTCAACATTAAGATTGTAATTTGGTTAGCTAAATGAATTGTGGGGTTCAGTCCCTGAACCCATTATGTGCCTCTGTAACCCTTTCCACTACCGCCCACAAGATGGGCATGGGGGTGCATAATAAATGATCCAAACAGAAAACTATCACGACTGCCCCTCTCTCAACCAGTTTAAGAGATAAACTAAGTACTACCTAATCAACTCCATGTAACCTCTCGCCTCCTAAATTTCAACATATGTCTTGCTATTATCAAACATTAAAGTGATCACTGATTAATGACTAACTAACTTGTAAAACTGCTGACATCTGCCATGTGTAAATTTAAAGAAGATTGTAGTCTGCGTTTATGAAGTTAAAATTACTATCTGCTACTCTGTTGCAATTTCTGCTGTTCCACTCAACATGTAATTATCGTCATTCTTTTGTCTACTTCAGTTCAATTTCTTGCTTTTGTTCTAAATTAATTTTAAGTCTTAGGTTTTAAGTTTTTTCTCACATTTTGCGATAAACGCTCTACGTATTAGTGGCTTTAGGCATAGTATATACTAGCTCTAACTTGAAATCATCTGTTAACATCTCCAGTAATGGAGGAAGGATGTTGTTGTTATAGATTCAGCTACTCGGAACAAGTTCCAAGTAGCACGGGCTATGGTGAGCCCGTAACTTACCTGGCACAGGAGCGGGGTAAGTAGCACGGGCTATGGTAAGCCCATGGTGGACTTACCTGGCACAGGAGCGGTGGAGGAAGGATTGTTGTTGTTTTAGATTCAGCTACCCGGAACATAAGTTCCAAGTAGCACGGGCTATGGTGAGCCCGTAGTGGACTTACATGGCACAGGAGCGGGGCAAGTAGCTCGGGCTATGGTTAGCCCTGGGGAGGAAGGAACACTGAGCCCTCTAAATATAAAAGTACCACCGGGCAGGATGGTATTTCCGATAAAAGCAATAGTCATTCTAGCTTCTTCCCCGTATCAACCTACCCAGGCTTTAATTGCGCCCTAGAGAGGTGGGTGGGGGAGGGGGATACCGGGTGCATGGGTAACAGCTTCTCTCCGTATCCGTTGCAACATCAACCTACCCTGGCTTTGCGCCCTGGAGAGGCCACTCCAGACTGACAACCAGAGCTCAACGCCATAGTCTCTTGAGACTGATGGATGCCTACTACTACATTCTAGGGTTATGATCTGATAAGGTACAACCTGTCCTCTTAAAAATAACGTCGCTTTTTTGCCGTTTGCCAGTATGGCCGAAAGTGGACGTAATATGAAAATGAAAAAAAATGAAAATAAATTTGGGATTGTTTTTCAACAACAGTAAGTTAAGGGTCCTCTGATAGGTTAGGTGGACAGGAAATTCTCATAAAGTTTCAAAACGTTATGAAAAACGTTAANCACATCGAGCTTCCATGCTCTCGTCCCACACTCGAGCTCTTCGACTCCTCCCACATTCAGAGCGCCAAGCTTTACATACTCACCTCATATCCGAGCTTGCATCCCTGGCCTCACTCAGCTCTCTGCCTTGCTCCAAGACTCGTCTCAGCTACTGCAACACTTCACTACATTGCCAACAGACAGACTGCTGTAACCAAGACTATACTAAATAATAAAAAACCCCACTAACCTTGGTGTCAACCAACCAAATACGTGCATGTAAACATTCGTTACAACGTGATGGCCACTAACTCACTAGTCATCCAGTGTGACTTATCAATTTATAAGCCGGGAACTCGTCAAAGGTCCCCTCATTTCATATCAGCTCTCTCGTATCAGGAACAGCTGAGGGCCAAGGTGCTATAAAAAACAACACTGCAAACCAGGCATGACAGGGCGGATCTCACTGAAACTTCCAAAATACAGTACTGAACAATTTGGAGGCTGTTGATCTGATTTTTTTTTCAAAAGATCAGACATAACACAAACAAGAAGCAATGGTTTCAAACTTAACAAGCCACAATGTAGGACTGAGAACAGGAAATGCTGTTTCACCCACAGGGTTGAGTCATGGAATCGTCTACCTGTCGAAGCTCTGAATGCCAAAAAAAAATTTTAAAGTACAATACTACTGTACAATAGGAAAAGATTATCAAGGCAAATAGGGGGACTTTCGGCAAGCCGCCAGCTTCCTGTCCTCATCGAGGCCACTAGTGTTAGTGGCCCTCGGGCAAATTTGTCCTGATGATTTTTGTTCAAGCTGGATATTAAAGTTCAGCAGAGTTTTGGCCTTTGCGGCTTCGCTGGGTGGGCAGTTCCATGGGTTTATAACTTTGTGGGTGAAACAGCATCTCCTGTTCTCAGTCCTACATTGTGGCTTGTTGAGCTTAAAACTGTTGCTCTTTGTTGCACCTGACCTTTTGAAGAAATTGTCTGGATCAACATCCTCCAAATTTAATTTAATTGTTCAATATTCTAAGTTTCAATGAGATTCGCTCTGTCATGCCTGGTTTACAGTGTTCTTAGCTCTGTGGCCCTCAACCATTCCTGATACACGAGTTGACTTAGCTCTGGAAGGATTTTTGTGGCCTGGTGTTGCACTTTCTCTAGAGCAGTTATGTCCTCCTGATGATGAGGTTTCCATGCTTGGATACAGTAATCCAAATGGGGCGTATCAGAGATTTATACAATTGAAACACTGCCTTCTTTTCCTTAAAGTCAAAGGTACGCTTGATTATCCCAAGGGTTTGGTTAGCTTTTTTTATTGCTGTTCCTACCTGCTGTGCAACTTTTATCAAGTGGTGGATTTTGACTTCAAAGGTCCCTATCAGACACCTTGACCTGGGTCAGATCAAGATCAGCCCTATCATGTCTGGCTTGCAGTGTTGTTAGCCCTGTCACTCTCAACCTGTCCTGGTGTGAGAGTTGACTTAGTTCTGCAATTATTTTTGTTTCCCGGTGTTAAACTTTCTCCAATGAAGCTGTCATTCTGAAGGTGAGGTTTCTATGCCTGGATGCAATAATCCAGGTGGGGGCACACCAAAGAGTTATACAGTTGAATGACTACCTTCTTTTCCTTAAAGGTAAAGGGATGCTTGATTATTCCTAGGGTTTGGTTAGCTTTCCTTTACTGCCTCTAGGCCAGTTCTACAGCAGGTTCTACAGCCCCTTGTGAACACGCTTTTCCTATATTCATGGTTCATGGCTTGGTGCTCATATGGATGTTCTGGAGTTGGAGGGGTTGGTGAATTTGATGTGCTGTAAGTTTGCCCCCTTCCTCCTCCTGTACCTGCTGGTGTGGTTCACCCATTGTCTTGTCTTTTTCCTCCCCTCGTCCGAGCTCTGGGCCATCTGAGGGTTTCGGAATCCTTTTAGGATCTAGCTTGGCTGCCTTTAGGGGCTTCCCCATCCATTTTGACGTCGAAGGCAGTTTAGCCATCTCTTTTTACCAAGGATCTGGAGCTTTCTAATGCACACAGCTAGGCTCTGGGGCCAAGGGAGGGGAGTACCCAAGGAGGGTCCATGATTGATTGTTGCCACCAGAGGCGGCTAGTTTATTGTGCACCCCATGCTCATCCTGTGAGCGGTAGCGCAAAAAAGGATTACAGAGGGCACAAAAAGTCTTTATCAGACCTCAACGGAGAAAAATTACATTAACAATTTCATCTATCCTTCACACCTTATAATTACAAAGTCAGCTAGTTACAGAGAATGATCTATTTCAAGAGTTATATATTTACAGTAAGTCATTATACATTATTGGTAGGTCTTATCCCTAATACATAGTTGTTTGAGCAATGGAGATATTACAGAGTCATAGGGGATCTGCTGTTCGTTAATATTAGTCTTCACAATACACTACTTGTTTCTTAAACTCGTATGTCGTTTATCTACTGGGAGCGAAATATGGGTGCCCTTCAACCGCTTCTGGACTTTGGTTCACTCTCCTGAGGGTGTTCTACTTCAAGGGGGAGTGTTTCGTATCCCCTTTCTATGTACGAGCTAAATTCCTTGAGGCTCCTCATCGGGTGTGCTTCTATGTGCCTTTCGATACCGAGGAATCATCTTATTTCTGGAGGGCTTCATCGTCCCACCTTTCACCTTCTTCAGCATAGGCAGGCCTTTTTCAGGTTCTCCTGCTGGATGAGGACCTTGCTTTCCTTATGGACCCAACCTCTAAGTTTGGGTCTGTTTCTGCATTTTGGCTTTGGTATGAGGGTACCGATTCGTCCTGGCTTGCTGACAATCCTCTCTTTTCCTTGGGGGCCTGGCATAATCTGTGCTCAAGATTATAGAATGGATGAAAATTATTTAAATCTTTCAGATATTCTTGGGCGGTGCTTTTGTGTCACTTGAGGACTGCTTGTTTCCTTCAGTGCCTGCCCCCCCCCCTTCCAGAGGGACTCTGTCCACTCTGCTTGGAGGCGGTCCGGTCCAGATTCAGCAGGGTTGGGGGTCTCGCCTGCTGTTGGTCAGCGTAGACTTCCCCTTTTAGCTTCACATGTGCTTAGTCGAGCGTTTCCCTCAGCTCCACGTTGTTATTGTGAAATGGTTGGACTAGAGCGTGGTCAAATCAACCTCCTCTTAGGTGGGTGTTCTGGTTGGTCCTGGTCCCAAATATAGCTCAGTGGACCAATGGTACATTCTCGACCTTTCGGGATTGAACTTCATTCCCCGTCGAACTTTGTGTGACCACTTTAGCTCAGGTTTGCTTGGTGTTGCGGGTGGATTTCTGAACATTGTCCTTGGGGCCAGATTCACAAAGCAGTTACGCAAACACTTACGAACCTGTCCATCTTTTGTCAGTCTTTGGCGGCTTTGTTTACAATTATTTAACAGTTAATGAGCTCCGAAGCACCAAGAGGCTGTTTATAACAACAAGAACAGTTGATTGGGAAATTTTCATGCTTGTAAACTGTTTAATAAATGTAACCAAAGCTGTCAAAGAGTGAGGAAAGATGTAAACGTTCGTAAGTACTTGCGTAACTGCTTCGTGAATCCAGGTCCTGGACCTCTAGGGTGCCTACTATTATGTCACTATTTACCCAAGGTTCTGGGACTGATTAAGGTTTCTTGTTTAGCATCAAGCTTACAGCTTCAAGGTTCTACACTTTGACTTCAAACTGGCTCTTCAGATCTTGACTAGGCTACTGCTGGTAGTTGAGGCTTGCTTACATCTCTTGGGAGTTCGTGTCTTTACCTACCTCAACAACTGACTGGTTTGGGCTCCCAGACAGTCTGCAAATCAGCTTACCAGTGATCTAGTTCTTTTACAGCTTGTAAGGTTTGGGTTCCTGGTGAACTGACTGAAGGTCTAGTTCTGACCCGGTTTAAGATTACTAGAGAAAATTAATGTGTCGTCAGCAAAAAGGACTGGCTTTAAGTGCTTGAGCGGCATTAGGAAAGTCATTGATGTAAATTAGAAAGGGGACTAGGCCTAGAATACTACCCTGTGGAACACCAATGTTAATTGGCTGAGTGGGAGAGTTGGCATTATTTGCTGAAACATACTAGAGCCTATGACTAAGGTAGGACTAAGTATTGAAGGGAGTGATCTATGATTCCATAGTGTTGCAGTTTGAGAAGTAGTTTACTGTAGTTAACTGTCAAAGGACTATGTAGGTCAACAAATAAACCTATGGGGTACTCCTTTTTGTCAAGAGCCGCATGTTAAGCATAAGAATTAAAGCATCGTTGGTGCTTCTAGGGGATATGAAGCAATATTGGCAAGAACTAAGTATATTTTGTTTGTCTAGGTAGGAATAAAGTTGCTTGTACAGGTACATTAGTTTAAATATTTTTGAAAGGGTAGGAAGGGTTGATAAATCCTCTCCAATTGGTATAAAATAATAATTTGGAGAAATCGCCACTTTTATGAATTGGGATTACTCGGGCCTTCTTAAGAATATCATGGAAGGTTCAGAGCTTAAGAGAGTTGTTGTAGACCAATGCTATGGCAAGAGCTAAATACCTTGAGGCTTTTTTTATAACTTTGGGATATCTCAGAGAAGTTACTAGATTTAGTTTTAAGTGGGAGGATTATATCATTGACATCTGTAGAGTTTGTTGATACTGCAAGTACAGAGACTCAGGATAACTGGCCGAGAGGTAGTAATCTACATTCATGCGAGAGTCGGGGATCTCATTTGCAAGGGATGTACCAATGGAGAAGAAAAAACTATTCAAGAAGCAAATTACCGTAAATAAGATTCTGCATGAAGTGCTAGGCCAACTGCATTGTAGTGGATATGCAGGCCTGCAGGCTGCTCCAAGCAACAGCCTGTTAGACCAAGTTATCACAAGTCGAGCTCTGTGAGTAGAACAACTCCTGGAACCCTCTCCAGGTGAACCTTCCTGGATAGTTATGTGATATTACTGGTGCCCAAGTTGTTATGATATATGCAACCTACTGTATTCATCTAATTGTGCTTACGGGGAACCAGTGTACAGATTCCCGAGCCTATCGAGCTCTATCATATCTACATTTTTAACTGTGTATGTTGTCTGCCTCGACCACATCATTTCCTAATGCATTCCATTTGTTTTCTACTCTGGCACTAATAAAGATATTTCTAATGCCTGTGGCTCATTTGGGTACTCAATTTCCACCTGTGTCCACTTGTGGGTGTAATGTATGTAAGGAATATCTCGGCTGAAGCCTGGAGGCTGTTATAAGCCAGTTGATTTTCACATTTAACTAACTGTTCTTGTTGCCCTCAAGAGATATGAGCCTGTACACCTATCTCCTGTGGGAGATAGGTGTACCTCAAAAACTTAAAATTCCTAAAGATTCTTTCTGGATACCAGATGACATTAGAGACCTTGAAATCATGTGCCATTTTGGGGAAAAGTTAAAAAAGCCACAGGTCCCTTCTTGGGCACTATTAAAAATAACTGGCACCATGTCAGGTGCATCACTATCCATTTATAGATACCCCATGCTAGGAACTATTTATGCCATGCAAAATTTCAAGGACTTTTTGGATCTGGAAGATATTAGTGACGAGGAGAAATATATTACAAATACGTAGTTAATATTAAAATGATCAGAATTTGATGTTTTCAAGCATTTCTTCACCTCACTAAAATGATTAGCACTTCATTTTTCCACACCAGAAATAAATGATTTATGATATAGAATGGAAAAAGATTTTCATTTATGCATAACAGGATAGTGACCTAATTTGCAGTGCACAGTAGTGGGGGAAGTTAAGTGGTTCAAACACAGTAATTTCCAGGGAAAAAGTCACCTGTCCCTGACACTGCAATATTGAAACTCCATTCCCAATGGCTGGAATTTGCAAACGTTGAAACTCGAATGAACTGCAACGTTGAAACTCCAGCAACAATTCTCATCTGTTATACTCTGAGAAACATATGAGAAACTATGCATAATAATGAGCAATTGTTAGTTCTGAAAAACTTTTATATTAATCTAAAACACTATTTATTTACCTCTAAGGATATTTCATATGGTAAAGATTAGTCATAAAAGAAAGTGTTTTGAATATTTATTTGCAAGTTATCTGAAATACATATACCATCTTAGTTTTGGAGTTGAGACAACTATCAAAAATGTTGACCAGACCACACACTAGAAAGTGAAGGGACGATGACGTTTCGGTCCGTCCTGGACCATTCTCAAGTCAATTGTGAATGGTCCAGGACGGACCGAAACATCGTCGTCCCTTCACTTTCTAGTGTGTGGTCTGGTCAACATACTTCAGCATTATTGTGACTCATCGCCTGCAACTATCAGAAATGTATCTTAATAATTTAAACAATTAAAGAAAGAATTGTTTACAAAAATTAATGATCTCATCTTTGTCTTCATATTAAATGGCTATTTATTAAATGCAGTTTATACATTCTTCAATTGGAAACCAACAGAAAATCCATACCAATAAGCTATTTTTGGGACTAATACTCAGTACTATGTCTTGAATAGGTTAAGCTGTCAAGCCAGATAAATTAAGGTAGAAAGTAAACAGTTTTGAGCAATTGAAGAACTCGGTAGTCATTACTGTATTTTTTATGCCAATACAGAGCTCTATCTTCTGGGCTGAACTACGTTATATTGAACCGTGTTGTTATGCTGTATCCAAAGTGAGAAACACTTCATCAGCATGTATCTGTGGCAGGCCCATAATGCCCAAGATCTAGTGCGCTTACTGCGAGAAACATATTCCATCCCCTCAACAAAACCTCCACCACTTTTTTGCCACTACCTGTACTGCTGTATATTGTTAAGATTGCACTAGGGTACAGCGTTCACCAAGAAATTACTAATTTTGTTGAGAACATAAACTATGGTGCCAAACTAATAAGTACCATCAGATGCCGAGTTCTTTTAGGCCTAATGGGGACCATGAGCCACCTGCCCCCCCCCCTCTAAAGAGGCACAAGGAACAGTGACACAAACAAACTCCACTACTCATTGAAAAAACAAATTTCATGAAATAATACAGTGCATTTCTACTACTTTACAATATACAACACAATTTTTTTTTTAGTGTCACAATCAGTTTAGTTAATGTCAGTTATGCACCTACCTTTACATAAATAGAATTATCTTACATAGTTAACTGTGAGTGAGCTTAGTATTCCTGCCGCTTGAACCAACACAGTATTGACACCCAAATGACCTGACATGTACCAACAAATACTACACGTGCTTGAGGGGGCAGGAATCTGAAGTTGATCAGGGATACTGGAACCCAAAACACGCTAGCCGTCTGCAACAGAAAGGCACGTGCAATTAGGGTTTTGCATGAAATGAAGATGCAGAAAGTGTTTTACTCACAATAAATAACTTATTAGGTTTAACACCCATGTTCACGAACTTTTCGGGTTACGAGCCCGATTTGTTCAGAAAATTTGAATCGGGATACGAGTTTGTTGATAAGCATACGGCCGACCTAGCGCGTGGTGGCATGGTGATCGCGCCTCAGTTTACCAGTGCCTCGCGCCCAGTGACTATCCCGCCTGAATTCTCCACAAGGATTTACAGTGTCTTTTCAGATTTTTGGCTATTTGAACATAAAAGTTGTTATTATATATCTTGCCATGGGTCCCAAGAAAGCCAGTGCTAAGGTTCAAGGCAAGAAATCACATGTGAGAATGACCATAGAGGAAAACAAGAGATCATTCATAAGCATGAAAATGGTATGGTAAGCATGAAACGACTCGCCCAGAGAAAGCTGTAGTAGGCCGTTGCATTAATCTTTTCAATGACAATGTGATGCCTCACTACAGACAAGTGTTGCAAAGAAGGGAAAAACAATTTTCAATGGAACGTTTCCTTGTGAGAAATCAAGCAGTGAGCCACAACCAGGACCTAGTGGTATGCAGGCAAAACATGCCAGAGAGTGCACTCCAGAGAAATCTTCACTGCCTGATGTTATAATGGAAGGGGGTTCCCATTCCAAACAGTAACACCTCTCCTCCTCTCCCCGTCTCACCATCTTCCATATGCCAACAGGAGTCATCAGCAGGGTAAGTAATAACTTTAACATACTTTTGTAGTGAAGATTTGGGTGAATTAGGTATAAAATTACTTTGAAGATTTTGGGGAGTCAGGAACGGATTAATTCATTTCCCATTATTCTTATGGAGAAATTCGTTTCGGTTTACGGACCGTCTCCAGGAACGGATTAAATCTTAACCGAGGTACCCCTGTACTATACAAGTAATAGGAAGGAACACCTCCCATGTTCTCTCTTTCCCTTTCTAGTGCTACTGCAAAAATTATTTTATTTTGTATATTAAAAGTGTACTTTTCCCATGTGACAAACAAAAGTCAAGAGCTCTTTACTTTGCTTTAGCTTACTTTGGCCTTGCCTTTAAAGTCAAAGACTTTACCGCACAGTTGCAGAGGTAAGGCACTTACCTGGCACTACGCGAGTGCTTTGGCCTGGATAGGGAAGGATCGACAGAATGCCATTCCTTAATTGTAGACTCTGTTCACCCAGCAGTGAATGGGTACCTGGTTAAATGATTTTTCGGGTCATATTCCAGGGAAAATTAGGATTAAGGACCTGCCCAAAACGCTATGTGTGCTAGTGGCTTACAAGAATGTAAGAACTCTATGTCATATAATATATATATATATATATATATATATATATATATATAATATATTATATAAAAGTTGAATGTAAGCAAATGCCCATTTCTGGTAGGTCTTTCAGTAGCTCCCTGAGGATAAGACCTTGGAAACAAAAAATATACCAGAACTCTCGAGACTCAGACTTGACTTTGGCTCTCTATGGGATAACTACCCAATTGAATAACTATTGGGGCTAGCCGTATCAAGGAAGAGTTTGACTTCGTTCCGAGTGAATCGTTTGTGTAGTCATTTCGCCATTTCACTGCTTTTCTTTCTTGAACCTTGGAATTGTCTGTATTGCTTCAATTTTTTCTGGATGTTTTATCAGTGAGGGTTGATCATAGCAATTCCCAGCTCTCTGTGAAGGAGGGGGGGGGGGGGAAGGTGGCTAGGTTCTAGCTTTGGTTCCCGGTAGGCCATCCAGGACTCCTAAGGATATTATAACTCGGGAGGGGAGAGCTCCGAGGTAAACGAGTTTGCTTCAGGGAGCCACTGTTGGCCCCTCCAGAAAACCACTGTCACAGTCTCTAATCATACATTTGGAGAGCCAAGACAGTAATGTTATCCCTGATGGACTTAAAAAAATCAAAGATAATGCCACTCTACAAAGAGGAAGTAAAGTAGATGCAAAAAAATGTATAGACTAATAGAACTAACATCATGCATTAAAAATCCTTGAAAGACTGGTAAAAATGAGATCACAAAACACATGGAATCACTGCATCTACATAACCCTGACAACATGGGTTTTAAAGCAGGACAATTCTATCTCTCACAATTGTTTGACCACTACCACATGACTTGTCATGCAAGACAAGAAAAATGGCGATATAATGTACGCAGATTTTGATAAAGGGGTTTGATAAATGTGACCATGGTGTTATTGCACATAAGACATGCACAGAAGGAATTACTGACGAAGTAGGAAGATGGATCTTCAATTTCCTAAAGAACAGAACCTAAAGAGTAATGGTCAATAAAATAAAATCTGGACCATCCACCATGAAAAGCTCAGTCCTCAAAGATACTTTGCAGATGACAATAAGATTTTTATGAGAGTAGAAAATATAGAGGACAGAGTAAAGCTCTAATCTTATTCAAATAATCTTTCCAAACAGCCACAGAAAACGACGTATATTTAACCACTGTACTGTGCTACTTGTGATATCATGGAGTATGGTGGTGCACCTCCTTACATATCATAAATGTTTGTTATAGTATATCGTAAGTTTCAAAACTTGCACGTGGTAGGTTGGGTACCAGATGAAGCCTGAGGCCTCCAGTGAACATCAGCCCTTTGTGCAAAATTCCTAGCATACCCCACAGCCCGGGTAGGCTCAGTTTCAAGTAAAGTAACCATGGCTGACGCACACACTTCGTTTCCACTCTCCCGTGGGGGCGCGCAGTTGAAAAACCAGTCTGATAGACAGTGGTTTATCAGACACTGTCTGATAGACAAAATTCAAGACATTGTTTCAAGAGAGCCGTGATAGTGATGTTGGTGACCCAAAGCCAGATAAAGACCTTATACAAGAATCATATTCAAGTGATACTGACACCGATGATGACAATACAGGGAGTGTGTGTACGGTACATGGCTCGTGCCAGCCCTGCCGTGCCATCCGAGGTCAGCATCCTTGCCATTATCGTCACCATCTGTGCCATTTGCCATTTCCTAAACGTGATAATATAGGAGATGACTTTCTGGGTTCACTGATGCTGCTTTTGATACAAGTAGCATATATGAACCGAGTGTTAGTGGCTATCGTGGTGGTGTTGTTACTAGACGAAGATTTGGTGTCTCGGCAGCATGCCTTGCCAAATGCCGGAGTGTCCCCAGCCATGATGACACTAACGACAGCATGGCCTCCACTTCAACTTTCTGTGGTCAGCCTACTATACAAGGTAGAAGAGCTACATCTCCTGGCCAACAGACTTTTATTGTAAGAAAAGGAAGCCGTGGTGTTGGCGCCCATGCTGATGGCGGTGGCCGTGGTAGACCAAGACCAAGAGTCCCACAAGGCCCAGCCAAGTCTAAATCGGGATGTAAAAAGCCTGGACTTTTGCCAGTTCACCATAGGATGAACATGTATAAAACAATACAGCAGACTGCATGACCAACATATGAAGCAATACAGCAGACTGAATGACCCACAACACATGAAGCAATTTTCTTTAAGTGCTATTAATAATGCAAAAAATACCCTCATCAAAATTAATAAAATACTGTAGTTTCAATTATTGCTGCCATATTATACTGCACATTAGAAGTGATTTAGTTAACTAGCTATCGAGGTATTAGCAAGACAATATAAACAGATCTCCAACAAATCTGGAAAGATTACTCAAGCAAAATACTTCAGGATCTGGTGCATTTATGTATAACTCTCAACATTTTCATATTTGTATAGCAATTGTAAGTTAAAATGGACACACAACAGATGGAAAGCTCACCACAAATGTAGGGATGATCTTTTTCCTCCATTCTTCTAGCCAATCTTCTTTTCCTTCTAAGGCACTCATACCTGTTGATATATAATGCATAAAAATACATTAAAAGTAGATTCCTTCATTATATATTTATCATCATTAACCTGTACCAATTCAAGTACTACAGCATTCATTTGGGGGCCTCATGACTGAGTTGATAGCACTCAGGAGGTCGTAGTCTTAAGGGCCCGGGCTTAATTCCCAGTTGAGGCAGAAACAAATGGACAGTTTCTAGCTCCTGTTCACCTAGCAGTAAATAGGTACCCGAGAGTTAGACAGCTGCTAAGGGCTGCTTCCTGGGGATGTGTGTGTATTAGAGAAATGTGTAGAAATAATAGAGGAAAATAGATTGGTTAGAAAGGCAGGGTCCAAGAGCTAATAGCTTTATTTTGCAGGCACATAGAGCAAATAGCATTGTACAGTGTACAATATTTAGCCTTGATGCAGTGTCATCAAGTCAAGTCAGCCTGCAGTCTACACTTGCACCCATAATGTTCATAAGTATGCCACTATATTGACTGTCTTTGCTAATATTGTATGTATATATAATACATACAATATTAGGACTGGGGCTGATATTCGGGAGCCAGGGTTTTGGTGGTCGAACAGGGTTCTGGCAGGCAGGTATTTTGTCAATGTTCCTGGTCCCCAGTGCCCTTGTGTGGCTTTGGGTCGTGTGTCGCAGCCGAGTCTCAATATTGTAGTGTTAACTGCAGTGTTTCATCTTCCCTGATAAGTGCCCGTTTGTTTCCTTCTCTATAGTTGTCAGCTTCAGGAAGCCACAGGAGGCTCCCCCCAGAAAACCAGCATTGAGAATGTACAGTAGAATTGCCAATTTCTAAGTGAGCCCTGGTGACTTCTTGACACCCTCCCTCTCCAGGGTGTCTGGGGTGTTTTCATCTAGAACTGAGGGTGGATCAGCTGGCTGACCCCAGGCTGCCTCCACCCTCTCCCCCCAAATGAGAGGAAGGAGGTTACCTTGCGTTGATTATCTTGGGTTGATTCCAGGGGTCAAGGTCCCCGCAACCCGGTGTCTAACCAAACGAGCTACCGCAAGTTTCGTGAATTTTCTATCGTTTGTTTACATAGTTGGGGAGTTCTTTTGTAGTTCTGGCCATCAGTGGTCTTTTCTGATTTTCTGACTTTGTGGGTGCTTTCCTGGTGGTGGCAGACAAATAAATTTACAGTAATTTTATTGTAAGTGTCCCTGCTCCCTGCACCTCTTGGAGGAGTCCAGGTTCTGGCTTGTGGTCCCTGGTAGGCCTAAATGAACTCCACAACAGATAGCATCTAGTAGTCTGGCACACTACTAGGTGCTAGTAGCTTCAGGGAGCCACCGGGGCTCGCCCAGAAATTGGAGTTTCATTACATTCAACACTAATTTTTTCTACTTTGATTCCAAGTACAGTACCTCTACCACCACATTGGTCAAGTTTAAGAGCTATGCATACTAGTTCCTCTTTATTACACAGGGAACTTCTACAAAGAGGTAGATTCATGATGTTGCAGGTTAAGGCCTAGTATTTGAGAAGGAAGGAGGGCCATGAAGCCCCGAGTGATGGTACAGTACCACAAGTTACTCAGCATATTATTAATGATATTCATTATTTTGTTACAATATATGAATTTATGTATGCTGTATAACTAATTCAATGATTTATTAACTTCCATCTTACATGTCCCATCTGCCAGGTTTTTCCCCAGAACCACTGCCAAGGTTCAAACTGTTATACTATATTATTTCCACATGCTGACAATCTTGTCAGGATCTCACAAAGCCCAGAGTAATATTGATCAAATGGTTATCTTGAGATGATTTCGGGGCTAAGCATCCCCGCGACCCGGTCCTCGACTAGGCCTCCTTTTTGTTACACACCCCCCAGGAAGCAGCCCGTAGCAGCTGTCTAACTCCCAGGTACCTATTTACTGATAGGTAACAGGGGCATCAGGGTGAAAAACATTTTGCCCATTTGTCTCCGCCTCCACCGGGGATCGAACCCGGAACTTCAAGACTACGAATCCGAAGTGCTGTCCACCCAGCTGTCAGGCGCTTATCACCATCTATGGTGGTAACAAAAGTAAATCCAAATCTTCACAATACCTTGAACATAGTACAATTCTAATGTACACATCACACTGCCATAAAATGAATGCAACAAAGGTAATACATTATAACTTACCAACATAAAACAGTGTAAGGTTAATGGGGGTGATAACAAGGGCATCTGCGGCAAGTTTTGGCATCACCATCCGTAAACTCTTGCCCACGAACTTTGAGTCTAAGTATTTGTATCTGTAAAGAATGGCAAATTTTTTTAACTGAAATTATTTAACAAAATAAATTCTTAATAAATATTTATCACAAAATATATTTGCTATACTTTGACAAGAACACTAAAATAAGGCACTAAATTCTGAATACAGTATCAGTATTAAATTCTGTATACAGTATCAAATTCTGTATACAGTATTAGTATTAAATTCTGTATACAGTATCAACTGTGAATGCCAAAAGTCTAGTTAAAGTGAAGTTTCTACAGCAAAATCAATAGGATACTGTATGCCGCATAACAAAATACTGTAGGCACGTTTTACATTATGTAAATTATTTTTCTGTATTAAAAATATTTTTCTTATATTTAATAAGATAGTGCCCAGGGAGTCATTCCATCAATGCCTCAACACATTTAGGGCACACAAACATAACACACACTTCAAAACACCATACACTCATTTATCTACATAAGCAAATGAAAATACAGTACTGTATAAGCTTACACCCACTTACAGTATGCCGAGGTAGTGTAAATGAATATTAAAAGAGGTTTGAGGATCGTTTACTACATTCCAGTTGCCACACGAGTCTTGTTAAATTATAAAAATACTGTACATGGGTGATATATATGACACTACATAAAAGCATGGGTGATATAATTGCCAATGCAATTCCTACATAGACTGAAATGTTAATGCAAGTCATTATTATGCAGCTCTTGATGAAACAGTCACCTCGCATGTGGTTCACCACTTGGATATCATCTTGCTGACCATCAGACTTGACACGACTCAAACAAAACTACTCAAACTACTCTACAGGCTACCTCATGTCAGGTTAGTGTGCGAACATTACATGATAGTTAATAATAGTTTACCCAATTCTGTAGATACCCACGGTCTTTATTTTATAATAAAAACGCTACTCAGGTTTATATCACGGCAAATACAGAAGAGATTAATTAAATAATCAATTATCTAGGGACCACTGGCATGGAGTCCACACACACACTGCAGTTCCAGATGCCACCAGTTATTCGTTAATACAGTATCTCTATGGCTATTACATGTACGGTGTCCTTTCCAGTCTTATTTTATAGAAACGCATCTCTTTTGATTCCTACCATTATGTTTGCAATACTGTGTACCTAATATAACATTCATTAGCCACCAAGAATGCCGATAATCAGGTGTCTGGAGAATAGTGAATATAAAAATCAACCGGATTTCAAATCAGGTGAAAGAACTGGGCTGGTTCATAATGTAGTTTGTTAAGATATATTTATACAGAAAATTCATATACAGTACAGTATGTTTAAATGCAGGCTAATGTCATATTAACAGAGTTTAAAAATCAAGTGAGGGTCAGATGCCCTCACAGAACTTCTAACTTGTATTAAAGTGCTAGGATAGAGTAGGATATTTAGCATTCCAGGTGTCTACTTCCTTGAGAAATACAAACATATTCATGCATTGTTATCTTAAATAAACAGCAAGTATACCTTGGTGTATAAAAAACTACATTGATGTAAGCTTTAGTATTACAGTACTGAACATGGTTATCCATGTTAGCTTGAATTAACAATAAATTTTAAAATACAAAGATTGTATACTCAGAATTCTTCAGTGCAAATACTGTACAATATGCCTAATATGTTCTATAAATGTACTCTAAACTTTTTTCTCTCTCAAAAGAATCCTCTAGAATCGACATTCCTCAAGAGTATCACTGAACTCCTAGTACTGTAGTAATATTTTTATGAAACTACTATGACATGCACAAGTTTTAACTAGAATGATGCAACATAGCGTAAGCACAATCCTCACCGAACTTGGTGAGCAGCCTGCCTAGCTGTACGTACTCGGGACCACAGTAGGACCAACAGGCCACACGACAACAGTCGAGGCCAGTATGTCTCACCTACCAGAGAACCAACACCAAGCTCTTCAATACCTATGTCAATAAGTACCAAAATCTTACAAGGATACTGGATTTTATGTTAAAAATTTTAGAGGTTCTAAAGTTAAATATAAATACACACACATCACATTAACCTCTAGGCTACGCACCTGTTTATGGACGACAACACCTCACCTTACAAAAAAAAAATTGCGGTATACTTTGGCCATGATGGAGCAAGGAATTCTCTGGATTGACAAGAGTTCGAGTCATCGTCCTGTGGTGGTTACCATGAGCTAAGCACAGTGCGACAGTTGCCGCCAAGATATTTTTACATATTTATTTTAATGTCAATGGTGATTTTTTTCTGAAATTATATGAACTTGTTTGCTGATGATGCCAAGCTACTAAGGAAGATTAGAAACTTAATAATGATCATGCCCTTCAAGAAGACTTGAATAAAGTAAGTTTACAGTATAAAGCATCACTGTGCAGATGGAATTAAATGTGAATAAATGCCATGTTATGGCATTTATTTGCATTAAATGTGATACAGATAGCGATACAGATGCACATGTTACCATCCTGAGGGTGGGGCCTACACCACCACCATTGTGATTTCACTGAACACCACCACTGCCAGTTTGGCAGTGGTGGTGACATCAACTGTCATGTGAGTGTGCCAGTTGATGATCCTGAAGACCGTGTTGAAGACCACTCATTTTCAGGTACCATTTCAGGGACTTGTACTTTTGTGTTAAGGCACTAGACTTACTACTTCAAGGTCCTTCATTTTGGTTTGAATCCAGATCCCATGCGTTTACCAGGTTGACGTGGATGAATGCGGCCCAGCAACACCTGTTAGGGGTTTGTGTATTGGCCTACCTCAACAATTGGCTAGTTTTGGCTACCAGTCAGCCGCTGTGTCAGCAAGCCAGGGATCTGATTCTTTCCCAGTTCGCCAGGTTCAGGTTCTTGGTGAATTGACGAAAATCCCAGTTGGTTTCATCCCAGGTTCGGACTTGGTTGGGCCTTATTCGAGACTCTGTCTGCTTTTCTTTCACCGTCATTGGTGATTTTGCATCATCTGCAACGAACTGGGTGACTTGCCAGTTAGTTAAGCAGTTATGTGGGAGCCACAACTTTACCTATACTGTATTGTCTTTTCCCTGGATAGAGTTTGGCTCCAGGTATTGTTATTGTTTTTCCAGTTCCATCCATTTTGGTGCTTCTAGGACTGACAGGTTCTGACCCCATCTGCTATTCATTGGGTTCCTGTCTTGCCGGCTTCCTCTTCAGGCTACTCAAGGTTCGGTTCTGTGGTATTCTCCATTATTGTTCAATTTATTCACAGATGCTTCGATTCTGGGTTAGATCTTTGTGATCAGTGCTGGCTAGGCTGCTCAAGGTTGGGTATGTTTCTTCAGGTGCACAGTATGGTGTGCACGTTCGTGGCTGTGTAGCATGCCCTGAGGAGAATTTTACTCTCTGTGCTCTGGCTCCACTCCATCTACTTCCCAGTCGTTTATTACCTGAACTGAAGGGGATGGGGGGGGGGTCTCTTCACTTCAAGCAAGCTGGACACTGAGTAGTTCAGCTTTAGTTTCTCAGGGTATGGTTCTCTGTGCAGTTCACATGCAGGGTGGGTCCAATGTTTTCACAAAAGGGGTCTCACTTCTGTTCCATTTTATGGAGCGAACCATTGATGATGCGTCCTTCCACTGGATCTGCAAGATGTTCGGTTGCCCCAAGGTGAACCTCTTCACGCCTTGCTTCTACGTGGCTCCATTCCTTGATCGTAAGGATCTTGTGGTGAATGCTTTTCAACTGGACTGATTGAGGTGGAGGTGCATTAAACCTCCCAAATCAAACTTTTTGGCATTCGGATGCCGTGTTCATGTTTGGTATTCATCCGTTTGCTCAGCATGCACAGGTAAACAAGCATCCCTGATGTGTCAGTCTCGCCATAGCTGTCGTTCAGTGCACAACCCGCTACACTTTTCTCCTTGATATTTTGATTATTTTTAATAATCTTAGTGTAAATAAGTCACCATGTTACCTAAGAAAGTTAGTAATAAAAGCCAAACAAAAAGAAAAATGGTTAGAACCATGATAAAGGTGAAAAAAAGACCTCATAGCAAAATATGAAAGTAATGCCCGTTTGTCTGCTCTTGTTACCGAGTTTGGTATGGCTAAATCTAGCTCTCTAGTGAAAGAAATGTATGCAAAATGAGGGAAGGAAGTGCAGTTTTCTTGACAAATGTCACCCTGATAAAGGTGTGATAATGGTAGGGGACTTCCCTGCCAAAGAATAACATCTCTTTTTCCTTTGCCTCCCCACCTTCCACATATGCCATCAACTCTAAGTGTAGGACAAATGCATACTGTGTTATTTATTTATTTTAATTATTGCATTAATATTTTTATTGTTGTGGTCTGGTACGGATTAATCCAATTTACATTATTCCTCATGGGAAACCTTTTTCAGTATTTGCACATTTATGTTTTCGTCCCACCTTCACGAACCAATTAAGTTAGAATACTGAGATTCCATTGTGTGTGCATATATACTCACCTAGTTGTGCTTGTGGGGGGGGGGGTTGAGCTTCGACTCTCTGGTCCTGCCTCTCAACCATCAATCAACTGGTGTACAGATTCTTGAGCCAACTGGGCTCTATCATATCTACATATGTATGTATGTACATACATACATACATACATATATTTTATAAACTGTACAAAGTGTGTGTAATTACCCAAAAGTAGTTACAGGATGAGAGCTACGCTCATGGTGTCCCGTCTCCCCAGTACTTTTAGTCATATAACGCTTTGAAATTACTGATGGTTTTGGCCTCCACCACATTCTCACCTAACTTGTTCCAACCGTCTACCACTCTGTTTACAAAAGTGATATTTCTTGTATTCCTCTACATATATTCCTCCACTTACATATATATATATATATATATACACACACAGTATATATGTAATATACTGTATATGTGTGTGTGTGTGATCTTCATTACTTTGTCATGAAAAATGTACTGCTGACACACAGGTAAATTAGTACAAAATGCTTAAAATACATGTAAGAGTTGTTTCTTAATGAAACGCAAGAAAAGACATACAGGCCTCGTATAAGCCTTCGTGATAAAATAACTGCAACGATTTCAACCATGGTGGTTGTAAATCTAGAGCGGTAAGCCAGAGGCAGAGTGACATCTTGAAGAGAACTTATGAGAAGGCACAAGAAATCTGGGTTATAAGCAAGAGGCAAGGTAACATCTTGAAGAGAACTTTAAGGAGAAGGCACAAGAAGCCAGGGTTATAAGCTGGAGGCAAGGTAACATCTTGAAGAGAACTTTAAGGAAAAGGCACAAGAAGCCAGGGTTATAAGCTGGAGGCAAGGTAACATCTTGAAGAGAACTTTAAGGAAAAGGCACAAGAAGCCAGGGTTATAAGCTGGAGGCAAGGTAACATCTTGAAAATAAACAATTCTAGGAAGTTGATTAATGCTAAAAGAATACAAACAAAAATATTAAAAAGAAAGAGCACTGAGAGCAGGAAAAAATGCTAAGATAATTTAAGCAAAAACTAAAAAAATTAATATTTCATACGCATGGTAGAGTGTATGTGGAAATACACAGGTTCCCATGATGCCATAACGAGCTAGTGTTGCTGTGTCGTATGGCTTCGGGGTAGAGCTTGCTGGAATCTAGAAAATGATTTCACCAGTTACCAAAACAAAATGAAAAATAAATGATAAATGGGTACAGTATTTAACATTAATAACTTCCAATTCAGTGTTAAAATTTTGAAAATCATTGTAATATTATGACTAAAAAAAAAAATTTGCAAATGTGATCTCACACACACCAACAGCAGCACGTCATGACCATCAATGTTGCCGTTGCAATCTATTTCTCCTCCACCTGGATTCACCATTTCCTCTTGGAGCTTTCCTCATATGGAGGAACATCTTTTGCACCTTTTCCTTCACACATTCATACTAACATTTTGATAAAAGTATAACGCATTAATGGCACTCTATATTTCAATATAGCTGTAACTTTTATAAGATGAATTTCCTAATAATGCAACTTTACAAAACATAAATCAAGCTTAGAATGTAATGAAATAGCCTTTTCTGGTAGGCCCCCCAGTGGCTTCCCGAGCTCAGCTCAATCACCGAAATTCAGCCCAACACGCACTAGGCCTTTGAGATCCATCTGTCACTTACTGGGAACAATGATCATAATCTGGTGCACTCTATGAGGATGATGAGTTTGGTTTGTGTTGGGCACCAAAAAAACAACCAAAGGTCTATCAACCTCTGCACATTATAAAGGCGATTGTCAGATCAGTTTACTTTAGTTGGACAGGACTAAAGTGTACTTTGCACATTATTAAGGCCAAGACTATGATTACCAAACCACATACCAGAAGATGGAGGGACGACAACGTTTCGGTCCGTCCTGGACCATTACCAAGTCAATCGGCCAAGACCATCCTATTACAAGGTACATAACATAACAGTACATAACAAGGACAATCAAGGTAGAGAAAAGAAGCCAGCCTAGCATTACAGCCCAGATCTTGGCCAGCCAGACAGTTGATAAACAAAATTGTGAACCAACTAGATCCTGCCCAGCAGAGAGATCCAATGACTGTGGGCACAAGTAGCCAGTCGTAGATCTCCCGAAGATGGCAACATCAGAGGACCAACCAAGGCCGTCTGGAAAAAAGAGCTGGAGGCTAGGTGAACAATATGGCAGAGTCAAAGGTAGTAGGAGCGATAGCTCACACTGAACCCCAACCTAACCAGAACTTGGGAAGGAAGGTAATGTGTTAACAGACATTCTGGAGATCCACAGGAAAATGAACCAAGAGATGCATAAAACCATCCAGCAAACATGGAACATGATGCTACAGAAGGCAGTCGGATGGCAATTCTCTCGCTATACTGGAAAAGAGGGATCACCATAAATGTACTGGTGGAACAAACTATGCTAACAGCCAGACCATGGAGAGCCTTGAGAATGGCCAAGCACCTGGCTAACCAATGTCCCAAAACTCATACATCACACAGTCTGAGAAACGTGACCATTGGAGAGACCCAAGGTCAAAACCAAAGCTGCCAACTGAAGCTAAAATATTAATAAGACCACATCTTTTGTTTCTTGCATACATCTATTCTTGTGATACTTGCCTCCTTTGATAAGGGTTCATTATAAAGTAGCTTTGGGGACCCCTCTCAGAAATCTGAAGGCCCCCTCTCAGAAATCAAATGTTGAATATAATTAAACCCACTTTGCTGGTAGGGACCTTCAGTAACTCCCCTCTCAACCATGTTCACCCTCTTCCCTATGGTTCAGTGGAGATTTTCAGGGACAGTTTGTAAGTGGAATAGCAGGGACCCCCAGGTGACCTTGGCTGCCAACTAGTGGTTTACTGGTGCTACAGGATCGGTATATTTACATTGTGGCACTCATAGTTGCCTTGTTACCCACCTGAACTTTTTGGTGCATAGGTTTCTTCTTGGTTTTTAAGTTAATCTTTGATTACTAGCTCCCTTTACCTCTTTGAGGGAACCAGATTCTGGTCCTGGCTTCTAATAGGTTAGAGTGGGCTTCAGAGGCCTGGTGTAACTTCCCTAAGGCATGGCTTGGTAGGTATTTAGCTTTGGGAAGTCACTGAAGGCTCCCCTCCTAGAAATAATCCTAGATGACCTACAGTGACCATAAACCTATCAGATGTACAAATAGTTGTCACTAATGCGTAAGTATAGGTCTGCCCATGAGTACAAGCCACTGATACCAACACAATACTAGGTAATTATGCACCTGGGTAATTACCTTGTGTATAGGATGCCCTTATTACTAATCACCTTCACAGTCAAAAGTAATCTCAAGAACCTTTGTGAGAGGAGGACCACCTCATTACCAATTCTATCAATTAACAAATTCTCCATAGGATTAAGTAGTCTTTGGCCACCTAGGGAAGTTTTAAGTGTTTAAATTGAATTTAAAAACACACACGAATTGAAGGGGCAATCATTGGGATTTCTACATTTTTCCTGTGCAGTACAGTAGTAATTACTTGTCATAATTTGGCACTTTCTAAAACATATCTGAATGAGAGTTTGAGGGCTAATGGTTGTCTTTCAATGCTTTTAGGAAGTTTACCTAGGTATTTGGTTGATCGCTGATTCCCATAATACACTCCCCCACCTTGTAGAGAATGGCAAGGGCCTCGTCCCCAGTAAGGCAATGAAAATCTCGCAGATACCTTGATGACCAGTGTCCAGTAATTGCCAGAGCATAAGCTAATGAAAGCTTCTGTGGGGGCTGGCCAGAAAAGATCTACTGTACTTAGTCATGAGACCTACAGGTATTCTGCACTGAAGAGAGTTGTGCGTATCACTAAGGTGTTCCACTCGAGCACAGGGATGCACACAATGTATAACATGACCTGTGTGACAGGTCCTCTCTGCCAATAACTGGGTACAGCACAAGGAAGAAATCCTGGGTGTCAAGGCATGACTGTTTGGCAATCATTAACCTAACTGTCAGCTTATCAGACAAAGATAGACGAGATTATTTCCCCACTGTCGGGACAGGAAAGCTGACAAGAGGGTCTCAACCAAGGGGGAGGGGGGAATTTTAGGATTTCAGTGGGAGTGGGGTAATTGAAACTGCAAACTTAAACTGCTGGAACATTGATCTTTCTACAAACTACAATTTTACAGATTTGTACATAATCTACAGGTTATCACACTTTACTTTTAATTTAATGGCATATAATAATGTTCAATATCTCACTCCTTTTCTATGGATATACTGGAATGCAACTTTTCAGTCAGATAATCTTGGAAACGAAAGGAAAGGGTGGGTGGGTAGGGAAGAATGACACTCTGACATGTGATGAGAAGGGTGCATGGGGTGAAAATAATAAATAATAATATAATAATAACAATAATAATAATATGTTGAGAACCACTGCCCTAGGACAGCAATCGACTTTCTAAAGGATGTAATCCATAACACTTGCCTAACCCCCAGGGAAGATTCTCATACTGCATGAACAAAGGTATTGTGAGTAATGAAATGTGCCTTAGTATCTCATCCTGTAAGAGAATCGAACTCAGGAGCTTTAGGTTATCAGTTGGAAAGCACTCATAATTATGCCACAGGTGACAAAATTAAACAAAATTATTGGTTACAACCATTTTGTCTAGACATCACTTGTTGGGTACACTGAATGGGTCACACCCATATGCAAAATGTAAAGAATAAAGTTGAATACCATGGTATAATCTATGCAGAGAAATACTTATGATCCTTATCTATGTTCCAAATACCCATGAATGAAGTGGGAATAGGTCATTAAGCTAATCCACTGAAGTACACCACTGGCACCAAATTGAGAAATCAGGCAATAATACAATCAGGGACACTCAAGAGACTTATAAATATGTACATACATGCAAAGCATTATACACTATATGCAGTACCATTACAAGTATGGCCTCTTGAACTACAGAAAGTAAGATTCAAGAATAAAAATAAGTCAAGAGTTTAAATTCAATCTGGTCCCAGACTGGAAGTCAACAGGCAACATTTGAGGAGTCCGAGGTCAATTGTATCAGGAATCGAAAAAGTGTGCGTTATGCTTGAACTTTATATGAATTTACTTTTATCAGTCATTCTTGGTTGGTTTAACAAAAGAATACACTACTGCAGAAGGACTACTGGTCCATACAAGGCAGTTCCTCTTTATGCCTACTCAATCTTCACGGCACTGGTGCCTACATGTCATTATGTCTGACCTTACATGATCCCGCCCAAGAACATCGTGGAATCTTACTGTAGGGTAATGAGAAGTAAAATGTAAATAACCAATGTACTGTCCAATGAAAATGCTACACAATTTTTATCAGTGATATTTTGGAACAAAACAGATGTGTTCCAAGATAACATTTAAGTCAATGTGATATAATCCTTGTGCTATAAAAGCCACATGATAAATGGTGAATATGACATAGTGAATAAGATAAATGGAGAAGCGGGTGATAATGCTACAGATTATAGTCAATACTCTAAATAATTATATTTAGAATAAATATACAATGGACTACAAAAATTGTAGTAATATTTTTTTAAATCAAGTGCACAATATTTTATTTCAGTAAATACTCTATTTATTTTCTTAAATTTCTGAATCCAGTAAATTATTTATGTAAAATATTCAGGCAACAAATAAATTTTTTAGCTTAACTTTTTGATTCAAATTTTTTTCTTCATTAAATTGATCTCATTCAGAAGGGCACTTCATTGTTGAGATGTTGAAAGTGTGCAAAGGATAACTGTATTATAACCACAAAACATAAAATTATATGTATAACTTACCAAAACTTTATTATTCATGGTTTGCTGGAAGAACTCTGCACCAGTGTAGAGCAGCCCATACACGATAACATTGCTCACGATTGGTCGCTTGGCCACAGCCATGCGTATAGCAGTAAATGCTTCCATTTCAATTGAGGGCTTACTATGTAATGAAGTTATTTGTTAGTGTAAAAATATAGTATTCTGTTAACGATATGTATATTTTTGTATGTATTATAAGAATTTCTTGCTGTACAACAAGATCTGTTATTAAAATAAAATCTGGTACAGTACAGTTGATTGTCTTGGGTCAAGTCCTAATTTTCAACTTTTGAGAGAAGTATGGCTCACAAGCTTGGAGTTTTCAGCTTTATACAATACTGTACTGAGACGATTCTTGAAATACAGTAGTACCTGTGGATAACAGAATAGATACATTAGGATTCACAAATAAATACCATATGCTGGTATTCATTCCTTCACCAATAGACACTGATTTCAATTGTCTTCAGCCATCAAAGATAGGCTAGTTTCCAAGCACATTATTTTGCATCGAGTAAATAAGAACTACAATTTAAATAAAGTGCATTCATTATTCAATCTACAGTTACTGTTGTAGACTTTCCTCCTCCAGACTTCATATAGCTCCAGTCACAATTCACTATCCATTAGTCCACATGCTCACAAACAGCTCCCTCATGTATGCACATAATCTGACCAAAGAGCTCCTACCCTTTAACTTATATGTGCTTCCAATCATCTCTTTCTTTATGCCTTCCATATTTTCCATTTCTCTTCATGAGAAATTATTTGCCAACCACATTATTGCTTCTATAAATATATTATTAATATTTTACACAATTCTGGTTCCCTCAACACTACAGGGGCCAACTCCAGGGCATCCATTGAATCAGCAAACACAAGAAAACCAAACCCATAAAGCAGCAGCTGCATAATAAGCCTCTGAGCTAGGAGGCTCTAAAAAAATAGACCTAGTGAATGCAAACTTTTGCAGGCCTCAGGGTCAAAGATATTACCCACCCAACAGGCAGCATAGCAGAAACAGAATGAATGATCATTGTTATATAACAATGACGATGGACATTCCTTGAACTCTCAAGTAGCAAGTATAGTCTCGGTGGGCTGATCCATGGCAAACCATGCCAAAAGACTTGCATGGTTTTACAGGGCCTGAAGGTGAGGACCAAGCAAAACACCTAGATACTGTACTAGGAATGCTTACTGGATAAACTGACACCGAATACAGACATGACAATAAATGTTGCTGCAAAAGGGTGTTACCAGCATGCCATATGTACAAGCATCCATGAATTCTGAACCCCTAAACTCCCCCAACTTCAGAGCCTTGTACAGAAGTCCAAGACCTCTTGCACCACCCTGGGCAAGCCATCCTACACTGTAGGTCAGTCTCTCGGGGTAAACCTCCAGAACCCACCAGGGGACTCGGTATCAGAGTAGAGGGCAATACTAAATAAGTGCAGAGGGAAGGGCAACCACAAACACATACAGCTTGAGGTGAAAACTGACCAAAGTCCACACAACAAGTGGGGCTTGTGTGACTTTGGTCAATGCACATGTGAAGCAAGCAATCAATAAATCTTGCAACAGCACACAATGCAAAAGGCCCTCACAGGACAAAGTCCAAAGGATGCACACACTTATCTAGAAATTGGGACCCACGGGCTGACCACTCAAAAAGCGGTCCACACAGACTAGACATCAGCAACAGGACTAGCCTCTGCTGACATAGGGGGTTGGGCCTACCGGCGGTGTTTCCACCCGGTAGTGGCACGCTGTAACTAATGGTTTCAACCTAACTGCTAGGTGAATCATTTGCTTTATAGTTTCTTTTCTCTCTGTGAAAACCGAGTTTGATTGTTTCCTGGCATGAGCGATTGTAATAATCCCCCCACTCCCTGAGTCTGTGAGGGGAGGGAGATGGGGACCAGGTTCTGGCACTGGTCTCCAGTAGGCCAATAAGAACTCTTAAGACTGATGTGACTTGTGTAGAGCTATCTAAGTGAGCTAGCTACAGAAGTCTGAACTCTCAGTCTCTGTGGCGTAGTGGTAAGATGCTCGCCTGGCGTTCCGCGAGCGCTTTGTCCTGGGTTCGTAGGACAGTAAACAGTAAAATAGGTACTGTACCTGGTTGTTAAACAATTCTTCACGGGAGTCGTATTCCGGAGAACTTAGGATTAAGGACTTGCCCAAAACGCTATGCGTGCTAGTGGCTGTACAAGAATGTAAGAACTCTTGTATATATAATAAAATAATAAATAATAGGAACTGCATTCGTAACCCAATTACTGTTGATGAACAGGGACGAACAGCAAGGGGCCCGGTGTACTCGTCTTCCCACCTGCCCAGGTCCAGGGTTCGATTAAAGACCTTTCACTTATAAAGTGTTAGATACAAACAAAAATTGCCTTGTGACAAAAATTACCTGTTTACTATTGTACTTTTTTAAGATGCAAAATGAATTTTCAAAACAAATTATTTTGTCTCACTGTATATTATCTACGGCTCTAGGCTGAAATTAAAGATCCTCTTAACTCATGGTTACTATCACTCAAATGCTTTGCACAATCACCTTTTTATACGAATCTTTACAGCCAAGGAAGGTGTATATATATCTGTATGTGTGTGTGTGTATGTGTACTCCCGCCGCTAATTTCTTACTGCAGTCAGCTCATGTTTACATAGTGACGTCATAAGCAATCACGGACCTACACAAATTTCCAATACACACAAAATACACATTTATTTTTCAAACATTATGTTATATATATATTATATTATAATATAATATCCCCCAACAAATTTCTCAGATATTAATTAGATATAGTTCAAATAGCTCAAAGTATATGATATAATAGTATATAATAGTAATAGCTCAAAGTGCCTCACATTATCTGGTAATTGATAACAGAGCAATCACAGAATTAAAATGTTGGAGAGACTGTCCTAGCTCCTAGTATCTATTTTGCTTCGAATGCAAGAAAGAGCTGATAAGTTGCTCGAGAATCTGTCTTCAAAAAAAGTTGATTATAACCTTGCATTGGCTATAAGCAATCTGAGAGCAATAATTCACCAAGAACTTCAACCTCGTATATCTGAGGCAAAGTGAAATGTACACTAGTAATTCCATCTATCATACTATCATGGAAGAAGAGCCACATATCTATGCATCATCCAATAAAATCACCAGACTCCTAGATGTTACTACAGCTCGGCTATAAGTATCTCTGGGAATTTTTATTATCTGCTGATGTAGACCAAATGACCAAAATGTAGACTTGACCAAATGTAAATTGTCAACAATTATTTGCACACCCTCCGTCACTATAATTAATAATAGTTCAATGTCTCGGGGGACAGAAAGCCAGTGTTTTCATACATGTTAGCCTTGAAATTGAAATTGAAACTAGCATATCGTTACCCCTGGAAACTAGTAACTATTCTATGCCCTCTGTGTATACAGATTATATTTATACATACTGTACTGGCTGTGCCACTCAATTATCTCTGGCATTGTTTTAATTATAGCTTTAAGCTGATTGCGAGTACTGCAACATTGCTTCGGCTAGCTGGCACTAGACACGGTTAATGTCCTATGACTTATTTCCTTTAGTGCATCTTTGCAGTACTGGCATGCTACTCAGCCATGTTACACGCCTACTTGGATATTGTGGTACAGCAATTGCTCTGTAAACATTAGTTAATAAATTAAGGTCCCCCCACTCCTGGTTTGTTTTCTCCCCGATCAGAAATGGCCCCTGCATAATTTAAATTAAGCGGGGGAATTCTGGGAGGCGAAAACAATTACGCAGCGCTCTGAGAGAACTGCGCGCGCCGTGGGGGGGGCGCACATTTAAGCAACGTACAAGGAGGTTTCCCTCTCACTCCTACACAGCTACGGTACGCTCCACACGAAACACCCGCCCTCCTCCCTTGACTGCAGAACATCTTGCTCTTCGAGCTCCTCACGTTTCTCCTATGCTACTCTCTAATTTGGGGGTGCTGCGCCGGATCCCCAAGTCTAGGGCTGCCCGCAGCTACTTACCATATGTCAAGTGCTCACTTGTAGTGCAAGTTTGGGGTTGCAGACTTTACATGTACTGGGCACTAGCATATCATTACCCCTGGAAATTATTAACTATACTATGCCCTCTGTGTATACAGAATATATTTCTACATACTGTACTGGCTGTGCCACTCAATTATCTCTGGCATTGTTTTTAATTATAGCATTAAGCTGATTGCGAGTACTGCACATTGCTTCGGCTAGCTGCCACTAGGCACGGTTAATGTCCTATGACTTATTCCCTTAGTTGCATCTTTGCAGTACTGGCATTCTACTCAGACATGTTACATGCCTTCTCTTATATTGTGGTACAGCAGTTGCGCTACTTACCATATGTCAAGTGCTCACTTGTGTGCAAGTTTGGGGTTGCAGACTTTACATGTACTAGGCACTAGCATATCGTTACCCCTGGAAACTAGTAACTATTCTATGCCCTCTGTGTATACAGAATATATTTTATACATACTGTACTGGCTGTGCCACTCAATTATCTCTGGCATTGTTTTAATTATAGCTTTAAGCTGATTGCGAGTACTGCAACATTGCTTCGGCTAGCTGGCACTAGACACGGTTAATGTCCTATGACTTATTTCCTTTAGTGCATCTTTGCAGTACTGGCATGCTACTCAGCCATGTTACACGCCTACTTGGATATTGTGGTACAGCAATTGCTCTGTAAACATTAGTTAATAAATTAAGGTCCCCCCACTCCTGGTTTGTTTTCTCCCCGATCAGAAATAAGTTTATTGATGTAAAATACACACAAAGGGATGAGGTAGCTCAAGCTATTCTCACCCCGTTCAGTACATCGTGTTAATACATACATAGACACACATCACAAACAATAATCATATTACCAAACATTCTGAGAGATAAACATAAACATATACATTTCCTATGTTAGCCTTCGTCCACGCTAATCACTTTGGCGAGTGATACGCAAGTTGGGGAGTATTAGGCTTGGAGATCTTTTAAATCTTACCCTACATTTGAACGATTGCATGATATATAAATAAATAAATAAATAAATATAAATATGTTTATTCAGGTAAGGTACATGCATACAAGTGAATTTTACATAAATTATCGATTTATAGAAAGAGCTAGTATATACAATGCCTAAACCACTATTACGCAATGCGTTTCGGGCAGGAAAAACATTAATATCTAAAACTTAATACTAATTGAGTATAAGGAATAAAATGTGTTGAGAACAAATACAAATAAGGATAAAAAAAAAGGGGAACATGACTGAAAATGCAGCACAAGTACAATAGGTCGATTAAAAAAATAACAGACATGGGTTGATCGTGCAATCGTTCATGTTGCAAGAATTGTTCCCAGTATTGACTGTGTTTGCTCTTCCAGTTCCCAGAAACCGAGGTTGGCTTGGATAAATGTATTGAGCGATTAAGTTGTTTTGTGTGCTGTGAAATACTCAACAACATGTGCATGATCATGCATGGACATGACCATGGGCAGGCGTGTCTCACACAACCACCGCTGTCATATATATATTGTTTATATATATAAGAGTTCTTACATTCTTGTACAGCCACTAGAACGCATAACGTTTCGGGCAGGTCTTTAATCTTAATTTTCCCCGTAATACTACCCGCCAAATCGTTTAACAACCATTCACTTCTGGGTGAACAGAGGCGACAGTTAAGGATTGGTACCTAGTCAATCCTCCCCGGTTAGAATACGAACGCAGGCCAAATTGCTCGCAAAGCATGGGGCGAGTGTCTTACCAATTCGTCAAGGGGACCGTATTGACCTTTTTCTTGTCCTAATTAGGTTCTTGGCCAATTAGGTTTCACCCATTTGATTTCCATGATTTACCCGAGGGCCACTAAGACTAGTGGCCTCGACGAGGACAGGAAGCCAGTGGCTTGTCGAATGTCCCCCCCCCCATTTGCCTTTATGATAGGGCGGATTTTAAAACCTAACAGTTTTGGTGGTTGCGGCTTCGGCGGGTAGGCGGTTCCATGGGTTTATAACTCTGTGGATGAAAAAAGCATCTGTTCTCAGTTCTACATTGTGAGCTTGAAACCGTTGCTCCTTGTTTGTGTTACATCTGACCTTTTGAATAAATCGTTCGGATCAACATCCTCCAAATTGTTTAGTATTTTAAGTTTTAATGAGATCCGCCCTGTCATATGCCTGCTTTGTAGTGCCATTAGCCCTGTAGCCCCTCAACCGTTCCTGATACGAGAGATGACTTATCTCTGGAATGACTTTTGTTGCCCGGTGTTGCACTTTCTATAGAGTAGCCGGTCTCCATGCTTGGATACATTGGTAATTATATATGACTGATACAATTCAATTTCTTTCTTTATTATGCACCCCATACCCATCCCGTGGGCGGTGGTGTAAAGGCTACAGAGGCACATAATCGGTTCAGGAACTGAACCCTCTAGTTCGTTTAGCTAAGCAAATAACAATGTTTGACGCTAGTTACAAAATTATCAATGTTGTATACACATGTACACACCCTCATACATACATGTACATATATATATATATATACGTATACACATATACATACACATACATATACATATACATACATACACAACAATCACCCACACAAATACACACATCAAGAATCTTTGTGTCACAAGTGACACAAAGAGGTGTCTGATACAATCGCATATTTTGTGCTTGCAGTGTATGTGGAGATTGTCAGGGATGTTAACTGTTGTTTTTCATAATGTGATTTAAAATATTTGACGGTGTATGTGCTTAGTATGACATGGTGAAAAATCTATTGGAATTAACTGCGTAGTACAATGGTATAGATATTTATATGTATATATTTGTGAAGAGAGGCATAGCATTAGGTGAAAGGAAATGTGCCCAACCATTCCTGTCCCGCCCGGGAATCGAACCCAGGATCCCGTATTGTAGGATCTAAGTCAACTGTACTAGGATCGCTGTCAAATTCATCTAGTATTGCAGTTTCTCAAGTGGGCATCTGTATTGACGGCTCAGTCAAGTTGCCCTTCACTTTCTGCCACTTGACAAACATTCTTATATAAAGGCAAGACCAGGCATTATATAAAGAGCGACAAGGCTTATACGTCACAATCTGAGGGCTCGAGATAGTGTCATTATCAGCAATACACTGTCTTCAGAGTTGAAGATTGCCTTGATAGGGTTTATGAAATCAAATATATAATTACGCAAATAACATTGATGAATGTTAAAATTGATTTATGTTAAAATTTATGTGTCTTTGGTGGGGGGGAGGAGTGGACCGCCGCTTGCACGAGCCTAGCCAGAGGACGAGTTGTATTAAGAACATATAGCAACTACTCAAATTAAAATATTCCATTCATATCACCAACCTATTTAAACTAAAATACTAAAAAAAGACAAACGAAGCAAAACAGTATGTCTGCTGCACACTGACAGACAGACTGTAAACATACATATATACTGCAAAGTAAAACACTAACACAGCAATGTATAAAGTGGAACACAAAGATAATTCAAGTGGAGGACATTACCGAACCAGAAGCACCTCCTAGTCTCACCACCAATTTACTACTGACTGGCGGCCGGGGCCATGCACGGTTGCCAGATCCAAATATTGCTGAAAGTAGCGAGCTGACGGTCTAAAAGTAGCGAATTTGTAACAAGAGTAGCCCAATTTTTTTTAGTGACTGATAAGGGTTTCAAACTAATATATATATATATATATAATCATACCAAATGTGTACACTAAAATCATTGTAAGTAGATGCTCGAAACGCTGTGGGTATTAGTGGCTTTAGGCATTTAGTGGCTTTAGGCATAGTATGTACTAGCTTTATCTATAAGTCCAACATTCTGCCTGTAACTTTTGAATGTATTTACTTTTACCTGAATAAATATTACAGTATTAATATTATTACTAATATAATGTAGATATTAAATGTGGGCTGACGTGCTTAGCTCACTGCTTATATACTGTTATATATCTTATTATTATTATCTATCAGCGAGGGCTTTGTCTCTTATTACAGAACGAATAGACTCAAGATGGTGCAATCAATACAACTGCAATATTACATTGGATTATTTGCAGTGTTTGCAACTAGATCGTAGTTGCACACTTCATAATTTTTTTGCCGCCTGAGGTGTATAGTTCATTAAGCATCCCCTATTCAACCAGCGAGTGGTAGTTATTTATGCACCCCGAAGCCCGACCAGTTGTGTAACACCAAGCCTAGCATGAACGAACTGAACAAAACCTCTGAAGCACAACCATGCATGAACCGAAGCCCGAATTACGCACAACCCGAAGCCCTACTGACACCCCCAGAGCCCGACCAGTTAAGTAACCGGAGCCCAACCAGTTGTGTAACCGGAGCCCGACCAGTTGTGTAACCAAAGCCCGACCAGTTGTGTAACCAAAGCCCGACCAGTTGTGTAACCAGACCCTGACCAGTTGTGTAATCGCAAACCTAGCATGAACGAAGCGAACACTCTTTGGATCACAACCATGCACGAACTGAAGCCCGACCATGCACAACCCGAAACTCAAGTGACACCTCCGGAACCCGACCAGTTATTTAACCGGAGCCCGACCAGTTGTGTAACTGGACCCCGACCAGTTGTGTAACCGCAAGCCTAGCATGAACGAACTGAACAAACATCTGAAGCACAACCATGCACGAACCGAAGCCTGACTATGCAAAATCCGAAGCCCAAGTGACATCAACATAGCCCAAACAGTTATGTAACCGGAGCCCGACCAGTTGTGTAGCCGAAGCCTGACCAGTTGTGTAACCAGAGTTTGACCAGTTGTGTAACTGTACCCCGACCAGTTGTGTAACTGCAAGCCTAGCATGAATGAACCAAACAAAACCTCTGAAGCACAACCATGCACGAACCGAAGCCCGAATAAACACAACCTGAAGCCCAAATGACACCCGCGGAGCCCGACCAGTTGTGTAATCGGAGCCCGACCAGTTGTGTAACCGGAGCCCGACCAGTTGTGTAACCGGAGCCCGACCAGTTGTGTAACCGGAGCCCGACCAATTGTGTAACCGGACACCGACCAGTTGTGTAACTGGACCCCGACCAGTTGTACAACTGCAAGCCTAGCATGAATGAACCAAACAAACAATTCAAAACAAACAACATCTGACGCACAACCATACACGAACCGAAGCCCGACCATGCACAACCCGAAGCCCAAATGACATCCCCGGAGCCCAACCAGTTGTGTAACTGGAGCCCAACCAGTTGTGTAACTGGAGCCCAACCAGTTGTGTAACCACTAGCCTAGCAAGTATACATCTCATCCCACCCCCACCAAGCTAAACAAACAGTCCCCAGAGCCCAACCAAACTCCATTCCTAGCTATACCATGAAACACTTCCTTAGCCCTACCTAAAACCCTCCACTTGCCCTAGAAACCAACTATGGAGCCATACCAAACAAAAATTGAGCTCTGTACGAAAAAAGAAACCCGGATTTCTAGCAAACATACAACCATGGAGGCGTAGAAAACAAACCTGGAGCACTAGTACACAATTAACCATTGGTGCACAATCTTGTGTTGTTCGTGCACAACCATGCACGAACCGGATCCCGACCATGAACAACTAGAAGCCCAACAAGTCACACCCCCGGAGCCCGACCAGTACTGTATAATCGCAAGCCTAGCAAGCAAATATTTCACCCAACCCCCACCAATGTGCTAAGTGTGTTGCCAAAAAGGTCCATTTTGGGGCCAACCCTTTTTGTCATATTCATCAATGACATAGATGAGAATATTACAAACCACATCAACTTTGCAGATGACACTAAGATCTATGGCAAAGTGAGAAGTGAAAGCCATATTGAAACCTTACAAAGAGATCTACATAAACTCCACAAATGGTCAGATGACTTTTTAATGTCGATAAATACAAGACCTTGCATGTGGGACATAACAATCCACGTCACAACGACCAAATCATCAACATTATCTTGTAGTCAGAATCCACCGATCACTGACAGTTGTACAATAGCAAACCAAACCCTTGGAATAATCATGCGTACCTTTACCTTCAAGAAAAACAAAGTAGACCTTCAATTGTATAAGTTTCTGGTGCGCCCACACATGAATTATTGCATCCAGGCATGGAGACATCTTCAGAAAGAGCTGCTCTGGAGTCATGTCTTACCAGAGCTATGGAGCTATGTCTTACGACAAAAATCATACCAGAGCTTAGTCATCTGTTGTATCAGGAACGGTTGAGGGCCACAGGGCTAATAACACCACAAACCAGGCTTGACAGGGCGGACTTCATAGAAACCTTTAAAATACTAAACAATTTAGAGAATATCGATCAGGACAATGTCTTCAAAAGGTCAGATGTTACACGAACAAGGAGCAACGGGTTCACACTCAATAAGCCAGAATGTTGGACTGGAAACAGGAGATGCTTTTTTCACCCATAGGGGTGTAAACCCGTGGAACCGCCTACCTACCGAAGCCTTAAACACTGAAACTCTTCTGGGTTTTAAAATACAGCTGGAAAAGATCATCAAGGCAAATGGGGGGATGGGACATCTGACAAGCCGCCGGCTCACTGTCCTCATCGAGGCCACTAGTGTTAGTGGCCCTCAGGTAAATTCAGTTCCTGGAGAGGTGTGCCCGCTCCTTCCCGTTGGGAAGTTGTTCATCTATTGCAGTACACAGGACTGTCGCTTGTCACTAAACTTAGTATTTAAACTATTAACTTGAAATAATATTACCTTATACGCGAGAATAATTCTGAATACGCACTGCGAAAAATTAACGAATGCGACTTTGGGTCGGGCGGCCACGTAGGGGAGCCTGGCCTGAGGACAGGCAACTGTATATGCTTCACACTCCACATACTTCAAGTGCAAATAATTGCCAACAGAACCTAAATACCGAACCTACTATACGCCTAATTAAACATAGAATATAAAATTAATGTATACACGCTAACAACTATTTTTAATACACAGTACATGAAAGTCGATAATAAATGAGACTTGGGAGGTGGGAGGAGGTCGTCAACTGCCGCATTACTTGTATAACTATCAGTGATTGGTGGATTCTGACTCCAAGATAATGTTGAGGATTTGGTAGTTGTTATGCCCCACATGGGTGAAAAAACATCTGTTTTCTGTCCTAAGTTGTGGCTTGTTGAACTTGAAATCGTTGTTCCTTGTTTGTGATTGATTGATGAAGATTAAGCCACCAATGAGGTGGCACGGGCATAAACAGCCCGTAACCTAGTGTGTGTTGTGTTGTTTTAGATTCAGCTACACTGAACAAAAAGTTCCAAGCAACACGAGCTATTGTGCTGCTTCCCAAATTAGCCCATCTTGCTTTTAAATTAGCCCAAAAAGTAGCAAGTAGCGAAATAAAAAATTCTGGAGCGCGGGGCTCTCAAAAGTAGCCCAATTCGCTACTTGTAGCCCAATCTGGCAACCCTGGCCGGGGCTGCCAGCTTGCCAAGGTTAAACACAGTTACCTACCGCTGCCACAATCTCAATTTACGTTAGGAATAATTCTTAATATATACTTATATTTGTACACATCTCGCCGCTGTCATTCCTCTATTATTAACTTGGTGAAATTAATTTATTGTTGGCCCATTATGAAGTTACTGGACTAATGTGGTATAGTCTGACGGAGTGTTGCCACTCTAGGGGTTGCCTTTACTCGGGAGTACATATATTTGTTAAGTAACCGACCGCCAGCGAATCAAACGAGTAAACTGTATTCACCTAGTTGTGCTTGCGGGGGTTGAGCTCTGGCTCTTTCAGCCTGCCTCTCAACTGTTACTAACTACTATTTTTTTCCCGAGACACACACACATCCCCAGGAAGCAGCCCGTAGCCGCTGTCTAACTCCCAGGTACCTATTTACTGCTAGGTGAACAGGGCCATCAGGGTGAAAGAAACTCTGCCATCACCGGGGATCGAACTCAGACCCTAGTCCAAAGCGCTGTCCATTCAGCTATCAAGCTCCCCTAACTGTACTCACCTAGTTGTGATTGTGCAGGGAGTAAGCTTCGGCTCTTTGGTCCCGAAGAAAAGATTGGGTGGAAAGGGAGGGATTAAAATTGGAAAGGGGTAATCTCCCAGGGTGCAGGAAAGTGCTGTTGTTGCCTCTCCTGCAATCCCCGTGGCGTAATGGTAAGACGCTCGCCTGGAGTTTCGCGAGCGCTTTGTCCTGGGTTCGTATCCCCTGGCCGGGAAGGATTTACTGCGTGCAAATCCTTAACTGTTTAACCCAACAGTAAAATGGGGAACCAATTTGGCGGGTCGTATTCTGGGGAACATAGGATTAAGTCACTGCACATCCTCTCATGTGTACTCTATTTAAAACTCTGAATTGTAATGTCAATCCTGACCTTAAAAGCTTCTTAGAAGGTTGTAACAGATCCCATTGGAACCACACCAGAAACAAATACCTATTTGATATTCCAAGAGTACGACTTAATCAAACTAGAAATGCTCTACAAATCAAGGGACCCAGAATGTGGAATGACCTTCCCAACCATGTCAAAGGCTGTACCTCTCTCAACCAGTTTAAGATGAAAACTAAGCACTACCTAATTAACCTCAAGTAACCTTCCTTACCCCTAAATGTCAACCCGGCCATGTCTTACTATTTCTTAAACAATGCTGTTTGTTGACCAACTTGTATATTTAGCTATTTTCTACCATGTCCCCCCCTCTTTTTATATCTTTTATTTTTTTTCTTTCAAGGCAATTTTTACTTTAAGCTCAATTACTTTTAAGTTTTAGTCTAAGTGTTTTTTCCCCCACACCTTGCCCGAAACGCTATGCGGCTTTAGGTATTGTATGTACTACCTCCATCTATATCTCCAACAGAATGTTTGTACTGTAACTCTGCAACTATGTATGTACTTTTCCTAAATAAATTATTATTATTATTATTATTATTATTATTATTATTATTATTTCGTGTTTCGTTTCTACTTAATAAATAAGCCCCCATACTGTTTGTGTCTTTTTTTCCATGATCAGAAAAAGAATGTTATATGATGGTATCCTCAACAGTAGATGAAAAAAAAAGAGTATTTACAGAACGTGTCATAAGCTGCGGGATTTGTTAATCGGTGTTTAAAAAGAGAGCTCGGAAGTAATAATAATGCAGCTGATGCCATCTGTTGGCAGAAAAGAACACTATCCCAATAGAACACAAAGATAAACATCTTATTGCTTCTTATTTACAATTATTACTTAACCTATCAATGGTATAGGTTAAGTAATAATTTTAATTTTAACATACTAAGAAGGTTAGGTGAGGTCGGTGTTTTCTATGAAGCTTTTCAAGGTAAACTAAAATATTTACAATCAATTAGTATGTCACATATGCACTTATTAAATAAGCCAATATTGACCATAAGCAAGTGCGAGAACGGGTTGCACTGTCAAATGAATGGACAACAGTAGCCATGAGCTACAGCTTATGCCATCTGTTGACGTCAAATTACACCAAAAAAGCCAACCTACAAAATACAGCTGGCGCCATCTGTTGCGTGCCATTGAACTATCAATAGCCAAACAGCAGCCCATAAGGCGGGTTGTTGTGCTGAAGAATGCCCGTTCTGGCCTGTGATTGGTAGAAACTCTTTTTTGACAACAGCCAATCACAGGAAGGGATCAGCTAAAGGTTTCATACACTTAATAAATCATCTTTGTTCAGCACACCTGCTGTGCTTATGATATTCCGCTTCCACTTTAATCTACCCAAAAAGTGGAGTGTTAATTACATAAAAGTGTTAATAGGTGATAATTAAATGTAATAGGACCCAGACAGATGTAATAGGACCCATTATCACCACACCAGAAATAAATATCTCTTTGATATCCCCAGGGTCAAACTTAATCTGTGTAAACACTCTATGCAAATTAAGGGACCTAGTCTATGGAACTCACTCCCTAGTGAATTGAAAAACTGTAAAACTTTTGCCTTATTTAAAAACAAAACCAAAAAGTACTTAATTTCATCTTCTTAGTTTCCTACACTGAGCTTTATTTTTTGCTCTGTATCTAGTGTTACCCAATCTCCTAATTCTTATGTATTTAACCCAAACAACCTTATCATTGTGTTCATTGCTGTCTTCCTTTATGTGCTAGCCATTTGCTGTATTGTGCCTACCAAATTTTGTCAACTACCATTTCAAGCTTTCATTGCAATCAATCTTAGATACCTAAGTGCTTTATTATACTGTACCTACAATTTTCTCTCATCTTTTTTTTTTCTTTTTTCTTTTCTTGCCATGTAACTGTTATCATTTCTTTTTTATAATTTTTGCTAGTATTTACCTACTAAAAATTTTCTTAGATTAAGGACCTGCCCGAAACGCTGCGCGTACTAGTGGCTTTACAAGATTGTAATTACCATATTATATATTCTCACATTCCCAATGTACCTTCTTGTATATGAATAAATAAATAAATAAATATTGCAGGATGTATTAGGTATCCGCCGTGGAGAGGGGGGATCTGCTGCCTGGGTAACAGCTTCTCCCCCGAATCAACGTACCTACCCTGGCTTTGGGCCCTGGTGAGGCCACTCCAGACCGACAGCCAGAGCGCAACTCCATAGTCTCCTGAGACTGATGGATGCCTACTACTACTATTAGGTATAATACAAATAGCCTGGCAATCTAATGTGATGTCATCAGTGGGAGTTGCCGGGACACAAATAACATTGATGATTCAATGCACCGCCCCCCTTATTGGACTAAATTATTTAGTTTGATGGAAATTTCAGTCAGGTACAAAACATAAATTGTTGTTCCTTGCACAACAACAAGGTTATTGTGGCCTTATTTCTTAGTTTGCATTTTGTTCATAAAAGAGTGTTGGCATTCCCCGCACCAGCCAATCACAGGAAGGTATTTGGTAGAAGCTTCGCCTTCAACAAAGTTGATTCGTAATTAGTCTAACAATAAACTCGTTAAATAACGAGTATTAAGGGTCAAGCTACAGATGAGTTGGTGTAGGATAACGGTGCCAGAGTTTGGAGGTTCCTTAGTTTTTTTTTAAATTTAAAAAAGAAAGAACTAGGAAAAGTATTATCTCAACACCATCTAGCTCGTATCTTGTAACTCTATCATCATTACCTAGACAAAAAACTTAATAGTAGATAAAAAAGTTACCTAATACCAACATGATATAAAATCTTATCATAATCTACGTGACGTATAGATCAGTGTTTAATCATAATACATTATTATTCAAGTATTACTATTATTAAAGTAATAATAATACAGTTGACGCTATCTGTTGGCAGAAAAGGACACTATCAACGGGCTGGTCAATAGGAGCAATAAAACACAGCTTATGCCATCTGTTGACAACAAATTAAACTATTAACACGCCAGCCTACAAAATACAACTGGCGCCATCTGTTGCGTAAACATTGAACTATCAATAGCCAAACAGCAGCCCAGAAGGCAGGTTGTTGTGCTGAAGAATGCCCGTTCTGGCCTGTGATTGGTAGAAACTCTTTGTTGACATTCACCTCAACAGCCAATCACCGGAAGGGATCAACTTAGGTTCCATGCACTTAATGAATTATCTTTGTTCAGTACACCAGCCCTGCTTATGACATTCTGCTTTAACTTTAGTCTACCCAAAAGGTGAAGTGTTAATAAAGTGATAACAAAATATTTCAGGCTGTAAAAAGCCTGAAATATTGAGTTATATATAATTATAAAAAAATGGCCCTGGCAACCTATTTTCTTACGTCATCAGTGGGGGTTGCCTCGACTGCAACCTGTCCTCGGTATACTTATATATTTATTTATTTATTTATTTATTTATATACAAGACGGTACATTGGGGTTAAGAGAGAACATAGAAATAAAGTTGATTTTACATTCTTGTAAAGCCACTAGCACGCATAGCGTTTCGGGCAAACCATAGTTCTTCTGTCACATAATGTCTGTAACGTACAATTATGTTACGTTGTTGGGTAGATTAGGGTACTATATGGTACGGGTACTATGGGACGGGTACAATGATACGGGTAATATGGGACAGGTACTATGGGACGTAAGGAAGGGTTGGTGTCTGGTGATAGCTAATAACTGTAAATCTACCACAGGGAAACTGTAAACATTAGCAGCATAGGAACTATGAGCATGTGGCGAGTATATTATGTAAATAATATATATTATGGCGAGTATATTATGTAAATAATATACTCGCTCCAAGCTCTCATTAGCTTAATGAGAGTAACACACTAATGACGAAACTCATACCTCTTCCATAATTACAGTTAACATTCTTTCCAACCTGCTAGACAATGATGAGGTGTGGTCCAATAATATAATAAATCAAGAAGCGAGTAATCATCCACGGGCTATTCATGAATACGCCACCTCTTGGGTGGCTTAATCCTCATCAATCAATCAATCAATCAATCGAGTAATCACCAGTATAATTTCCACCGTGATTCAGTTAACTTCATAACAGACGCTTGGGAGTTACCACACACACCTTCAACATCCTCTTGGCAGTAGGGGACCCCATATACCCATCCTGTGGGTGGTAGTAGACCTCCGTATCCATCCAATAGGTGGTAGTGAGCCCCATACCCATCCAGTGGGCGGTGGTGAACCCACTACTTCCCATGTTGTGTGTAGTAGTCGACCCCGTACCCATCCAACATGTGGTAGTGGACCCAATACCTATACAACAGATGTAGTGGATCCCATACCTATCCTTTTGGGTGGCAGTAAACTCCATAAACAGTTTGTGCCTTGTCAAGGACCCTTTATCTATTATGTTTGCAGTAGTATACCCCATAAACATTCCAACGTCACGTCGTTTTCTATTAACGTTCATACAATTCATTCTCTAAGATTTTTAAAGCATATACTATTGTATATAATGTTGTTTAGCAACAGCATCATTATTATATGTAATAATTTATAGAGTGCTTATTATAATTTACTGAGAAGCACCAAGAGTTCTCCTAACTGCTAACCTTCAACAGGATGCACTGGTGAATAGTGGTTTAAATCTTGGGTTGAAATATCATGACACAAAATGTTGACTTATTATAACTTTTATTAACTACCGTGATGTAGTGGTAAGACACTCGCTTGGCGTTCCGCGAGCGCTTTGTCATGGGTTCGTATCCTGGCCGGGGAGGATTTACTGGGCGCAAATCCTTAACTGTAGCCTCTGTTTAACGAAACAGTAAAATGTGTACTTGGTTGTAACAACGATTCTTCGCGGCGGGGATCGTATTCCAGGGACCTGCCCGAAACGCTACGCGTACTAGTGGCTGTACAAGAATGTAACAACTCCTGTATATATTAAAAAAAACTTTTGATATTAGTAAAGAGAACATTCATCTGTCAACAGCTATCATCTTCACTGACGACTTCACTACAATCTTAATTATTAAACCTTAAAAATCATCCAAAATGCTAAAAAAAAAAAGAACCATAGGTGGTAGCTGTGTATACCATAGGTGAACTATAAATCTTTATTTATTTATTTATTTATATTCAAGAAGGTACATTGGGTTTGTGAGAATACATAGCATAGTATTTACAATCTTGTAACGACACTAGTACGTGCAGCGTTTCGGGCAGACACAGAGGATCTTAATTAATAATTTTAATAATAATAATTATTATTATTTATTATTTATCTTTGCCTCAAGTTACCTAGATTTTCTTGATTTTCTGGGAATATTGCTGCCCACAGGCTGCTCAGAAGCAATCAGAGATGGCATTAAGCAATTCCCTCTTTACGAGCAAATGATTTAGCTAAATTTGGAGAACTCTGTGCTCAGTCCCACAAGGTCTCCGCCCTGTTCTTTGTGCTCAGTCCTACAAGGTCTCCATGCCGTCCTCTGTGCTCAGTCCCACAAGGTCTCCATGCCGTCCTCTGTGCTCAGTCCCACAAGGTCTCCATATGCCGTCCTCTGAGCTCAATCCCACAAGGTCTCCGTGCTCAGTCCCACAAGGTCTCCATGCGGTCCTCTGTATATTCCACAAGGTCGAATTACTGACCATTCCCAGGATGCACGAGCTGTATAATAAATTGATTGCTTTGGTAATTATTAATTAATATTTTTTTCACATATATTACCCAATACCCATCGGGTCTTTGAGGGTGGGATGCAGAGTACTTTGGGGTAAAGAGTACATGTGTGGGTACAGAGTACACGTGGTGGTACAGAGTATAAATGTGATACAGGGTACATATAATTCATTGTGTCGGGACAAGAAGCCAGAGTGTATTCATTCACGTTATGCTTATATCGAGGTTCCCCCCAACCCCCCCCCCCCCACTCAGGCCGAATTACTGACCCCGCCCAGGAAGCAACCCCACAACAAGCTAACTCCTGAGTACCTTTTTACTGCTATGTGAACAGAGCATTAGGTGACAGGAAGTGTGTCCAACCATTTCTGTCCTGCCAGGGATTCGAACTCGGAATTCTCGATTGTGGGTCGAGAAGGAACCCGACCTTTCTACCGGGATCCTTAAAGCACTGGGTCCCGGTAGTAACTCCGGTATATGGAAGCACAAGGTGCATGTGGTGGTACAGAGTAAATATGCTGGTAGTATTGGGCCCAATACTCATTTTGTGGGTGTTATGGTCCCTATTCCCATCCTCCATTCTGTGAAAGGTATTGGTCCCTATACCCATCCTGTGTGCGGTAGTGTAGTGTACCCCTAAGTTACACGTTTTCTGTAACACATATTTACGATTCATTTTCTTTAACTTGCATAGAGCATAATCTATTATATATATATTTTAATTTTTGAGACAATTGAAATATTTACAGATAATAATTCATAGAATAATGATTATAATTTACTGAGAACTACCAAGGTTTCTTAAAACTAAACTACGAGACTTCAATAGACTAAATTATTCAGTTAAACGAACATTTCTGTCAGGAACAAAACATAGATTGTTGTTCTTTTGAACAACAAGGAGGTTGTTGTGCAATAGATGGTATTTCTTAGCTAACATTTTATTAATTAAAATTGTGTTGGCATTCCCCGCAAAGCCAATCACAGGAAAGTATTTGCTGGAAACTCCGCCTCCTTTTGAACGTTATTTGGAACGTTCAGAATATTGATCTATTTCATGGGTTTCTGTTTCATCTCTTGTATATCAAAACTATGATATTTTTCGATCACGAGTATAATGAAGAGTTGCCCGAAACGATAGGCGTATTAGTAGCTTTAAGTATTGTATGTACTAGCTCTATCTATAAATCCAACGTTATGTTTATAACTTATCTTCTATGTATGTACTTTTACCTGAATAAACATTTTTATTTTTATATTTTAAATTAGAAATATGAGATATAAAAGTTGTTACACAAAGTTACTAAATTCTACTAAATGGATTTTGTCTGGTATACACTCAAATGTACATCAATTTATTACCATTCATCCATTATTAATTACAAATGTAATGTATACTGTATAGTTTTTCTCTCCCCATTATTTTGCTGGTGCAATATTTGAAAGTTGTCTATCTATTTATCGATCTATCTATTATTGTTTATTTATATATAGAAGAGTTCTTACATTCTTGTACAGCCACCAGCACGCATAGCGTTTCGGGGAGGTCCTTAATCCTAATTTTCGCCGGAATACGACCCGCCAAATCGTTAACAACCAGGTACCCATTTTACTGTTGGGTAAACAGAGGCTACTGTTACGAATCTATGAGCTTCAAGGGTTATAACAGCTACAGTTAAGGATTGGCGCCCAGTCAATCCTCCTCAGCCAGGAAACGAACCCAGGCTAAATCGCTCGCAAAGGGCAGAGTGAGTTTCTTACCACTGCACCACGGAGACTGCTTACCTTGCGGGGGTAAGCTATCTATAGATACATCTAAATAAACCCACACTTGAAGAGGTAGCCGGCAGTGCCTGGGTCTGTCTTTCTTCCCCCTCCCTTTCCCCGTCCGTCTCCGTTTCTCTCTCTCGTTCTCTTTCTCTCTCTCTCTCTCACCACGTTGAAATCTAATATTTGTATATATCACTAACAAATAAACCTTCTAAATCTAAATAGGCTAAATATTTCTAGTTCACCAAAAATTTGATTACATTTGAACAAATGCTGCGTATTTAAATTACCTTTATAGTAGGTAGTAACTAAGTGACTAACCTATCCACCGCTGCCCACTGGATGGGGGGCGGTGTGCAGGACAAACATATAAATTGACACTAACTCTCCACATATGTCAGTTGCTTAATTTAGAAACTGTACTTGTGGTCGATTTCGAACCCATTTATGATGTGACGACTTATACTGAATTTTGTAACTAGCTCATCAAGATTGTAACTTGCTTAGCTAAATGAATTGTGGGGTTCAGTCCCTGAGCCCATTATGTGCTTCTGTAACCCTTTCCACTACCGCCCACAAGATGGGTATGGGGTGCATAATAAATGAACTAAACTAACGTTATAATCAGCCATAGAAAACGTGAACATTACAACAACAGCATCATAAGCGACCATCCTGCGCCATTGACACACCCTCTAAAAATTATTTGTCAAGAATTCACGTGAAATTCATTAAAAAAAATATTATTGACTTGCCAGTGATGTGTCCTCGCATATCATAAGTAACAACATCTCGTGCAGTCTTCAAGAGGATTAAATCATTAGGTATATTGCACATTGCATTAACAAAGACGGAACCTTCGACTCGGGACCACGATCGTCCGACGCTATAACAACAACAGCAAAGTCCTTGCAGGAAGACAACACATTACGCTTATAGCCAGGAATAAGAAGATCCTCCCACTGCACCTACTATCAAGAAGATTCTTCCAGCAGGAGTGTTGTGTCTCGAGAAAACGTCACCATGTCACCAGAAAACTCCTACATTCATTACTTGGAAATAACCTTAATATAAATTGCATTGTCCATAAAGATGGACAGACCTCATGAGTGTCTCGAATGTGGGAAAAGATTCAATCGTCTTGGACATTTAAAGAATCACATGGTGGTGCATACGGGTGATAAACCCTATGAATGTCCTGAGTGTGGAAAAGGGTTCAGTCGTCATGCAAATATGTTGATTCATCTACGGGTGCATACGGGTGATAAACCACATGAATGTCCAGAGTGTGGGAAAAGATTCCGTCATCTTGGAAGTTTGAAGACTCATATTATGACACATACGGGTGACAGACCTTATGAGTGTCCTGAGTGTGGGAAAACATTTATTCATCTTGGAAATATGAAGACCCATCGAATGGTGCACACGGGCGATAAACCTTTTGAATGTCCCGAGTGTGGGAAATTTTTTAGCAAACTTGCAAATATGAAGAGTCATAGGATTTTGCACACTGGTGATAAACCTCATGAGTGTCCTGAGTGTGGGAAAAGATTCAGTCACCTTGGCAGTATGAAAAGTCACAGAATTGTGCATTCATGTGATAAACCTCACTATTGTCCAGAATGTGGGAAAGGGTTCAGTCACCTTGGAAGTTTGAAAAGCCACAAGATAATGCATTCTGGTGATAAACCTCATGTGTGTCCTGAGTGTGGGAAAAGATTCACTAATCTTAGATTCATGAAGACTCACAGGCTTGTGCATACGGGTGATCAAGCTCACAAATGTCTGGAGTGTGGTAAAAAATTTAGTTATCGTGGTCAAATGAAAGCTCACATGGTGGTGCATACAGGCGATAAACCTCATGAATGTCCAGAATGTGGAAAAAGATTCACTCAGCTTGGATCTATGAAGACTCACAGAATGGTACATACAGGTTGTAAGCCTTTTGAGTGTGCAGAGTGTGGAAGAGTATTCAGAGAACGTAGTGGTATTATAAGTCACTTGTTAGTGCATTCAGATGATAAGCCTCATGAATGTCCTGAATGTGGTAAAAGATTTCGCCACCGCAACAGTATGAGAAGACACATATTAGCGCATTCAGGTGATAAGCCTTAATGGTGTCCTGAGAAAAAACTTAAAACATACACTTAGTAACAAAATTGGCTTTAAAAGGCACTATATGGTGAGGATGTTTGATGGATCATAACACTGCCATTCAGTTCAGTAGTATTCTTAAGATACATATGATGAGACATGAGCATCCCACTAATAAAATGTACCATTTAGAAAATATGAGCATTATGTTGAAAATAGAGTTCTGTGCCATCATATTGTGAGCTGGAATTTTTACAAAGGTATTTTTGCTTTCATATTTTCAAATTACTGTAAAATTTAATCATATAAAATAGACTGACAGTAATTAACACAGTAACATACTCAACTTGGTTAAATTGACTATCCATACAAATAAACCCACTGGACCTTCCTGGTCACCACCTAGACTCGTAATCTCCACCTAAGTCCCTAATTATGAATCATCAGTACAACACTTCACACCCAGTCAGTCTCTCATACAGTACTCACACACTGCAGATTTGACTCGGTCAACAAGATCACATCAGGTTCCCACATTTGGTCAGTTTCACTTCGTCGCTGCCACTGATGGATATACAGTAGAGGAGTATTTGCTAGAACCACGGCTACCACAAGACTGCTGTCCAGCCAGTCACAGCCTCCACCACCACACCCAGCATCCCCAAGGAGGGTATAATCAGATTAAATGTACATCTCCTTGTTTCAAAGAACTTTGGGTCACTCGTTGTGACCTCTTGGCTGTAACATTGGTTTGGGTTCGCTAAGGCTGTCTTAATCTCTTTGACCTTACCTCGATGTGTGAACACAGTTTGAATACTAACATGTACTGTACTTTCAACCATCATTTGTCAATTGTTGTGGCTTGGTGCCTTCGTTGGTAATTACTTACTTGTCAATTGTTGTAGTGCTTGATTCACTAGCTAATGTTCACTCCTAACTTGTGGATTACAACAATTATTATGCTTTATTTTAATCTTATATTGTCTTTTAAAAGCAATATGCTGTATATAAGTACAGTATTTATATTTTTACCAGAGTAAAAATAAAGTTTACTTATTAAAATTTATGTACATACCAGTATTTTTGCATATAATTATAATTCATTGTGTTGGGGGACAGGAAGCCAGGTACATACAGTACATGTTAGGCTTATACACAGGCACACCCCCCCATGGTTGAATTACTGGCCCTGCCCAGGATGCAACCCCACAACAAGCTGATAAGTCTTAGGTACCTATTTACTGCTAGGTGGACAGGAGCATGAGGTGAAAGGAAACATGCCCAATCATTTCTGTATCGACCGGGATTCGAACCCAGAATTCTCAATTGTGAGTTAATGTACATGGTAACCTCGATCTTCAAATTTAATCCGTTTATTCTTGCTGCCTTCATTATTGCAGCATTTTGTTATTTCACCCTTCGTTATTGTAGCCTTCATTATCACAGCTCTTATTTCATGGCTTTTATTACCCTTCTCCTTATTACCTCAGTCTTTATTATTGCTGTACTTTTTTTTTATTCACAACCTTTTTACCATGGCTTCTATTGTAAATTATCACAGCCTGATAAATTATTGCTGCCCCCCCCCTTCCCCCCTACTTTATAGCTGCTGCCCATTCCCTGTTATTATTGCTTCCTTCATCTTTGCAGCCTCTACTTCACCTTCAAGTAGAAGGTGAAGTAGAGGTGCACCTCTACTGGCAACCTTCACCATGCTACCTTCCTTAAGTCCCATCATTAATGCCCCCCTTCATTGCAGCCTTCATTATGGCTGCATTTGTCATTGCCATCATCTTCAGTGCAGACTTTTATTTGCTGCTTTATATTACCTTGTCTGTATTACTGCCTTCCTTCTTAGCCCATTTTACAGTTAGTTTCCTTGTTAGCTCACTTTTCCTTATGATCTTCACTCTTACAGGGGCAACGTTGTGGCGATATCTCCGCCCCGCCCCCACGGCGTAGAAGAAAGTTCGACTTGCTGCTGCTGTCTGTGGTCAGCACCAAAACAGTAAGAGGACCCAGCTGCCCAGGACCTGGGCCAGGCCACCCCTCTTTGCATCCCTCACTTCTGAAAGTTTGTCAGATGACTCTGGCTACAAGGTGGAGCCTGCTCCGGCTTTCCAGATCAGAAAGTGGGGGCCGGGCAGGACATCATCCAAGCGGCAGCACTTGTTAGAGGATGACTGGGATATGCTCCAGACATTCTGGGCTCAGGTGAAAGCTGCAGGTGCCACTGACACACCCCATACAGTGCTGGTACCTATGCCACCTGTTGTCAGGGAAGTGCCATTGGATGATAATTCCTCCCCTGCACATGACCTCCACAGACAGCATGTCAGGTCGTGTCGAGCCCTTGAGCTAAAGCAGCAGCACCACTCTTCAAGCTCCTCCTCAAGCGAGTACAGTACTGTACTGTATAGGCATGTGGGCATGTGGGCATGTCACCATCCCTTTTCCTTGCTCATGGCCTGGGCTGCCTCGGGGCCCGGCACCTCACTCTTCTCCTCAATAACATTACACTCCTGCCCACACACGTGGAGAAGTCCAACAGGGTTTGTGATGCTTTATCACGCCTACAGATACTGCCACCCTCTCTATTCAGCAATGCCGAACTTGCAGCCGACCATGTTGTGGTGCTCCTGAGGTCTGATGCCCTACAACAATAAAAACGATTACAGCCTCCCAGCAGCCTTCAACGAGGCCGAGTGGAATGAATACACTGATTATGCAACAAGGTATATACAGCCATTGAAGCTCCTCTCAGCACTTCCCTCCCCACAACGTGCTGGTCAACTTCCTGCAGTCCCTGCTTAACAATGAGCTGGCCTATTGCACGATTCACTCCTTCGCGGTAGTAGCCTTTATGTTCAAGCTGTATGAACATAAAGGTCACCAACTCCTTAAGGGGGCAATGGACACCATCCAGGCTAACCCCCCCCCCCCTTTCTTTTGGCCTATCGTGCCAGCACCTACACAAGCTGCTGGATGTACCTGGGACACAGAATGGACCACTCATACATTCTGTTATATCACTTTACATTCATATCCACTGTTGTCAATATAGCTTTAGTAACTAGGCATTGTATGTACTAGCTCTGTCTATAAATCCAATATAATGTTTGTAACTCATCTTGTATGTATGTACATTACTTTACCTGAATAAACATTTGATTTGATTTGATTTGAATTATAGCTTAGTTAACTTCTGTAATTTAATTACTGGTAACTTATAATAATAATGTTTACTTAGGGAAATACTGCATACAAAATGAGTTACAAGATGAATGTCAGATTTCTAGATAGAGATAAGTTAATTAAGCTATAAACTACTTGTAAAATAATGTTAATATATTTGTCCCACACCAAACTAGTTTCCTTCCAAGCACAGAAAGTGTAGGTGAGGGTTAAGGAGGGTGTAGATGGAAAAGGTTTTCCCAGTGATGCTTCAAAACTGCGAGGATTTTGTTTGGGTCAGTGTTTTTAGTGTTGTGTGAGGTATTTGAATTGTGTGGAATTGGTGCCACTTAATCTTTTGATGTAGTCCCAGAATTCCTTTGAAGTGTTTTCTGTGCTGTTTGGCATGAGCTGTGAGATGTTAGCAATGTGTGTTGTGAACTTCGTCTGGGCTATTGAGAATAGGGTTCAGGAACGTCATTAAATCCTAAAGTACTTGGCCGTAGTTAGTTTAGTTATTATGCACCCCATACCTATCCTGTGGATGGTAGTGTAAAGTGTTGCAGAGAAACATAATGGGGTCAGGGATTGAGCCTCAAAATTAATTTAGTTAAGCAAGTTAGTCTTGATGAGCTAGTTACAAAATTAATGCATAGTGTTATATCAACAATTACTGAGTTAGAAACTGACCACAAGTAGTCTCCAAGATAAGCAACTTAAATGTGGTGAGCTAGTTTCATAATTGATATATTTATCCTGCACACCACCTCTCAACCAGTGGGCAGCGGTGGAAAGTTACAATCACCCATATTTACTCCCTGAACTTATAAACTGGCAATATTTGGTGAACATTTTTGGAAGCAAGTCATTTTGAATTAAACATTTACAAATTTCTTGAACACTTGTTATATTACTGTGTCCGTATCTCATCAGTAAATTTTTAATAAATCTGTTGTGATAACAAACATAGGTGTTTAGTTCTGATGGAAGGGGTGAAAAAACAGCGTATTGTGTTTGTAGTTTTAGGGATTTATTTATTTATTTATTTATTTATTTATTTATTTATTTATTTATATACAAGAAGGTACATTGGCTTTATGAAGGTACATAGCATTGACTTTACATTCTTGTAAGCCACTAACATGCATAGCATTTCGAGCAAGTCCTTAAATCTAACAGGTAAATGTAAGTAGGTAATTTGTAGCAAAATTAAAAATGTTAACAGGTAAATTCTAAGAAAATTAGTAGGTACATTACAGTAAAATTTGAGGATTATCAACAGGTACATTTTAGCATAATTTGAGGATTATTTCTAGGTACATTGTAGTAAAATTTGCATTCAACATCATCACCATAATATAGGATATTGTCAGTGAATATCCTGAAAATAGGATTTAAGCTAAAGGCTGTTATTACAAATGCAAGACCTTGCATGTGGAGCATAGCAACCCACAACACAACTACCAAATCGATGCCATTACATTACAGAGGATTGATGAAGAAAAGGTCCTTGGAGTCAAAATCCACCACTCACTAAAAGTTGCACAACAGGTAGGAGCAGCAGTCAGAAAAGCTAACCAAACCCTTGGAATAATCAAGGGTACTTTTGACTTTAATGAAAAGAAGGCAGTGATTCAATTGTATAAATCTGGATCACTGTATTTGGATCACTGTATCAAAGCAAGGAGACCTCATCTTCAGAAGGACATAGCTGTTCTGGAGAAAGTGTAACAATAGGCAAATAAAGTCATTCCAAAGCTAAATCATTTCTCCTATCAGGAACGCTTGAGGGCCACAGGGCTAACAACACTGCAAACCAGGCATGACAGGGCGGAGCTCATTGAAACTTAAAATACTGAACAAGTTGGAGGATGTTGATCCTGACACTTTCTTCAAAAGGTCAGATGTAACATACATGGAGCAACGGTATCAAATCCAACGAACCTCAGTGTTGTTGCTGTTGATTTAGGTCGACGACGATCGTGAGATCGGATGCGCCCCGGCATACCCGTATAAGGTTGATCGCAAGTCCTAATAGTGAAACGAAGACGCGCATCACTAAGACACTAAGATGCCTCGCGTCAAAGAAACGCACAGTCCGGCAGATGATTGGAAGAGCCCCAGGAGTCCCTCAGGGTGACAACCACGGGGCCCCGTTCCACACACAGGGTAGCAAAACCAAAAACTCGGCCATCCAACTAAAACGCAAAAAGTCATCTGGTGACTTGCGTTTGCAAAAGTGCACCGGCTCTGCGCTCCGGCAGAGCAGATGCCAGCCGCTCACCACAACTGAGGGCACACCAGGAGCCCACCACGGCTGAGGGCACACCAGGAGCCCACCACGGCTGAGGGCACACCAGGAGCCCACCACGGCTGAGGGCACACCAGGAACCCACCACGGCTGAGGGCACACCAGGAGCCCACCACGGCTGAGGGCACACCAGGAGCCCACCACGGCTGAGGGCACACCAGTAGCCCAAGACCCACCAACTCCCGGCACCTCACGGCCAAGCCGGCGCCGGACACCGTCACCCCGCCGGAGAACCAGCCAGAAAATGTTCAAAATCTATCAACAATCAGATTGCCCTCATTCTCACAAGTCTCACAAATCAATCGCTCTCATTCTCACAAGTGAAGCCTGGCCTCGGGCCGGGCTTGGGGAGTAAACGAACTCGCAGAACCCCATCAAGCAGGTAATCCGGTGACCCAAGCCGATACGTGAGCCAGGCGTCGTATAAACCGGACCGTTGAATATGGGGCCAAACAGTAGTATCAAATCCAAAATCGCGAAAACAACGTGATCCGGTAACTCCTAGGCGGAGCAGTGGTGTCCAGACGTCTGCTCATCGTCAAGGTTGAACCAGGAACCTCTCAACCTCGATGAAGGACTGAGAACAGGAGATGCTTTTTCACCGACAAGGTTAGAAACATATAGAACCGCCTACCCGCCGATGCTTACTGATGACTTAATGCCAAAAGTCTTAAATTTTAAAACCCAATTGGAAAAATCACCAGGGCAAATGGGGGGGGGGGGACACCTTTGACAATCTACCAGCTTTCTGTCCTCGTCGTTAATGTTAGTAGCCCTCTGATAAATTCAGGTAAAAACTCCATTGCTCAAACACATCAAAGTATTGTAAAGTAATGAAATTAGGCGAAGGGAGCAGAAGGCTGAAAACAAGGTACCATCTGGGAGGTGAAATCCTGCAAGAGTCAAATAAAGATCTGGGGGGTCGGTATCACACCAAACCTGTCCCCAGAGGCCCACATCAAAAGGATATCATCAGCGGCATATGCTAGACTGGCCAATATAAGAACTGCCTTTAGAAACTTGTGTAAGGAATCGTTCAGGACCCTGTATACCACTTATGTAAGACCAATCCTGGAGTATGCAGCTCCAGCCTGGAGTCCATACCTAATAAATAATAAATAAATGTTTATTTAGGTAAGGTACATACATTCAAGACATATTACAAAGAAGGATTGATTTATAGATAGGGCTAGTACATACAATGCCTAAAGCCACTATTACGCAATGCGTTTCGGGCATGAAAAACTTAAAAAAACTTACCTAGTTAAACACAAGACGAAGTTAGAGATGATTCAGAGGTATGCCACCAGACTGGTCCCGGAACTGAGAGGAATGAGTTACGAGGAAAGGCTAAGGGAGCTGAACCTCACAACCCTGGAAAACAGAAGAGTAAGGGGAGACATGATAACCACCTACAAAATTCTGAGGGGAATTGACAGGGTGGACAAAGACAGTCTTTAGTGCAGGTGAAACACGAACAAGGGGACACAGGTGGAAACTTAGTACCCAGATGAGCCACAGAGACGTTTGAAAGAATTTTTTCAGTGTCAGGGTAGTTAACAAATGGAATGCATTAAGTAGTGTTGTGGTGGAGGCAGACTACATACACAGTTTCAAATATAGATATGATAGAGCCCAATAGGCTCAGGAATCTGTACACCAGTTGATTGACAGGTGAGAGGCGGGACCAAAGAGCCAGAGCTCAACCCCCGCAAACACAACTAGGTGAGTACATCAGGTAGCACATTAACCAAAGAGCTAGAGCTCAACCCCCGCAAGCACAATTAGGTGAGTACATCACCCTCGGTTGAGAGGCGGGACCAAAGAGCCAGAACTCAACCCCCGCAAGCACAACTAGGTGAGTACATCACCAAGGCAGAATCAGTATAAAACAAGAACCTATCACCTTAAAAGTTTACGGGCTCACCATAGCCCGTGCTACATAGACATTTCGTTTTGAGTAGCTTAGTTTAGTTTTAGTTCATTTATTATGCACCCCATACCCATCTTTGTGGGCGGTAGTGGAAAGGGTTACAGAGGCACATAATGGGCTCAGGGACTGAACCCCACAATTCATTTAGCTAAGCAAGTTACAATCTTGATGAGCTAGTTACAAAGTAGCTAAATCTAAAACATCAACCTTAAAATTGCTCTTCAACATATGTCGAAGACTTATGTTAGAGGGAGGAGACCTCGAACTTTCAGGACAAATTGGGGGGGACCTTTGACAAGCTGTCGGCTTCCTGTCCTAGTCATTAGTATTAGTGGCCTTCAGGTAAATTCAGGTAAGTATCTCCAATGACTTAAAAACAAACCCACAACTGATCTCTTAATTATTACTATTTAAATCACCCGAACAAAAATTCATAGAAAACGTGAATCTTACAGCAAAGAATCGGTAGCGATCAGCTGACGCCGTCAACACAACACAAAGCTTTCAACGCACAGCATTAAGTCCCTTCACGATCGTCGTCGACCCTTAATTCACAACAACATTGTGTCCCTTCATTCAAGCTGCATGTACTCAAAACATTTGCGTGCCACTGTGACGTGTTCATGTAACAACACATCTCGCACACTCTCGAGGAAACCTTTATGCAAATTGCACAGATCATTAACCAAGAAGAAGAAACGTTGACACAAGACAGCGTTTCTTCAACGCTATCACAGCAACAACAGCCAAGCCCTCGCAAGAACAAGTTGAATTAACATTGCACATATTGCAGACTAGAAGAACCAAAGCGTTTCTGCCCGAAACGCTTTGCGTAATAGTGGCTTTAGGCATTGTATGTACTAGCTCTATAAATCTATCAATTTTTGTAAAATCTCTTGTATGTATGTACCTTACCTGAATAAACATTTATTATTATTATTATCTAGCTGGACTGTTGTTGCCCCAGGAATCACTCACTTCACCAGACAACTCTTGCAGTCATTGGTTAAAGATAACCTTGAAGAAAACTGCACAAAGATGGATAAACTTCACGAGTGCCCCGAATGTGAGAAACGATTTAATCGCCTTGGGCATTTGAAGGATCACATGGTGGTGCATACGGGTGATAAACCTCATGAGTGTCCAGAGTGTGGAAAAGCATTTGGTCGTCGTGTAAACATGATGATTCACCTGAGGGTTCATTCGGGTGATAAACCTCACGAATGCCCAGAGTGTGGGAAGAGGTTCCGTCATGTTTCAAGTATAAAGACACACATCATGACACATACGGGTAATAAACCTCATGAGTGTACGGAGTGTGGGAAAACATTTGTTAATATTGGAAATCTAAAGGCTCATCAGATGGTGCACACAAGTGATAAGCCTCATAAATGTCCTGAATGTGGGAAAAGATTCACTCATCTTAGATATATGAAGACTCACAGGCTTGTGCATTTGGTTGATCAACTTCACAGGTGCCCAGAGTGTGGGAAAGGATTCAGTAACATTGGAAGTATGAAGCGCCACAGGATGGGGCACATGGATAATAAAACTCATGAATGCCCAGAATGTGGGAAAAGATTTAGTAGTAGCTATATGAAGACCCACAGGCTTGTGCATACGGGGGATAAAGCTTATGAGTGCCTGGAGTGTGGTAAAAAATTCAATTATAGTGGATCCCTGAAAGCTCACAAGGTGGTGCATACAGGTGATAAACCTCACAAATGTCCAGAGTGTGGAAAAAGATTCACTCGACATGCATCTATGAAGAATCATAGGATGGTGCATACAGGTTATAAGCCTTTTGAGTGTGCCGAGTGTGGGAGAGTATTTAGAGAACGTAGTGGTATAATAAGTCACTTGTTAGTGCATTCAGATGATAAACCTCACAAATGCCCTAAATGTGGAGAAAGATTTCGTCATCGTAACAGTATGAGAAGGCACATAATAGCACATTCAGGTGATAAGCCTCAATAGTGTATCAAGATAAAAAAAAAAGACTTAGGTCTAGTAGCCAAATAGGTTTTTAATGACTATATATATATATATATGATGTGTACATTTGTTGAATCATAATAGCATCATTCATTTTGGTAGTATTCTATGAGATACATGTCAAAACAATAACTTCCCACTAATCCAATGTATTATTTGGTAACTGTGAATGTCATCTTGAAAATACTGTGCTATCACCTTGTCAGATGGACTTTCTACAAAGGTACAGTATTTTTGCTTTTGTATTTTGTCTTCATATTTTTTTAAGTTGGAAGAAAAGTTGTACAGTATGTAGTATTGTCATAATTTGGTCTCTTCTTGTAGAAGTTAGATAAAAAAATATTTGTGTATTTTTCCAGAGTAAAATAAAGTTTAGAGTATGTTTTTACATATACTGTACTATATTGTAATAATGCTTAACATTTTAACCATTTTATGAAATATATTGTACAGTGTATTTATTATAAAATAGGCTCTGGCAAGGTTTTGCTCGAGTGAAATCACTGGTTTCTGGACACTTGGGAAAGGTTATTGACACATGAGCTAATAAATATTTATATTTGGCTAATACTGTAGTATGAAAAAATACTTAAAAAAATAACACTGTTTGTGCGCTACCCATACAGATATTAACCAAAAATAATGTTCGGAATTTAGTCGCACATCTTAGTGTCCGGACACCCAGGCATCAGTTGCCAGACAGCAATACTGATCATCCATTTGTAAGGAATTTTGCAGTATAACCATGAATATTATAGTTTATATTATACCTTCCTTTGTTTCCATAATATTAAGCAATACACCTATATCATACCTGGATTTTGGAGACCAGTATGGTTGTATAACACTGATTTATAGAATATTCAAGAGTTCCTAGATATTATTCAGGCTGCCAATATAAGAGCAGAAGGACAAAAGATGAGTAATATGAAACAAAGGCAGAATCACCAAGGATTTTATCGAGTGACATGTTGCTCGTTGGAATAGTTGGAAAGCAAAATTCTGAACATTCTCAAAATAAGGGAATTCCATGTTGAGCTGAGCAGTTCTTAGTGGTTCAGTGCATCTTAGACAATAAGGCACAGAAAATTCCTTACTGTCATTACTTACTTACTGACAGTAAGGCTAAAAAAAAATATTAGAAAGTTTTCTTTTGCAAACAGAGTGGTAGGTTGGAACAAGTTAACTAAGAATGTGGTGGAGGCCAAAACCCGTCAGTAGTTTCTAAGCATTATACGACAAAGAGTACGGTACTGGGAAGACAGGACACCACGAGCGTAGCTCTCATCTTGTAACTTCACTTAGGTAATTACAAGTCTCTGGTCCAATAAGCACTCACGAGTTAATCTTGTGTGATCAATATGTAACCTAGCCAGAGATGTGTCTCACTTCCAATTTTTATGATAGTTTAAAGACCACTTGGATAGGTCACATTTGATAACAGGGTGAATTGTTGGTATCCATATTTAAAATAAAAGTTAAGTGTTAAAATTGTTCCTGTTGGATTTATTCCGGTACTTCACTGCCTTAATTGTGACAAAGCAGTGGTGTGCCAAAAGTAAAGTATTCCCAACAAATATTTTTTCTTCTTATACCGTATTATATGTCATGGGCTGTGATTTAGGCACGGTGGTTTTGGCAGTCGAACTGGATCTTTGCAGCCAGTGATATCTTGTGAACGTTCCTGATCTGTAGCGACCTTGAGTTGTCTTGGGTTGTGTTGTGACCGTTGGCCTCTTCTTTATCTCGATACCTGCCGTGCTTCCTCCTCCTTGATAAGTGCTCTTTCCTGCTCCATGAGTAGATAGCTTCAGGAAGCCACAAGGGGGTTTACTGCCGAAAGACCAGCATTGAATGATATTAAATGCTTAGTTCCGGGCAAGCCTTGGTGGTGCCTTGACACCCTCCCTCTCCAGGGCATTGGGGTGGTTTCTATCATCATGAGAACTGGTGGTAGAGCAGCTGGCTGACCTGGTCTGCCTCCATCCTCCCCCAAAACAACGGGGAGGAAGTGGGGTAAACTAGCTTGCACTAGTTTCACAAATTTTCAATTGCATTGGTGAGGGAGCTCTTTTGGCTGTTTTGAGGCTGCAGTCTCATTTCTAATCAAGCGGTGGTCTGTTTTATATCGCTGACTTTCTCGGTGCCTTCCTTTCTTGATGGCAGACAGAAGTAAATTTACAAATAAACATTTTCATAGTGCCACTGCTCCCTGCAAGACTCTTACGGGGGGGGGGGGGGGGGGGGGGGGGCGCCAGGTTCTGGCTTGTGGTCCACGGTAGGCCAATAAGAACTCTGCATCTAATGGCACCTTGTAGTCTGGCACTAAATCACAACCCGTCCTCAACTCAAGTCCATTACATCCAGCGGTCGACCCCACAGATGCATTCATCAATTTTTACATGTTGTTCATTCAAAACGAGAATTTTCTCAAATATAAATTAATAATATTAATATTATAATATTAATATTATAATACAACCTTAGGGAGAAAGGGAGAAATCTCGATATAAGCCTTACATGTACAAACATACACTGCCTGCCTGTTCCCCGACACTGAATTATTATTATTATTATTGCCTAGGGCTGTACTTTTACTTTTACTTTGAAGAAATTTCCTAATACTGTATATTTTTTGTTTCTTTATATCACAGATGATGATGTAAGCAGTGCTAAATTCTTGTCAACCTGGCGAGCGAATAAATACATGCAGCTTTCTCTTACCAGGTCAGTTTTCTTCTCATTGGACAAGAAAGTTTTTCCGTTTTGTACCATTAGATCCATGAATTGTGCTCTGAGACATTTTGTAAAGAAAACTGGATTTATGCTTAATGTGATGTTTACCATTAAAATCCTTTGTATAGAAACAAAGCATTTGTAAACAGACTGGAGGGAGAGTATGTGGTGTCAGCTACCTCACACTGCTCAGACTCATCTGCCCTGACCTGCGTTTATTTGTGTGTGTTTACCAAGAACAAAAAAAGCAAGACACTGAATTTGAGTTTTATTTTAAATACTGCAACTGCTCACTAATTCAGATTCAACCTGGCCAGGACCTGGAGCAACAGTTGGGCTGCGGTAAAGAGGTACTGAAACCCCACTTCGACCTGTCCAGCGGAAAGGCACCACAGCGAGAGCCTCGCGATTGGAGAATGGAGCCTTGTACAAAAGAAGACACCGATTCCATGCTGATGCAAAGAGGTCTACATTGGGATGTTCAAATGCCTCATAAAGTCACAGGAAGGAGGTGGCATCAACAATTCACGCCATGGCAATGGAAGGAACAGACAGATCGTCCACGAGTACGTTGGACACTCCATAGAAGTGAACAACACAGAGAACCAAGAGATCCGTAAGAGCCCAGTATAGGAGCTACTCGATGCGCCCAGATCTAAAGAGCCTAGGATCGAAGTGACTCCCTATGGTTGAGACAATAAACCACAGGAAAACAATTCAAATGGAGTAAGAGCACAGAGCCTGAGGGAATCCAGAACCTCCGTAGTGCACACTACATAGTCGCAGACTCCTGCACCGTACAGTGTGCTTGATGAAAATAGAAGACCAATGACCCTGGCTGGCCTGGTGAGTGCTAGTCACAAAGCATCAACCCAGAGCTGAGGTGTCTGTAAAGACATCAAGTTGAGGGTACAAGAAGGCACCAGGGAACCGACCCCCCAAAAATCCAAAAAGGAGGCTAGCAATTCAGCAGTTGGTGAAGTGCCAACTAGGCTCACACCTAGCAATTGTGGCAGCAGTAAAAGGGACTGCACTGGAGATACCAGAATAGCTGCTGAAGCCAAACTCTGCCAAAGGAAAAATTACACAGGAAAAGTTCAGGTTCCCACACAACTGCTCAGGAAACTGTCGAGTCACCCAGGGCCGACTCAACACCAACAGATGGCAGTGCTGTAGCTAGGTCAAGGCTGCTGGAGGCAAGGGAAAACAATGCTGACAGACAGTTCCAAATGCATGCATTATATTTATTGAGACACAGGAAATGGGACAATACACTACCAAGGAATAATTTCTCACTCACCAGATTAACGACAGTATTTCAGTCACTCAGATATAATGGAGGTCAATAACCTCACACAGTGAGGTGGGCACCTCACGAGCTCGCACAACCTGTGTGTGTGTAGTCTCGGACTTCTCTCCCCTTGTGGGTGGCAGGAACGATACTCTCATAAAAACGTGCGGGAAAACTTTTCACACACCGAAGTATACACATTTACTTATGCTCAACTTTACATACTGTCAAACACTTACAAATGAAACATAAAATTTAACACAAATAAAACAAACTAGTATTTTAACTAGGAGAAACATTTACATTAATAACAACAAAAGCTAAACTTTATATACCAGTCATACAGCAGGACACATTGGGGATGCTACGACCAGTAGTTTCAAAGCATTATATGACCAAGATTACTGGGAGGAGGGAACACCACAAGCATAGCTTTCATCGTGTAACTACACTTGAGTAGTTACACATCTGACCCCATCTCTTCTATGACCATTCCCATACACAGATAAACATGCTTTTTTATATATAGATATACGTACTGCATATTATATTTATATATGTACAGAATATTTATGGGGCGAGCTCCTTGTGCCTGTCTGTATACATTACACACACATCTTTGATGTGTGTAATGTCTAAAAGTTGCTGTCAGCTGCAGAGTTCTCTGGCCTACTATATACCCAGAGTCAGAACCTGGTCTCACAGAGGCACTTATCTTTGGCTACTTCCTATACTAACACACTCGAAAATGGCCAGAGCTCCCTGAAAATAGATAAACAAAAAATCTAAAATGTTTTGATCCAGCTTGCACTCAGTTAACCCACCCTCCCCTTTGTCTGGGGGACAGGGATGAGCAGCTCACAGCTCCCAGGCTGCAAATTGATCAGCTCTCCTCTGATGTGTCAGATTGCCACAGTCACTCTGGGCTCTGATTTTTCTTGTATTTCTTTTGCCTTGGTAGTGGTTCCTTCCACTTCCAGTGTGCGTGGGCCAGGAGTTGCGTGCACTTGGAGCTGCATGTGTTGAGAGTTCCCTACCCCTGTGTGCTTCCTAGTGCTTCCCTTGCATTGCCAGAGGTTCTTCCCTGGACTGTTTAGGAACATCTTTAGAAGATCTACCTCGCAAGTGGTAGTTTTTGCCTTGGGGCGAGTCGGGGGCTTTCACCCTCCATATTTCCCTTGGTTTGGAACGTCTTTGGCTGTGACAAGTGTCCCTAGTGGTGGGGCATCACTAGGTATTAGTAGCTGCACCACAGTGCACCGAGGTAGGATTTCCTAGCCAAGTGGTCTAGGCTGGGTTAATTTATTAGAGGACTGCCGTTGTGTCCCTGTGACTGGGTTTCCCACTTAGCTCAAGCTTTCAGGCCCTGGAAATCCACAGTGGATTCAGTGGTCCATATGGGTATTGACCCCTTCCTTGCTATTTGTGAGGTTCAGGATGTACATTGTCTGTACCATGGACGATGTTCATTAGGCCTTCCTCTGCCTGCTGGGTCACTGAAACCTTCAACCCCGAGTCGTGCGAGGCGTGTTCCCATCATGTCTCTTCTTCTTCCCAGCCCTCCTGTTGCCAGACTGCTCTTTGTATTCATTTCTCTAGGTTACAGTGGTCCAGGTTATGTGCCCAATTGGATGCACTGGAGCTGCCCTGGTTGGTTTTTAGGGTAATGGAAGTCGAGTCTTTCTGATTCCTTGATGGTTGGCTCGGTCCTGGTTCTTGCGGTGCACCTCTGGTTGAAGGTCGGCCAGCAGTGCCCTAGTAGGTCGATCATCTCCTCTGCTCTTTGTATATAGTCCTGCTGGTGCGGGGGTATCCCCCCCCCCTGTGTCGCACAGGCACTTACAAGGCATTATGCCTGCAGAGTTTGTTGAGACGTTAATACGTGGTTCTTGGTTGTATCATCCCTTCTTTTCGTCATCGTTCTTTTTTTGGTCAGCATCTCATGCCAATACTGTTGCCTTGGATTGTGTGGCACTGGCGGAGCCGCTGCAGCTTGCATACAGTCAACACTATCTCGGCTCCATTTTGCAAGTTATTTTGTGTTTTGTTTCCCCTCTGGACTTCTTGTGCCACTAGAGTCAGTGTGGTCTTTGAACTGGGTGCTCCCCCCTTTTCTGCTCTTCACTTTCTCTCTTTCTTGGTTTTCTTTTCGGTCTTCTTGATTTCTGGCTACCATGTGGAGGTGCTTCAGGCTCTCCTACGGTGCCGGTGGTTTTGTTCTTTTGGTCCGGGCGGTCAGTTTCTTCATTTCCAGCCTGCTCCTCCTTTCTGGCTCAGTGGGGTCATTTGGTTTCCGAAGGGGTCCCTATGGTTTTTGTTATTTTGTTATTCCAGTCAGGGGTGCATCCCATTTTGTCTTGTAGTGGTTTTACATCGGTCTTTGTGCTTAAGCTTTGCCTTTATAGATACCTTGAGGGTTCTTCCAGTCTCTTTGGTTTCCTGTTCCAATGCTCATCTTTCTCAAGTCGTCTGCCATGTTTTTCAGTCCCTCTGACTTGCGGTTTGCCCTTGTGCCTGTGACGTTTGCACATTGGTTGTCTTCTCAGCCGTTCATTGCTGTTATGTCCTGGTTTGGTGTTCGGGTGCTGGGATTTTTGGCAGTCAACCATAGGTCTTGGCAGCCAGATTTTTGTGTTCTTGTTTCTGTACCTCAGCTCTCCTGGGTAGCTTTGGGTTAGCTTTCTACGCCAGCCATCTCTTCTTCGTTCTGTTACCTGCAGTGCTCCCTCCTCCCTGGTTTGTCCTCCTTTTTCTTCTCTGTGGGTAGGTAGCTACATGGAGCCACATGGGGCTTTTCCCAGAAAATCAGCCTTGAATGTAATGAAATGCCAATTTCTGGGCGAGCCCCGGTGGCTCCCTGTCACAGGAAGTCAGGTGCTTCACATTGTTGAACTAACTGGCTTGCAGCAGGTAACCAAATGTGAGCGAGATCAAAACATTTTTGGTTGTTTGTTTTCTACTTTTGGGCGAGTTCTATTGCCGTTCTCGAGTATGCAGGTATAGAAAGTAGCCAAGTGTGGTCTGTTTTCCCTTGCTGACTTTGTGGGGTGCCTTCCCTGGTGGTGGCATATAAAAAAAAAGTGCCTCTGCTCCCTACGCCTCTGTGAGGAGGCCAGGTTCTGGCTCTGGGTCTCCATTAGGCCAGATAACTCCACAACTGATGGCAACTTTTTGACATTACATACACACAATAGAGATGTTACCTACAGGGAGCCATTGGAGCTAACCCAGAAAATGGCATATCATTTCATTTAATGCTGATTTTATATATTACTTTCTCATAGGAAATGTCTGGGAGAAGCTCAATCCATTGTGATCATCGTGTGACAGTTCTGCGAGCCAAAAGAACTTGTATGAACAGCAACTTGACTCACAAAGCAACATTAAACCAATTGAAAACATGACAAGTATGAAAAAAAAACTTGCTCAAGGCATTATACAAGCAAATTTGTTGCATTTTAATCTACAAAATGTTGGTTTGTAGTATGAGAAATAAAAAAATATTAAAAAGCTAGTATTTCTTTTAAATATTAAATACAATTTCAGGTAAGTTTATAGCCAACTGTTGATAATGAAGATAACCCAGAAATATATTATTGAAAAATAAAAGAACATTGCTTAAAAGTTATTGTTTACACTTGATTGTGAAGTAAATAATGCACTGAAGTTAATCCACAAATATTATAGATAAGCAACTATTATAAATGGATGTAATGAGAGGCCACACGAGCCTTTAGAGTGCAGGAAAAGACTGAATCATCTTGGACATTTGAAAAATTGTCAGATAATGCATATGGGTGATAAACCTCATTGAGTGTCCCTAATGTAGGAAGAGACACAGCATCCATGTTAATCTTACTAGACCAAGTGTTAAAGCATTAAGGTAGCATTCTGGAAGTATAAGGCATAAACTTCTCATTAAAGTATTGTATTTGTTAATGGCTAGCTTCAGCTTGAAATTACTGTGCAGTAACCTTGTCAGTTGGAGTTTTTACAAAATATTCTATTTAGATTGTTTGAGAAATGCACTTGACTGATACTTCTTGACTAGTCAAATGTTTGCTTGATTATTCCAAGTGTTTGGTTACCTTTTTTTTATTGCTGCCTCTACCTGCTGTGCAACTTACATTGATCGGTCGATTCCGATTCCAAGGTCCTTTTCTTCACCAATCTGCTGTAATGTACAGTAATGCCATTAATTTGGTAGTTGTGGTATGGGTTGTTATACCCCATGTGCTTGGTCTTGCATTTGTTGATATTAAAAATCATTTGCCAGTCATCTGACCATTTGTGCAGTTCATGTAGATCTCTCTCTAAGGCTTCAACATCATTATCATTTCCTCTTCACCACAAATCATTGTGTCATCTGCCAATTTGATGATGTGATTTGTAATATTCTCATCTATGTCATTGATGTATATGACAAAATGGGGCAGACCCCAAAATGAACCCCTGTGGTACCCACCTCGCCACATTTCTCCAAATCAGATTCATTCCCATTTAGCATGCCTCTTTGTTGTCCTTGTTTTAACCATTGCTTTATCCATTCTAGTCTTTTTTTATTTATTATGTGCCTGTTTTTATTGTATTCATCTGTTATTTTTCTTGAGCTTTTCTCAATTTTTGTTAGCTTCTCTTTTTAGTAGTAAATGTTTACCCCTTCACACCTTGAAATAATTTTATTCCAAATTATTTAAACTTTAGCCCAAAACGCTTTGCGTAATAGTGGCTTCGTTAGTTTGCGTAACTCCTGTCCCAACAATTGTACATTAATTATACAGTGGTACCTCGGAATGCGAGTGTCCCTGTATGCGAGTTTTTCGGAATACGAGCAGGATTTCCTCGAAAATTATGTCTCGGAATGCGAGGGTTACCTCGGGACGCGAGTTTGTTGATACGCGTACAGGCCGACCTAGCGCGTGGTCGATCGGCGATCGTCGCCCCTCCGCCCCTCAGTTTACCATTGTCTCGCGCCCAGTGACTATCCCACATCAATTCTTCACCTGGATTTTCAGTGTTTTGTTGGATTTTTGGTCATTTGACTATACAGTTTGTTATTATATATCTCACCATGGGTCTCAAGAAAGCCATTGATAAGGTTCAACCTAAGAAAATAGCTGTGAGTAGAGGCAGTAGAGGATGTCCCTCCTTGATTAAGAAAATGTGTGAAGTATGGGAAGAACTGCAAAGTTTTGTTGAAAAAACTCACCCAGATAAAGCTGTAGCAGGCCGTTGCATTGACCTTTTAAATGATAATGTGATGTCTTACTACAGACAAGTGTTAAAATGTAGGGAAAAACAAGTGTCTTTAGAGAAATTCTTAGTAAGACAAGCAAGTCCTAGTGGTATGCAGGCAAAATGTGCCAGTGTGCATACCAGTGAAGTCCTCACTGCCTGATGTGATAATGGAAAGGGACTCCCCTTCCAAACAGTAACTCCTCTCCTCCTCCCCCCTCCTCACCATCTTCCATACGCCTACAGCATTCAAGAGCAAGGTAAGTAATAACTTGAACATAGTTTTGTAGGTTTATTTAGATGAATTAGGTATAAAAATTTAGTTTGATATGGGGTTTTTGGGGTAGTCAGGAACGGATTAATTCATTTCCCATTATTTCTTATGGGGAAATTAGCTTCAGAATACGAGTTTTTCGGAATAAGAGCTGTCTCCAGGAACGAATTAAACTCTTAAACTGAGGTACCACTGTATGTTCTTTGTGCACAAATTCTTTTGAATAAAGATTTTAATTTTAATTTAAATGTGAATAGCAACATCTAACAGCTTGGTTGACCAGACCACCAACCAGAAACTTTTCTGGTTGGTGAGAAACCTGGTCAGAGTAGGTCAGACCATAAGAAACCTGGTCAGAGTCTGGGCTGATTCCCAGAACTGATATAAGGTAGTAATACTTGATATATTATGAGAAGCAAGCTAATTCTGTACATATGAATTGTCACGGAAACTTTTGCATATAGTACACAGTACAGTATTTCTAAGGAGCAGTAGTTCTTTATGATGAGAAATATATACTACTTTATTTAAGATTCAAGTTTTAGAGATAACTATAACAACACATAGTTTTTCTTGTTTACACAAACAACTCTCAAATTGACTAATTAGAATGAAGAAATGTGAGAATTATGAAGCATGATATTAATTAGGTATTTCTTCCTTTTAAAATGAATAGGAAAACATTTTATTGCATTTGGGAGGTCTTTCCATAATTTAAACGCCTTTGTCTACATAGTACATTTTCTGCTTTGGTCGAGTGATACATTTGGAATATCAGTGATGATTTGTTTCTTGTTTCTGATCTTAAATGCTTTTTCGTAAGAAGGCTGCAGTAACAGCCATCTAAGTAGCATATGAAGTCAAGATTATTATTGCACTTTTAGAGTTGTATAGATACTGAATACATCTGAGAGTGCATGCAGTGCTTTTAAGTGGAACCTTGGTTTACAAATTTAATTCGTTTCGTGATAAGATTCATACACTGAAAATTTGTAAACCGAAACAAATTTTTCCATAAGAAATAATGTAAGTTGAATTAATATGTTCCACACACGCCCAAAAATACATTTTATGCAGAATGCCACTCACATCTTTTACTATACAGGTACCTTACCTTCATCGAGGACTCTTATTGGGGTATGGAAGAGGAAGGGGGAGGAGGAGAGGTGCTAGTGTTTGGAAGGTGAGTCCCCTTCCATTATAACATCAGGCAGTGATGACATTTCTGGGATACTCTTTTGCAGGCATACCACTAGGACCTGGGTTTTGGCTCACTGCTTGCTTGTCTTACTGAGAATCTGTCTATTGACTTGTTTTCCCTACGTTTCAACACTTGTCTGTAGTGAGACATCACGTTGTCATTAAAAAGGTTAATGCAATGGCCTGCTACAGCTTTATCTGGGCGAGTCTTTACAGCAAGCCTATATTCATTAGACTTATATTGAGGTCTCCCCTTCCCCCACAAGGTCGAATTACTGACCCTTCTCAAGGTGCAATCCCACAAGAAGCTGACTAACTCCTGGGCATGTATTTACTGCTAGGTGAACAGGTGAATGAGGTGAAATGAGAAGCATCCAACCATTTCTGCACCAGCCAGGATTCAAACTTAGAATTCCAGATTGAGAGTTGAGAACGAACCCGACTGTACCACCAGGACTCTGGTTTGTAGATCCCCAGGCACAAATACAGTAAGATAAGAATAGATCAGTGAATAACATTATATATCTCTCTCTCCTTTGATTACTCTCATCAGATTTTATTGAGCATGATTACAGTATTTAGATAAATCATCACAGACCTTGTAATGACTGGTATGTAAAGTAAATCTTTTATTTTTATTAAACTAAATGTCTTCAGTTAAAAATATATACCAAAGTGGGTGATATTTTGTCAATGTTAATTGCTATGTTTTATTTGCCATTGTCGAATTGTGTGAGAGAATGTCTTAAGTACGTTTCCAGTGCATAGCCCCCACATGACTTGGGCGTGACATATCCAAGGTGGTGTGGTTGTACTCTTGAGGAACCCACCCACCTTACAGTTGAGAGATTGTTTACCTCAGTTTCTCTAAGATACTGGGAAGGTGCAATTATGTCCTATTTCCTGTGTTTTCAAAATAAATGTAATGCACATCTTGCCAGTTTGTTTGAATCCCACATTTCATAATACAGTAATTGTGTGGTTCACTTGGTGCTCCCTCTCTTATTTGAAGTGTATTTTAATATTTTATACTAAGAGGGTACCCAACATTGCTCAAGTCTGTCTCTGACCTGTCCATCTATCTGTCTTATTTATTTATCCATCCCTCTATTTCGCCATCGATCTGTTGGACGTTCTACCCATCCATTAGTGGCATGTTTTGTGCGAGTATGGGCAAATTACTGGTAATTTTCACAAGATCAGTGAATAATGGTGCATATTACTCTAAACAATTTTTAAGTTTTGAAAATATTTACCTGTGGTGGGCCGTGGCAAAAATTGTCATGGCATTCTGAATGTAGCACCGACATCCTGTTCCCTTTTGAATTCTGCCAACCCCCCAACAGCCTATATTCATCCTTTACCTCAGACCACACTCTCTCTCTCTCTCTCTCTCTCTGCCAATTAGGGTGAGGCTGGCCCCCAACTGTGTAGCTTCCAACTTTGAACAAACACACACTCTTATAGTATCGATTAGCTCATTTAGATTTTAAAATATATGTATACAGTAAGGAGGGACGCTTATGGTTCTATATTTAGTCAATTATCTCCCCACTCTTATAATCTAAGGTCATCTTTCAAGTGCAGTTTACCATCACGAACAGCAATAAAGCTTCTAAGGATGCTACATACCGTATTATGACTTTCAATTACGCATTTTGCACAGCACTGTATATTAAGACAATATCAAAAGGTGAGAAGTCGAGGACAAACTGTAATTCCATTGACTTTCATCTATAATATTTACCTGAGGAGCCACTAACACTCTAGTGGCCTTGATGGGGACAGGAAGCTGGTGGCTTGTCAAAGGTCCCATTTGCCCTGATGATTTTTTTTTCAGCTGTATTTTAGAATTCAAGAGAGTTTTGGCATCTATGGCTTTGGCAGGCAATATGTAGAATTTCACTTATTTTGTTAAAACACTCTGGAATAGAACATAAAACTTTGTAGAAAATTATTGCAGGGTTTATGAAGCAGTGGCCATGATGTCTGTTTTTATAAAAGGAGAGAAATACAATAAGTTTTGGTGTTCATATATATTAAATTCTGTATGACATAATAGGGACCGCAATGTGGACATTTTTATCAATCTATAAAGGTAATATGTCGAGTCAAACATTTCTCCAAAAATAACTATGGTCAAAATAATGAACGTATTTAGTAAGTCATGTAAACAATACACATAAGTCCTATAGCATATAAAAATGACAAGACACCGCTAAACATCTGGAAAATAATTGTAATATGTTTACTTTTTAAATAATGGTCAATGATGCAATGTATATAATGATCTTTAACTGTGATCATGTAAAGTGTAACAAAAAAAATTTACTTGTAGCTATTGGTAACAATTTTTTATAACTACAATTTAGTTATGGTTAATGGACAATCATGAAATACATATTATTTGTGTGTGATCATGTAATGTACTGTATATAATGATTATTTATGGTTAATTTATTGCCAGCTTTTAGTTTTGTAAATACTGAACGTACAAAAGTTTTTGGCAATGTTAAATGTGCATGTAGAGCTCATCGAGTTTTACACACATATTACTGCAAGGTTCTTGTGAATGTATCTTTTAGACACGAGGTTCCAGCATGGAGTTGGAGACATGTTTCTACACAATTGAATGCCAATGTATTACAATCCTATACAATTAATACTTATTAGAATATATTAACATATTTAAAAGAAAGTAGTGACAACTAATACAGTACTATATTTTATAAGTCCTTCAAAGTAGTAAAAGGTGTTCAACCTATGCAGATATTTGGAAATATTGTGATAATATATGTCTAAATTAATGTCAGAACTAACTGTAAAATATATTATATTACCCAACTGATTATTTGGTTGTTCATATTTCTCTATTACTATATTTTATTTATATAATTATTTAAAATTACCCATACTTTTGCAACTACTGTACCTGTTTCTGCTCAGTAAGTTACTCCCAGTCAATCATCGTGTTCAAGTTGACTTGTCACTTGGTCAATCCATCATCAAATGAAGTGGTTAATGGGTTATTGATTATTGCATTAATTCTATGCAGTGCAAAATTAACAATTATTACACTAAAATAGTACAAATCTTATAGCAAGTGCATCACAGTGCAATGCCCTGAACAGCAGATTTTGTCCTGAAATTGGTTGGCACACAGTATATTTGATTAAATCTATTAATCCTTGTGGCATGGACCGTGCCTGTGAGCACTGAGACATTTGGTTGAATGTGAGACTGTGAGGTCTCCGGGGACAGATTGGTTTTGATAAATTTGAGAAGATATCACTCCCATCATGTTTCAAGAGTGTGGCACATCAGCTGCTCCTGTCTCGCCCCACTATCTACGAAGTAAGTTATTATCACCTTGATGTTATTGTGAAACAATAGGGTCTCCTTCAATGAACTTGTGAAAATAGTACAGTATAATGACTTTGTGGTGGGAAAATCTTTTTTTCTGGGGAAAACCCCCTTGTCTTATGTTGCCACACCCAGAAGGGTTAATACTACTGTTCTCTTATCTGGAAAATTTCCTTGAGAAGATATGATATCAAGTCTTGTGTTTTCTATCCTCAACACAGCCAATGGAGCAGCCTGTCCTCCTAAGGTTTACCAACGTCAAGAAAATGGTCAATTTAAACTGTCCTCTCCTAACCTACCAGAGAACAGAAATGGAACAGTATGTTTCTTTTGCGAGCAGCTTTCACTTTCTAGCATAACAATTTTTGGCCTTGTGTAACGCACACGAGTGAAAAGCAACGTTCTTTGTAGGAGGACAGGGTGAATGGAGACAGTGGCTAATGGATCAATATAGGCAATATAAAATGAAAATCAACAGATATATTAATATGATATTCACAGACATTTACATGAATGATCTCTAGGACAAAGACAATGGAATCCTAAATTTTTCTACAATGGGATTCACCTCGTGACATTTCATGTGATCTGTAGAAATGTAACCTTGCAAATATGTGATGGTTACTCTCCATAACATGGCTCAGTATTTGTCATCTTAATACAAGTCGACTTTACACTATTAGCCATCAGTAGCAATGATACAGTAAGCATTCAACATGCTTTGCAATAACACTTTAAGCACAATCAAATAATGAACAAATAAACTTCAATTTATAAGGAAAAAATGGGAATGCATTTTAGAAAATAAAGGTGCCAAGCCACTATGACCAAATAGGAATAGTACTTTGATGAACTAAATCAAAGGAATGAAATACTATTAAATTTACAAACACAAGAGCAGGACATTAGGTCATCTATCTGAAAAGAGTGGCATTAATGATTAAGAAAGATGATGACCAAACCACATATCAGAAGATGGAGAAACGACGACGTTTTGGCCCATCCTGATTAAGTACAGTAATTATCAAAAGGCAACACCAAGCCAGGAAGACTATGCAGCACCATCAGTTTCAGGATAATCAAAAGGTGCCAAATATCACTAAAGGATGCCAATACAAGAACAAAAGCTCACAAGGCGAGCAATATCAAAGATATCGAATTCACCATGGATTCTATCAAAGGACAAGTGATGGCGAGGGACAGACGGGAAGGAAGATACTGTACATAAAAGTCCTGAAAATCAGACATTCAACAAGGATATGCATGACTGGAAGAGGGACAATGCAGTTAGGACAATAAGGAGGAGGACAATGCTCCATTAAGTGCTAGTGAGTTAAACCCGAACGCCAATATGTAACCTCGCCAGAGCCATTTTCCACCGCCGATTATGGTGGTAGGAGGAAGGCCAAGGAGGACAAGCTTCCCTTAACAGCAAGCAGTGTTGAACCATAAGAAAAAGAGGCAAGAGGACAAGAATCTTTACTGAAATGTTCTACGAGATACTTCAATACTTAGGCATTCTGATGATGCTAAAATAAGTGCCAAGAGAACAGGAATCTTTACTAAAATGTTCTACAAGATACTTTAATACTTAGACATTCTGATGATGCTAAAATGAGTCACCCATACTTCAACAGTCAACATTCTGATTATGCTAAAATGCATCACATAATCTCAGATATTTTTTTCGAGCACACAAGCAGTGTGTGGGTAGAGCTTATCAGGGGACAAGCCAAAGTATCAGAAGACCAACCAGATCACACCTCGGCCAACCTCTCGTCAGTCAAGACAATAATTCTTCTGCTTGTGTGTTATTTTTTGTGTTAATTGCAATTACCTGACAGTGTAGTATAAAAGTTGTGTTACTTTTACAGTTACATAGACTGATCATGAGTGCACATTTCAATTTCTTTATCCATGATGACAAATAAATAAGGAATGTTGAAATATTCATAAACCATTGTATATTCAGTGGTCATGCATAATCTGTTATCAATACACCTTTTTTTATATAACATATATAATCTAGAAATTCATTTGTGAATAATTTTACACCAAATTTATAATTATAACCTAAACAATAA
>WNGS01111181.1:6087706-6136984 GCA_020271785.1 Procambarus virginalis | reverse complement strand
GGTTCCTTTTCCCCTGGATGCTCCTTAAGTGCTACCCTTGCATTGTTAGGAATGTTTTCCCTGGGGTGTTTGAGACACACTTAGCTCTTAGCTCGCCTGTGGTGGCTTTTACGTCGGTAAGCCAGGGATCTTGGACTGTCTGTCCTGTCCTAAGTTGGAAGTGTTTTTGCTGGTCTGGCGCACTGGTTCACAAGGCCTCATCGTTGTGCTGAGGTAGGTCTCCAGCTTATAGTCTGGTTGGCGCTATGATTCTCCCTGGTGGCTCTTCCCCATAGATTGATGCTGGGGGAGTCTGGGCTTGCATTTTGTCTCTTTTTAAGGTTTTTCATCATTTTGCCCTTTTCTGCTTGGGGCTTTTCCACTTTTAACCCCCATTGTTCTTTCCTGGTCCTTTCCATGGCATCTGGGTCTTTCCAGCAGATTTCTTCTTTTAAAGGCTCTCCCGTGGGCTCTGCTTTTCTATCCCGGGCAGTGGGCGTGGATGTTGGCTCTGCCCTGGGTACCACATTTGCTGTTTCCAGGAGTTGGAATGGTGCCCTTGGGTCCCGTTTGGTTCTTTCTGGGGCTTCGTGGCTTCTGCAAAGGGTCATGGGTTGCAGGGGAAGGGGTCCTTAACTCCCTCCCTGTAGGTGTTTAAGTTGGATGCTGCTTCCCTCTGGGCTTGTTTCTGAGTGTCTGGGCTCTTCTGTTTCAACCTTCCAGAAGCTTCAGTCCTCCCAAGTTTCCTGGTGTTGGCTCGGGTGGCCCTATGTAGTACCTCCTACGTGTCCTAGTTTCCGTCTTGATTATGTATCCGGCTTCTTTGGGTTCAGTTCTTCTTCGCCTTTGGGTGCATTCCGAGGTTCTGGTATCATCTTGGCTGGTAGACTGTCCTTGGGATTGATGTGGTTCCACTGGACCAGCATGCTTGAGTGGTGAGAGGTATCTCCTATGTTGTAGACATTTCAGGAAGGTTCTTATGAGTTCATGCATGCCTCCTCACTCCTGCCCTTCCTGATTTTCAGGACGATTGTATGTCTTGCTTTCCTTATATCCCTCGGGGACTTTTGTCCTTCAATAGAATCCTTGGGCGAATTGGATACCTTTGATATTGCTCGCGTTATAGGCTTTTGCTCACGTATCATCATCCTTAGTGATATTTAGCGCATTTTGAATATCCCGCGCCACTGATGGTGCTATGTCGTTTCCTCGGCTTGGTGCTTCTTTTGATAATTACTAATAGAGCCCAAGCAGAAGTACTGCAGCCAAAGGGTAAGGAACTAAAAATATTAAAAATGTTCAACTCAAATAATTTGGGGCATGAAATGTTTAAGCGAGGAAGGACAGGTTGTCATGATTATTAAAAGATATTTGTACCTCTGTGGTTACATCAACTCTCTTCTAGTTATACACATAATCTAGCATTTGACCTACACTTTTCTGAGTTATTTTTTCTTATATGATGGAGCTAATAGTTTATTATTTACTGTATTATTTCAGATGCTTTCTGTAATTTACCTCCAAGTTAAATGAGTCATACACAAGCAACTGTTAATTTGTTTACAATAGCTTGATACAGAAATATACAAAATGCAAGATTTTTGTGCATTGTCTGAGTTTTAGTTTAGAGGCTAAAAAGTATTGTACTGTACTGTATTTACATTTTACCACTTATTTGATATTACTGAAAGGTTTAACAAATATATGTTTGTAATTTAAAAGTGTAATGATTAAGAGTCCATTTTGATAACATATCAATTTTTATACAATCTTTACTTTCCCTCTGGTATTACTCAAGATATAAGCAATCCAGAGAAGAGAATACCCAGTATCCATGCGTGCTCAGAGGGAAACAAATTCTGAAATCTGACATTTTTTGCCCATTGGTTGAAACAACTGTTTCTAGCCTCGCTTGTTTACCTTGCTAGTGCTTGAGCTCTCGTTATGAATTGTGATCTCCAGTATTGTATTTTTGTTGATGCTGGAATAGAACTAAATTTAGATATTTTATATAAGTACTGTATTCCTGTAAAAGTCAAATCCCCTTCCCCTCCCACCATGTAGCATTAATAATATTGTGCCCTTTTGAAGTCAGTGGGGTACATGATTAAGTAATTTTAATGCTGCAGTAGGAATGCATCTCTGGAAGATTATCTATAACCAGTCACTTTCACACACACTTGTATTTCCTTCTTAACTTCCATTTACCGCACTTCACATCTTCATCTGCTCTTACACCAACTACAGAGAGAGGCTTTATTACATTTGCATTACTACCCAAGTAAATAGATGCTGCCTTAGTGTAGAGGAATTTACTGTGAAGGTTATGATTGGTAATGTTGCCTTTTTGCAGGTTGTCATAAAGGTTATGATGGTTTCTATTATATTTCTTCTAGCACTGTACTGCTAAATTGATATTCAATGCATTAATGACTTGATTCTTTCACTACTTATTTTTCATTTAAATCTTCCTGACTAGCTCTTTGAAGATATCAGTGGAGGTATTCACCTGTTAAGGAAGATGCCATAAGAGTAAAATATGCACTAATTTGACTTGAAAAAGTAGATAAGATATAATAACAATCTTAAGACAAAAACCAGCTTTTCAGGCAACCTCCCAGGGAGGGAGGAAAAAAACAGCAGAAAGGTGTAAATAAAACATTTGTGTATTTATAGATTATATCAAGTTAAACCTCTTGTTGATACTGACACACAACCATTATTCTGGCAAATATTTACTCTTTGCAAATTAGATAAATTTAACACAAATATCAATAATGAGAAAATAATTACCTAGTATATGTCATCATTAGCTCAATTATCTTAACAATTCAGGAAAATTATCACTGACAAAATTGGCAAATTAATATTGATTACATTTTCAGATTTGCCCCACCTTACATTAGGTATATATTTTCTTAATTATGCTAGAAAATTACTGTGCCTGTCAAAACATTCAAATTAGTATTCCTGTACTCTTGACAGAAATGTACTGGCAGCTCTGACTATTGACACCAGCTGATTTCTCAGATACTTCAGATTCCACAGTTAGCAAAAAAAAAAAGATATGAATTTCCTAATATTCTCTCGGCTATGTGGTCTAGTTTTTGAATCAGTCTTTATACTGTGTATACACTGTACTTTGATATCTGTCATCTGTTCTTCTAAAACACAGTTTACTTACAATCATCACTTAAACAGTAGTTTATAGTGACGTGCAGAAAAAAGATGATGAACATTTATGGCATCTCTAAAGCATTAATCTTCTAAATATCTTTTTAATAACTATGGAACATCTTGCAACGATCTCGTGCTGTCTGCAACTTTAATTCCTCTGCTTGAAGTAAGTCGTCTATGGACATATGAAGAAGTGCCTCGATGAGACCACTACTGGCACTTGGTATACCAGTAAATGTACGTTGAGGAAGATGGTGAATTGCCTTGTATGATATGAGTTGAAGCCTTGAGCCAGCAGGCATCTGAAAAAAAAAATATCCAACAACCGATAGAGAACATACAATAATAGCCGTTGGGAGTGAATACATATTCATATGAATGCTGATATAAGGACTCGGTGTAATCATTCTTGACTACTCCTATATGACAACTGAGAGAGTATATATGGCCAGTAAAAATGTATTTAATGATTTTGGTTAACAAACAATAACAATCTTATGAATTGGATCAGATTACAATGCAATCTAAAAAGGGGAGTTTTTGGTTTAACTTTTTTTTTCATAGTAAACTATGGATTTCTCTAGGTTATTAAGACCCCCTCTAAGTTCAGATCTTAATAATTAGATCTGAATAAATGGATGAATGTATGTAGTCCCAATAGCCGTCTCTTTTTTGGTCTGGAAGGAGTTACGAGGGATAGCATCCAGGCGAAAACCGTTATTAATAACTCCAGTTATCGGGATATGAGGAGGACTGAAAAAAACAACTAGCCACAATTCCATTGTAGATATCCCAGCAATTACATCTGTAGTCTGAAATAGAGGTGACATGGTCATGAAGGGTAAGAGGACAGGATCCTGCGTACCAGACACACACTTCAAGATGTTACAAGATCAAACACCACATTCACTCCAAACATCTACCAGCTAAGGACTATTCATGCTAGTGCCACCTCTTGTAGTGGCTTAATCTAAACTAACAGAGTAGCCGTATTAGTCGGTGAGATATGTAAGTCTCCTAACCACACAATCAGACCTTGACAAAGCACCCAGGACAGTGCGAACAAATTGGTGTATATCTTTACATAAAATACACAAATACATAAGTGTGGGCTTTTATACTATGTAATTATGTTTGTGAGAAGACATTATCATTACTTAAAACTTGTTTGAATCGTATGTTTCCAAAGTCTGAAATGGTAAATCTCTGTGGATCACCAATTACAGGTATTTAGATTTTAATACCCCGATAACTGTGTACATTACTGAAATATAAGTTGTGCTTAACTGAACATACCTAGAATCTTAGGGGTAGCTACACTGGTAGACAACATACAATTCAATTAAACAAAACGCCTCGAATGGTCCTATTGGCTGATTCGAGGCGTCTCCTATCTATATTCACCTAAACTTATTTGTATTCCTAAAGATTCCAATTGAAAACCACCAATGTCTTTTTATGTTACCCACCAACACCATGGTTGGTGTGACACACACACACACCAACAATAATGCATTCCAAACATCAACAGCCCTATTTCCTAACTAGTAGTTACCCAGGTCTTTCCTGAATCTAAACTTACCCACTCTGGTAAGCTCCAGAACATTATTCCAGTACCAAGGACAACTCACTAGGATCTCTGCAGACCATTCCAGCACAGGAATACTTCAGACACTGTAGGAGAGATGGGAAGAAACCCAGCTTGCCTCCTGGGAAGTTGGCACAGTCATGGCCTGCGTACTCTGTGTTGTACATCAGGACCAGACGGCAAGCTGTGGGTGAAAGGAGTGGCTGAGAGGTAAATACGAAATGGGGAGAATTACCCGAAGGTGAAAAGATCGATGAGGGGGATATAATTTGACTACATATTTTTGTGTATATCCTGCTTTTCAGGTTGGTATGACACAAATTGGTTCCAGTATGTATAATTTACTTAGGTGCAAAGATAAACTAGGTTTAAAAAGTTATTATTTGTATGTTATATATATATATATATATATATATATATATATATATATATATATATATATATATATATATATATATATATATATATACAGGGCAGAGTAGTTTTTAAACTCTAAAGTGGATTTCTTCCATTTCTGTTGGTCGAATGATATTCAATCCTGACTTATAAACATAAGAAGCATCCCAGTCATACAACTGGACAGCGTGTAATATATGAGAGCAATGCTAAAGTAGTTTACAAATACGGGTCTTACCAACTGGGAAGGTATAATGAATATCTGAACTGTTCCTAAATGTTGATAAATTGTTCTTGCAAAAAGATCATTCGAAATGTCAAAGTCTTTAAAATGTATAGAGAAGGGAGAGAGTGATATGAGAAGAAGTGCAAGATTTATAATGTATTTATCATGTACTTTAATTTATCTTACCTGTGATGCTGGACTTTTTCTCGTCTGATACATATTTTTAATATGTGAATCTGTTGAGACACTAACATGAAAATGAAAAATATAACGTTAGGGAAGGTGATTAGATGAAGTTCATGGTTGGCCTATGTTGGGCCAGGGTTTAATATTATTTCTTTTGTCATGGTTTTGCCAAGTCTTCGAAAGTTGGATTTCTGAGCAGATGGCCAAAACAGTTAAAGTCCAGAAATGGAGATATTACACATCTTACAATGTATAATACTGTATACATTATATAAAGGCCAGAACTCATAAGCATTATTTAAAATAAAATATGACACGTTGCAGTGACTACATAGGAATGATTTTATGTTTGCTTGTGGTTATGGCCTGTGGTGATTCCGAGGATCAACGTCCCCGCGGCTCGGTCTCTGACCAGGCCTCCAGGTTGGTGGTCTGGTCAACCAGGCTGTTTGATGCGGCTGCTTATAGCCTGACGAACGATTTACAGCCTAGATGATCATGTATTCTTCAAAGGTGTTTATCGAGTTCTCTTTGGAACACCGTGAGAGGCCGGCCAGCTATGTCCAAGATTGTTCAACTCATTGGAGCGTGATGAACAGTCTTGGGCCTTTGATTTTGATTGAGTTGTCTCTCAACGATGTGCCTATTGCACCTCTGCTTTTCAACGGGGATATTCTGCACATCCTGCCATGCCTCCTGGTCTCATGTGATGTTATTTCCGCGTTCAGATTTGGAACCAGTCCCTCATATATTTTCCAAGTGTAAATTATTATGTATCTCTCCCTTCTGCATTCTAGAGAATACAGATTTAACAAATTTAATCGAGCCTCAATAATTAAGATAGACATGGACGTGAGGTTCGGCTCATGCAAGAAAATGGCAATGAGGAAACATTCGATATACCTGTCACGTTTTTCACCTTGGTTGATACCTGGTTGGTTTGATGGGGTTCTGGGAGTTCTTCTACTCCCCAAGCCCGGCCCGAGGCCAGGCTTGACTTGTGAGAGTTTGGTCCACCAAGCTGTTGCTTGGAGCGGCCCGCAGGCCCACATACACACCACAGCCCGGCTGATCCGGAACCTTAACCAGATTGAAATTGAAAATTGAAATTGAAATACGTTTATTGATGTAAAATACACACAAAGGGATGAGGTAGCTCAAGCTATTCTCACCCCGTTCAGTACATCGTGTTAATACATACATAGACACACATCACAAACAAAGCCTTAACCAGATGAAAGCTGGAAATGTGGTAGTTTTCAGGTGGTTATGGTAAACTCGGGTGATAGCAACTATGCATCTGTAGAGGGTATTTATGCAATCTCTCAACTAATAACTTTCACTTTGTACATCATGGTCACTAACGTACAGAATACAACCTACTATGAACTGCATCGGCTGACAAATATCCACATTTTATATGCATGGTTGGATAGGTTAGGTGGGTGACTTAAGTTTAGTTCATTTTCTACCACAGATATTGTTCTTCATTTACAGTGCTAATCATCACACATACTATGTTATCAACAGGGTTAGAGATCTGTTAGGCTACTTGAATTGTAGCGAGTTATTGAGCACTCAAATGCAAAGGGTGATTGAAGCGTTTTGGCATTGCTAACCAGATTGATAATATTAGCTTGCACGAGCTTACAGTGTTAGGCTCTTAGCATACCGGGTAATTTGGTTGACAGATCAATGTTGAAGTCACCGATTTTAAACGTGATTTTGCTTTTAGTTTCTTTTCTAGGACCAAGATACTAATATTGTTGGACATGTTATACTGGTATTCAGAAGGGTGTACTGTTCCGTTAATGCTGACTTTTGTAAAGAAAAAAAAATTGCCGTGATTAAAATCAGATAGGTGCCGTGATTAGGATTCGAACCTATGTTTTAGGTACTCCCAAGCACACGTCTTAGACAAAGATGCTTTAAAAGTGGAAGCGTTAGAGGTAGAATTCATGATTGACAGAGCCAGAGTGCATTCGGGGATTGTGTGAAACCCCTGATTCGGCTTCAATGGAAGCCTCAGAAACCTCCATGGATTCAGTAGAATCCCAGGTTAGCAATCCTTTTTACCATGTGGCCTAGTTGTCTAAGGCGTGTGCTTGGGAGTACCCAGAGCATAGAGTCGAATCCTTATCACGGCTCCTGTTGATTTCCTCGTTAAATACATCACACTAATGTGATTCCTCTGTGCAAACGTCGTGATTGTTAATTAGGCTTTTATGTTATACCAATACAGTTGTAAAGGCGAACTTTGTATTACGCTGTTCCAAATATTAATTGAATCATGGCTTTCCACTGAACCAATTATTAATGAGGATTTCATGTTAGTCGGCAGCGGACGTTGATGGGTTGGCTCTCCAGCGGTCTGCTCTCTACCTTGGATCAATCTCAGCCTGGCGCTGTTTAACACGACACACACATGTTCACATGAACAGGTAAGTGCTAAGACCGTTGTCGAGAGTGTGGGAACACCTCCCACACGCCATTCCCTCCCACCACATTCCACCATCACGCTATAACAAACTTTTTTTTTACTCAAGTGGGTACAGGAACAGATTTCTGACGCCTCCAATCCGTTCTCACACTAGGGTGGTTAAAGCACCGGCCGTCCTCACACTAGGCTGGTTAAAGCACCGGCCGTCCTCACACTAGGCTGGTTAAAGCACCGGCCGTCCTCACACTAGGCAGAGGCAGACAACTCGTCCACACACTAGGCTGGTTAAAGCAGCGGCCGTCCTCCCCAGACAACTCGTTCTAACACTAGGCTGGTTAAAGCAGCGGCCGTCCTCCCCAGACGCATTCATCAATTTTAACATACTGTGTATTAAAAATTGGTTTGTTCTCATATATAAATTAATATTATACATAACATTCTATGTATAGTTAGGCATAGGTTTGGTTAGATAGGTGTTTAGGTTCTGTTGGAGATAATTTGTATTTAAAGTACAAGGGTGAAGCATTTGCTGCAACCCGTCCTCAGATCAAGTCCATTCCATCCAACGGTCGACCCCCAAGGAAGCATTCATGAATCTAATCCAGCCCGTCCTCCAAACAAAGATCCAAAAGTGATTCCATGCACCCGCCAAACCCCCTGTTTATGAATGAAAAACGGTTTACACACGACTCACAACTGCTGGCGTTCGAACATATCCGGAACAAGTGCTACACTGACGAATTTTGTTCGAATCACAACGCTATAAATGCTTCACCCACGTACTACAAATACAAATAATCGCCAACAGAACCTAAACACCTGACCTAACCTATCCTATGCCTATATATACACAATATGCCAATATATTATAATATTAATTTATACTTGAGAAAATTCCCGTTTTGAATGAACAGCATGTTAAAATTTATGAATGCGTCTGTGGGGTCGACCGCTGAATGTAATGGACTTGAGTCGAGGATGGGTTGGGCTGTTCAGCCCATCCTCCAAACAAAGAAACAAACGTGATTCCATGCACCCGCCAAACCCCCAGCTGTTTATGAATGAAAACGGTTTACACACGACTCACAACTGTTGAAGTTCGAACACTTCTGGAACAAGTGCTTCACTGACGACTTTTGTTCTAACCACAACGCTGTAAATGCTTCACCCACGTACTATAAATACAAATAATCGCCAACAGAACCTAAACACCTAACCTAACCTATGCCTATATATGCACAATATGCTAATATATTACAATAATTTATATTTGAGAAAATTCATGTTTTGAATGAACAGCATGTTAAAAATTTATGTATGCGGCTGTAGGGTCGACCGCTGAATGTAATGGATACGAGTCAAGGACGGGTTGGTAATCATGGCCCAGCGCAAGCTTTTACGAACCTATACATCTTTACTCAATCTTTGCCGGCTTTGTTTACAATTATTAAACAGTTAATGAGCTCCGAAGCACCAGGAGGCTGTTTATAACAATACCAACAGTTGATTGGGAAATTTTCATGCTTATAAACTGTTTAATAAATGTAAACAAAGCTGTCAAATATTGAGAAAAGATGTGTACATTTGTAAGTACTTGCTTAACTGCTTCGTGAATCCGGCCTCAGGTTACTGGAGTTTAGACCTACGCTCGGTGTTGGGAGACATGGATTTACAGGTAATTTTAAAGTTTATTCGGTCCAGGCAGGGGTTTATTTATTTATTTATTTATTTATATACAAGAAGGTACATTGGGTTTGTGAGAATACATAGCATAGGACAGTACTTACACTCTTGTAAAGCCACTAGTACGCGCAGCGTTTCGGGCAGGTTCAGGCAGGGGTTTAACGTGTAGCATGTTTGTGACACGCATTCTCAGACCGGCAGGGCAAAGCGATTTGATCGATTGTTTGATAAATTTAGGCAATTTAATACAAATTAGGTCTCTTAGCACTTACCTGTTCTTGGGCGAGTGCTTCGTTAAGTAGTTTGGAAATGTGAAATTGAAGAATACGCAGGCGATGAGTCACAATAACGTGGCTAAAGTATGTTGACCAGACCACACACTAGAAGGTGAAGGGACGACGACGTTTCGGTCCGTCCTGGACCATTCTCAAGTCGATTGTGATTGAAGAATATATATTGAGTTGGACTACTACTTTCAGTCCAAATTCTAAAATTCTGGACAGCAGCGGTGAAATGTTGATAATTATTTTTATGACCAGACCATGCACTCCAAGGTGAAGGGACGACGACGTTTCGATCCGTCCTGAACCATTAATCTCAAGTCGATTGTGAATGGTCCAGGAGAATGGTAAATATTGTTTGTGATGGTATGGTCAGGGGTGTCTGTTATGACTCCCAGATATGCCATTATATCAAGTTTTGTGGCAAGTATAAGTATTTTTGTAAAGGAGTAGGTGCTAGTGTGATTAATAGCATTTGAATTATATGTGGTCATAATGTCCGTTCTTTGGAGTTATCTACTAAGTTTAGTGCACAAGTCAGGTCTTACTTAAGCCCAGATTCACGAAGTAGTTACGCAAGCACTTACGAACGTGTACATCTTTCTTCAATCTTTGACGGATATGGTTACATTTATTAAACAGTTTACAAGCATGAAAACTTGTCAATCATCTGTTGTTATTATTATAAACAGCCTCCTGGTGCTTCGGAACTCATTAACTGTTTAATAACTGTACACAAAGCCGCCAAAGATTGAGAAAAGATGTACAGGTTCGTAAGTTCATGCGTAATTGCTTCGTGAATTAGGCCCCGGTCGCATCCGTACCCTAATGGTCACACAGAGTGGACGTAAATGAGACCAAAGAGCAGTTGAACTCACTTTTTGAGCTTTGTATCTGTTGTAGGATCCACGAGTGATTGGAACACGTGTAGAGTTGCATGGAGGAGTTGTACTTGACATAAGCCGGCAGGTCGAAGGGCAGGACAACGCTTCCGGCGGGGCAGAGGCTTGGGTCAAGTATCTGTGTAAACAAAGAGAAAACTTACTCTCGCGTGTCAAATGAAAATAAAAACACGAATGGGGTAACAGGAAACATTTTCCAGGAAAATATACATTAGAACTGGGGTGCCAGTTGAGGATTGAAGGTATTATAGGTGATCTAAGAGTCTGAGGGAGGCCAGCTAAAGTCTCAGTTGGATTCCAGTTGCGTATGTATGATCCTCCTTTGTGCTGAATGTTTACTAATGTAGTGGTTAGAACTGCTGGCTCTTCTTGAATGGTCCTCAAACAAACATGCATCAGAAACCTCTTAACCCCTGAAGGATTCGAACCCGGTCAAGCAGGGCCATATATATATATATAAAATGTTGCCATATATGTAAAATGTTGAACCCACCTGTACGGGAAGTTGAACTGTGTAGTGATTCCAGCCAGGTGATGAGACCAACGATGTGTCGTTAGCCAGGTACGGGTTGTAGCTCATTAGCTCACACGAGGTGTCCCAGCCTGGTCACAGTCATGGTATGTTAGATTTCGTGTACACACACACACACACACACACACACACACACACACACACCACACACACACACACACACACACACACACACACACACACACACACACACACACACACACACATAAAGCTGCCGAAGAAATATAAGAAAATTCACTTTCGCAGAGTGGTAGACGGTTGGAACAAGTTAGGTGAGAAGGTGGTGGAGGCCAAAACCGTCAGTAGTTTCAAAGCGTTATATGACAAAGAGTACTGGGAAGACGGGACACCACGAGCGTAGCTCTCATCCTGTAACTACACTTAGGTAATTACACACACAGACCAAAGAGCCAGAGCTCAACCCCCGCAAGCACAACTAGGTGAGTACACAGACATAGGGCCTCGCAGCTGAATGGACAACGCTCGGGGGTCGTAGTCCTAAGACGCCCGGGTTCGATCCCCGGCCGAGGCGGAAACAAATGGCCAGAGTTTCTTTCATCCTGATGTACCTGTTCGCCTAGCAGTAAATAGGTACCTGGGAGTTAGACAGCTGCTAAGGGCTGCTTCCTGGGGATGTGTGTGCGTGTGTTATAAATATATGTAGTAGATATAATAGAGAAGAAAAAAATAGATTGGTTAGAAAGGTGGGGTCCAAGAGCTAATAGCTCGATTCGGCAGACACGAATAGTAAATACACACATTATTTATTTTGCAGCTATTCTTGTTAATTTGATAAACTGTTATAGCTGAACTTCTTAATTCTTATCTCGTTTGAATATAGTTTTCCGATTCCCCGCTAAGGTTTTTAAATCTCGTGTTTATCCATTAAAGATAAATTAATTTATATGATATTCAACGTTTCTGGGCTTCAATTAGACACCTTTGAAATGTGTTATAATTTTCGTGGACCTCTTTGTCAAGTCAGCTGTCACTGGCGTCACATGTCATGAATATGGCAGGTCTGGTCTTAGAGTTTATAGAGAACTCAACCTCACAACTTTGCAGGAAAGACGACACAGGGGAGATATAATCACAACGTATAAGATATTGAGGAAAAATTTACGAAACAAATAGTGGTCAAAATAAGCGGTATGTCTTAGGGGGCCATATATGAAACCGTTGAGGAAATGTGTGGAATCAAGTTTCATTACATTAACTAAGAGTTGAAAAGTCAGGGAAAGGGAGCTAAATACTCAACCCCACAAGCACACATCTTGGTGAGTATATCAAATTAAATGTTTATTCAGGTAAAAGTACATATATATATAGATGATTATGTTACGTACCTCTCTTAGATACGTAATTAAATAAATTAATTTGTACTTATATATGTTTTGTGTAATATATGATTACATGTATGTACATTTATGCAGTTGTGTGTTTATATATTACATTGTTGCCTGTTTGGAGTTAGGCCCAACGTATCGTGGGAAGGATTGTTTTTTTTTTCTTTGTGTGCAGCTTGTTCCCGTGGGAAAATGATTTGTAATGATCATAAGTGGGTAGCAGTATGTGGAATTATAATTGTTTGAACATTAGTTGGCAAATTGTCGTGGGAGAGTCAGTTGCTGGTGGGCGTGCCAACATTTCCCTTTGTTTGATTTATTTTAATTACTGCATGAAGTAATAATTACATTATCTCTGTTATACATGTTATTCTGACCAATTACTAAGTTAGTTTAAGATTACTCTTGTCACAATATATTGCTCGTATTGTATAAATTATAAGTTTTATAAATACTTGTAATTTTGGCATTTTCTCGCGGGGCAGAGACAATGATTAATAGTCCTGTCGCTTAGTAGGTCAGTAGCTTTCAAGGACCAGGAGGGATAACATCTGTGGGAGATAAGTCTGAGATTCTATGTTTTGCCATAGTAGATATATGTTCTGGGAGAGACAGTATTTGGATTTTGTTTTATAAGTGATCTGGTTCATCTGTACTTTATATAATATTGATTATATTGTTAATATATATTAAAATTTATATGTATATTTCTTCAGTCCTAAGGGAAAATTTGTACTTTGTGCCTTGTACCATTCACGGGGTTACACTGGTGACCCGCTCTAGAGAACAGCAGTTGTAGTATCCCTAGACATTTAAGGTCTGGCTGTTGTAGAGTTTCGAGCCGTAACGAACGATTGGTAACAGAGTACATACATCTTGGTGAATGCATGTTTGTTAGCGAGGAGTCACAATAACGTGGCTGAAGTATGTTGACCAGACCACACTAGAAGGTGAAGAGACGACGACGTTTCGGTCCGTCCTGGACCATTCTCAAGTCGATTGTGATAATTCTCACAATCGACTTGAGAATGGTCCAGGACGGACCGAAACGTCATTGTCCCTTCACCTTCTAATGTGTGGTCTGGTGAACATGTTTGTTAGTATATCACACTAAGTATACACTATATACAATGAAACTGAGCTTGACTCAAATAGTGCTTCAACTAATCTGAATGTCGTTAAGACTTATGGTCCAACAAGCACTAAGTGCGGCCAGTTATACTGACAAAATACGAGGGACATTGGAGCACCTATTTGACAGATAAATTGGAGCCAATGCAATTGTTTCCAAGTTTGTTTTGCTACACAAACTTGCTAATGGTTTGTCAGGAAAACATTATCTGTAAAATATAGTCTCTCCTTAACACCTTCTTAAAATATATGTGACAAGGGCACAAGCCAATTCGTCCTGAAAATGTGTATTAGGCGCAATACAAAATATTGAACTTGTCGCAGGCGGCGGACAACTCGGACAACACGGTAATGTAAACAAAAACTTTAGAACCATTAAATAAACGATTTATCCTATATAAGTACTGGAGGTTCAACGTTCCACCCCATACATCTACTCAAGGGTACAATGTTTCTTCCCATATATCTATTAGTGGTTCAAATGCTCCACATTATTTATTAGAAGTTAAAACAATCCATGTCACATTAGAGGGGTGGCTACCTCCCTGTTTTTCGAGGATCAATGTTCCCGCGACCCGATCTCTGACCAGGCCTTCTGGTTGCTGGTCTGATCAACCAGGTTGTTTGATGCAGCTGCTCACAGCCTGGTTGATCAGGTATTCTTGGAAGGTGCTTATCGAATTCTCTTTTGAACACTGTGAGGAGTCAGCCAGTTATGCCCCTTATGTGTACGGGAAGAGTGTTCAACAGTCTCGGGCCTTTGATGTTTGAAATTGAAATCTTTGATGTTTGTCGAGTTCTCTCTCAGCGTGGCTATTGCACCTCTGGTCTTCAGTGGGGCTAATTTTGCACATCCTGCCATGCCTCCTGGTCATATTTCTATGTGCAGATTTGGAACCAGTCTTAATATTTTCCAAGTGTAAATTATTATGTATTTTTCCCCGTCTGCGCAAAAGGGGAATACAGATTAAAAAAAATAGGTCTAATAATTTAGATGTTTTATTTAGTGGTAAGGGATCTTTGCACGCTCTCCAGGTTAGCAATTTCTGCAGCTTTGCATGGGGCTGTTAGTATGCAACAATATTCCACTCTAGAGAGCACTAATGTGTTGTTTGAAGGTTCTTGCTATGCAACCTGTCATTTTTCTTGCAGTTGTGACAGCTCCTTTATTGTGTTCTTTAACAGTAAGATCTTCCGACATGATTACTCCTAAATATTTTACATTGCTGTTTCTCACTGTGGATGATTCAGATTTTACTTTGTTGATATTTCACTCCTGTGTTCTGTTAGGAAGTTAATGATCCATTTCCTTACTTTGCCTGTAATTCCCTTTGTGGGCTTTTTTTTTTAGATATATACAAGAGTTATTACATTCTTGTACAGCCACTAGTACGCGTAGCGTTTCGGGCAGGTCCCTGGAATACGATCCTCGCCGCGAAGAATCGTTGTTACAACCAAGAACACATTTTGGTTGTGTTTACCCATTTTGTGTGCAATAACACAATAGTCACATCTGTCGAAGGCTTTTGCGCAATCTGTGTATCAGATTTCATTTTGTTTAGCATCTAAGGCCATATGTCATAGTGGTCACAGTGGTCTAGCAATTGTGAGAGGCAAGAGCGCCCAGTTCTGAACCAATGTTATGTAGATCTTGTGATTCTATATTTTTTGTGATCTTACTTCTTAGCACTGATTCAAAGATTGTTATGATCTGCGATGTTAGAGCTATTGGTGTATGCTTTTTTTTGGATCAGCTTTACTACCTAAATTCATTGTATGTGGATGTTCTTGTTGATATATCACGGTACTGAGAGTTCTCTGTGTACTGTTGTCATTAATACTACACACTTTCACCAGTATTTATCACCACTCAAATTGTAAAATAAAATTGTTTAAATTTATCTAAATATGTACGTTTGAATTGCATTGTTCTACATCTGTTCAATCCAACTAGAACTGAAACGACTAGTACAAGGTGTTTCAAGTAAAATAACATCTTTATATTCTAATCTAAATTAAGAAACAGCGGAATTATTCATACTCCTGATAGTAATCAAAATCAAAATGTTTATTCTGGTAAAAGTACATACATAGAAAAATAAGTTACAAACATACTGTTGGATTTCTAGATAGAGTGCACTCTATCTATTGTATGTACTCATGAGTATATACAATACTTAAAGCCACTAATACGCACAGTCAATGTCAGACTGTCGTATGACGCCTGCCCGTAACGCTTTATTTATTTATTTATTTATTTATATACAAGAAGGTACATTGGGTTTGTGAGAATACATAGCATAGTATTTACAATCTTGTAAAGCCACTAGTACGCGCAGCGTTTCGGGCAGGTCCTTAATCTAACAGATAATTTTAAGTAGGTAAATTCTAGCAGAATTAATAAATGTAATAGTGGCTTTAGCCATTGTATGTACTAGCTTTATCTATAAATCCATCAGCGTTTTGTATATCATCTTGTATGTATGTACTTTACCTGAAATGGCCACTGCCTTTAGGACGAAAGGCAGTGGAGTTTCTGATGGGGAAGGAAGAGACAATTGCATACTGTGTAGGCAATAGGCCATTAGGTTTCTGCAGAGTTTGTTACTAGGCTATAAGATTACTTTTATTTTACTACGGGTGTACAATTTAAGTTGTTTCGTGTACTTTGAGTTAGCCACGGCTATGTTATACATTTGTTAAGACCTACTTAGAAGCCTGTTTTACTTCTGCAGAATTATTTATCCTGTACTAATAAATTACGCCCCCATACTGTTGGTGTCTTCCTTCCCCTGATCAGAAATAAATATTTGAATTTGAATTTTGAATACGTACCGCGCGCTAACCGATAGCCACTAACACTAACCGTAATAGTGGCTTTAGCCATTGTATGTACTAGCTTTATCTATAAATCCATCAGCGTTTTATATCTCATTTTGTATGTATGTACTTTACCTGAATAAATATTTGAATTTGAATTTTGAATAATACCGCGCGCTAACCGATTGCGCCACTGGGACCTTTACGCCTAGCGTTTAGGGCAAAAGTTTCGAGTAATGTACTCACCGTAATAATTGAAGGAGACGCAGAGGGTGTTCTGGCTGCAGGAAGCAGCACATTGGACAATAGACATCCTCCGAACGCTGCCGATAACCTTACTTGGATCAACGTAGCGTATATTCAAACCTGTCATGTTGAAAAATGTTGAAAATATAACCCCATAGGACACAAAGAAATCTGGGATGCTCTCGGACGCAGGTTCGAATCCTCGTCACGGCCCTTGTGGATTTGTTAACCCCATAGGGCTCCCCGACCGTCCATAAGTGGTTGGGCACCATTCCTTTCCTGCCCCCCGTCCCATCCCAAATCCTTATCCTGACCCCTTCCCAGTGATATATAGTCGTAGTGGCTTGGTGCTTTCCCCTGGTAATTACAAAAATAACCTATAGGTCTATGTTTAACTTTTTATTTGATATTATGACTGGAAAATTAAAAAAGATACATAAATATTCGACCCACCTGTACTATTCCAGTAGACATGTGCCCCAAATATGACCTGAGTCAGTAGGAACGTCACAAGAATAGCCGGGATGACCATCGCTGAAGACTGGTCTTGGCGAAGTACAAGAGCGGCAGATGAGCGTAGAAGCAGAAGAGATGAGAAGAGTTGAGGGACTCTGATCATATGTCTGAGGAGCGTGTGTGAAGCTGAGCAGCGGGAGATGCTCAGGAACGTGAGGTAGTGATGAGTGTGAGTTGGTGAGGTAGTGATGAGTATGAGTTGGTGACCGTACCAGCGCGCCTCACTCACTGGCTGAATGAACGACCAATCCCACGCTGCTGGGAGGCAAGAATCGATGCAAATCCATACACTGTTGGCTGCCTACGTGAAGAAACAGCAAAATGGTTTAAGGTTTTCTGAAAAAGAAGAAAATATTATACCTTAATTAGATAAATTTAATGTTGACCAGACCACACACTAGAAGGTGAAGGGACGTCTTCACTGGAAGGTGAAGGGACGACGACGTTTCGGTCCGTCCTGGACGTCGTCGTTTTTCGTTCGTATGCGTTACATAAGGTCAAAAAATTGTCGTACAAGAAAATGGAAGTGGCTCGAGAAAGTAACGTACTGTTCCGTTTTCTATTTTGGGTAATCTAGTAGGTTAGGAGAGGACACCTTAAATTGATAGTTTTCTTGTCGTTGGGAAATCTTGGGAGGACGGGCTGACTCAATGTCAAGAAGAGAACCCCGATTTCTTAAGTACCAGGGGCCAGATTCAGGAAGCAGTTACGCAAGTACTTACGAACGTGTACATCTTTCTTCAATCTTTGACGGCTTTGATTACATTTATTAAACCAGTTTACAAGCCTTAAAGTTTCCCAATCAACTGTTGTTATTGTTACAAACAGCCTCCTGGTGCTTCGGAGCTCATTAACTGTTTAATAATTGTAAACAAAGCCGCCAAAGATTGAGGAAAGATATACAGGTTCGTAAGTGCTTGCGTAAATGCTTCGTGAATCTAGCTCCTGGTACTTAAGTGTAGCATTTGGTTTGGTGTTGAACTTAGCGTCTATCATCCACTGGAGAGTTGTTAAGGCCACCACAATAGCTTACTGATCAACCAGCAAGTGTATATTAGTCCTGAACTAAAGTAAACTCTCAATTTATTTACACCGAGAGGTGGGTTACACCTCTCAGTTTACACCGAGAGGTGGGTTACACCTCTCAGTGATGTCTCCTTTGAAGTATCAGTCCTACTTGTCGTTGAGGGCTGCTTCGATAGTTATAGTTATTTCATTGCCTGGATAGACAATGAAATATTGGGTAACTATTACCCAATTGGGTAATAACTATTATATATTATATTATAGTAATAGTTACCCAATATTAATAAATATTGGGTAACTATTACCCTGGATTGGGTAACTATTACCCAATAAATCCTGGATAGGGTATTGCCCAATACCCTATCCAGTAACTATTACCCAATACCCTACCAGGCTTTGTCCCCTGAAGAGGACACTCCAGCCTCGACAGAGCGCAACTCCATAGTCTCCCAAGACTCCAGGATGCCTATTACTACTATCCTAAAGGATTGCCTTGGGACCCAAATAAACTATTAAAAGCGAAACATTGAGACCTACGAACACAACGTCGAGGATTATGTTGAGACCCAAATACACGCCCTGGAAGGCAGCGTTAAGTTCCAACGATACGAAGTTAAGGACTGCGTTGAGAGGCATTGAAAATACATCGAGGGCTTCGTTGAGACCCAATGAAATGACTTCGAGGGTTGCGTTGAATCCAAAAGACAACAATTTGAGAGCCGCATTAAGACCAAAGTACACGACCGCAAGGAATGTGTTGAGATTCAAGGATAAGACATCGAGAACTGCGTTGATATAAAAGACAACTTTTTGGGCATCACAACAGAGGACACGCCATCAAGGGCGGCGTTGAAACAAAGCGGGACAAAGTCAAGTACATTTTTAAAACCCAAGGACACACCATCGACGGCTGCGTTGAGACTCAAGGACATGGCCTCTAGGGATTCGTCGGGATCAAAGGACACACTTTCAAGGGCTGCATCTGGCCCCTGTAACCCGACCTCGAAGGCTACGTTTGAGGCTCGAGGGATGCTTTGGGTACGACTTAGAGGACTCATTTGAAATCCAGTGACAACCTTTAGGGCTGCGTGACATTTCCAGACGAACGAAATCACTATTGACGTTTCCCACGGTAATGGCTTCCGGTCCCTTATATGCGTTTTACCCTGAGTGCTACAGCTCGCGTTCTCTGTGTTTACATCTTTTATACGTCAACTATGCAGAGGTTAGGCTTCAAATTAATCTAGTTTTGTTGAGAGAAATATATGAAAGATCCTGATTTTATGAATGTGTGTATGCATCTGTTTGTGATCGGGAATGTTGGAAGCTATAAAAATAAGTACAGGTATAGATTAGACATACCATATTGTATAATTGATGTCCTGAGGCTGCAAAATGACATTCTCTGTTAACATAAGTGCTGATATGTAAAATGTGTTTTTTTTTACAAAGCTAATTACATGTGTTATATGAAGTGAGAGGAGTAAATGAACAAATCCACAGGACGAGGATTCGAACCTGCATCCAAGAGCATGAGAGGAGTATATTTATTTTTGACTCGGGTTCACTTGATAGCTGCTTGTTGAGTTCCAGTATTAGCTACTTTGGGTCCGGTGTCCGTGTGAATATGTTTAAGTCAGGCTAGAGCAACTGCACTTAGTCCATGCTATTTGAGAACATGATTCGCACCTTATAGTGATTGATATGGTGTATATCCTTGTATTGATACTGTATATCCTTGTATTGATACTGTATATCGTCGATACTGTGTTAGTTACTGCTCGCTGTGATGTTTAGGTGGATGCCAATTAAAACGGAAGACCGTGTTATTCACTTCAATGTGATCTAAATAGGATTTTGAAATGGTCAAAAGATTGGCAGATGCAGATAAAAGTTTAATGCTGATAAATGTAAAGTTCTGAGGCTAGGTAATGATGATAGAGTTACAAGATACGAGCTAGATGGTGTTGAGATTGCAAGGTCGGATCGCGAAAGGGATCTGGGAGTTATGATTAGTAACAATTTAAAACAAAAGGTTCAATGCATGAATGTTCGTAATAAGGCAAATAGGACACTCGGATTTATTAATCGAAGCGTTAGTAACAAGACACCTGGTGTGGTTCTTCAGCTATATCTTGCTCTGGTTAAGCCCCATTTAGATTAGACGAAGACGAAGAGTTAGGGGTGACATGATAGAGGTTTACAAGTGGATGAATGGACATAACAAAGGGGATATTAATAGGGTATTACAAGTATCAACGCAAGACAGAACACGAAACAATGGATATAAATTGGATAAGTTTAGATTTATGAAAAACTTGGGTAAATACAGGTTCGGTAACAGGTTTGTTGATTTATCGAACCTTATGACATAATAGAAGTAGGATCCATTTTGGTTTCAAGCGTAGGTTAAACATATTTTTTTTTTTGAGATATATACAAGAGTTGTTACATTCTTGTACAGCCACTAGTACGCGTAGCGTTTCGTATGTGCATTGATATATATCAATGAGATAAGGTGAATATAAATAGCTGCTTTGTATGGGCCAATAAACTCACCGCAGTTACCTTCATTCTTATGTACTTATGACCACACACACTAGAAAGTGAAGGGATCACAGAATCACTCACTTGGGTAACCAGTTCTTTATAGTACAGTAAAGACTTATTGGAGATTGCTGACGACACAACCTTCATTTACTCCAGTCCTGACCCCCTTGCTCTAAATGCCACAGTAAATACCGAGCTTAATAAAGTCCATCTTTGGCTAACTGCCAACAAACTCACCCTTAACATTGACAAAACTTTCTATATTCTGTTTGGCAATAAATCCTCTAACCAAATAAATCTCAAGATCAACAATACCCAAATTTGTAACAAATTAGATGGCAAATTCCTTGGCGTTCTCATTGATCACAAGCTTAATTTCCAGGGACACATTCTAAATATATCAAAAAAAGTTTCAAAAACTGTTGGCATTCTTTCTAAGATCAGATATTATGTACCCCGCCCTGCCCTGGTGACTATTACTCCCTCATCTATCCATATCTCAACTATGGTATTTGTGCTTGGGGTTCTACTACCCAAAATCATTTACGTCCTCTAATTACTCAACACAAAGCTGCTATTAGGACAATATCCAACTCTGGCCCCAGACATCACTCGGTACCCCTACTCAAATCTCTCAATATGTTAGATATTAAGTCACTGCACATTCTCTCATGTGTATTATACATATATAAAACGCTGAACTGTAATGCCAATCCTGACCTCAAAAGCTTCATTGAAAGCTGTAACAGAACCCATGAGCACCACACCAGAAATAAATACAGTTTTGATATTCCAAGAGTACGACTTAACCAAACTAGAAATGCTCTACAAATCAAGGGACCCAGAATGTGGAATGACCTTCCCAACCATGTTAAAGACTGTACCTCTCTCAACCAGTTTAAGATTAAAACTAAACACTACCTGATAAACTCCCTGTAACCTACCTTACCCCTCTATTGTCAACCCATGTCTTATTTTTTTTTCTTATTCAACGCTTTTTCTTATTCAACGTTTGTCTACATATTGTTCAATTATCATTAAGTTTTAGATATTAATGTTTCTGATCGGGGAGAAAACAAACCAGGAGTGGGGGGACCTTAATTTATTAACTAATGTTTACAGAGCAATTGCTGTACCACAATATCCAAGTAGGCGTATAACATGGCTGAGTAGCATGCCAGTACTGCAAAGATGCACTAAAGGAAATAAGTCATAGGACATTAACCGTGTCTAGTGCCAGCTAGCCGAAGCAATGTTGCAGTACTCGCAATCAGCTTAAAGCTATAATTAAAACAATGCCAGAGATAATTGAGTGGCACAGCCAGTACAGTATGTATAAAATATATTCTGTATACACAGAGGGCATAGAATAGTTATTAGTTTCCAGGGGTAACGATATGCTAGTGCCTAGTACATGTAAAGTCTGCAACCCCAAACTTGCACACAAGTGAGCACTTGACATATGGTAAGTAGCGCAACTGCTGTACCACAATATAAGAGAAGGCATGTAACATGTCTGAGTAGAATGCCAGTACTGCAAAGATGCAACTAAGGGAATAAGTCATAGGACATTAACCGTGCCTAGTGGCAGCTAGCCGAAGCAATGTTGCAGTACTCGCAATCAGCTTAATGCTATAATTAAAAACAATGCCAGAGATAATTGAGTGGCACAGCCAGTACAGTATGTAGAAATATATTCTGTATACACAGAGGGCATAGTATAGTTAATAATTTCCAGGGGTAATGATATGCTAGTGCCCAGTACATGTAAAGTCTGCAACCCCAAACTTGCACTACAAGTGAGCACTTGACATATGGTAAGTAGCTGCGGGCAGCCCTAGACTTGGGGATCCGGCGCAGCACCCCCACTCCGCAGGCCAGCGAAGCCGGTCCCCCACCCCCCGAAGGGCGAGGTGCCCGCTGGCCGCAGAAGAAACTTATCGAGGTAATGGAATGAAGTCTTGCCTGACGTAGGTGTGGAACGCATCACTTTCCCACCTGCGGCACAGAGCACCCATGTGAAATCTTGTCTGGTGACCGGGAAGCCCGATTCGCCCAGGAAGATAGGTCCTGGTCCCAAGCCCCGTCGTCTTAAGTAGTTCGCCATGGCACGTACCGGGCGGTACTTGCAGTAGGGGCCTGCACTCAGAGTTAAAGTGAGGGTACGCCCTGCACTGTGCTTGTAGGAGGCAAACGCGATGTCGATCCCCGTCCGCAATAACGTTAACTGGTCCAAGCGTAGTGTGTGTTGCCCCTTCCCCGTATAGGTCACCTCCCCTAGCCGGAGGCAGGCTTAGAAGGCGAGGGAGAAGAGCGCTCTGTAGCAGGTCCCCCGGTATGACTGTCGTGGCGAATTGCAGTTTGCCGATAATCCCCTGCAGGTCCCGCAGGGGAAGGCTCTCGACCCGCAGAGCATCTTCCACTGCAGTCATGTACTTCGTCCTCTTGTCGTCCGGCAGCCTTGTCTCCATACGTCGGGCGTCGATTTCAAGTCCAAGGAAGGTGAGGCAGGAGCGGGGGCCCGCAGTCTTGTGGGGGGCCAGGGCAACGCCTAGGCGCTCACCGAGGGCAATGAACACCCGCAAGCTCCGCAAGCACTCGTAGGTAGAACTCACGCGGATGAAATCGTCCAGCACCTTCACGGCATCCCGCACGCCGAACTTCTCCACGAGGATCCATTGCAGGGCGTCGGAGAACGTCTCGAAGATCCTGCAGGAATGTGCCGCCCCCATGCTGAGCATTTTTCCATAGTAGTACCGCCCTCCGTGGGCGAAGCCGAGTTGGTAGTCGCTGGGTTGACCGGGATGATCCGTAAAGCCTCTGCTAAATCACATTTTTGCCAAGTGCGCCCCCGGCGAGCGTCTGACCACTAAGGTCTCAGTTGTCGTCTCCCGCGGGATGTTGGCGTTGACGCTCTCGGCGGTATAGGGGTAGCCGAGGATGTGGAGTAGCCTGTATTTTCCCGGCGTAGACTTTTCTCTCAGGGCTATAGGAGAACACTTGAAGTTCTCGAATGGGGGGGGGACCTCGAAGGGGCCCGCTATGCGCCCCAGGCTCAGTTCCCTGTCTAGCATAGGTACTAGGAACAGCATCAAGCGCGTCTGCGTCCACTGGCGTTGTGACGTGTCTTTCTTCCTGCTCTTGTCCTGAGTGGGGCGACAGGAACGATTCTCCTTAGCGGCGGCGACTCGAGGCTTGGCCTGGGGGCACGGGCAGTAGGCAGGATGTCACTGCCCCGTGGCAGCGGGGCAGAGTGCTTGAAGGTGCAGGAGGGGACGGAGCAGCCTGTCCCGGTTGCGTGGAAAGCGTAGCAGTATCCCGGTGGTAGCCCGTAGGCCCTTGCAGTAGTGTGAACGTTCGGCTGGGGAGGCGGCGGCGCGAGGCCCCACCTGAAACTGCTCCTGCGCTGCACGTTGTACGGACCGAATCTCCAGGTCTAGTCTTAGAGCGGTCCATGGGCAGCCCGACCTCTCCTTGTCCCACCTGAATGCCTCGTCGTACCACATCCAGTCGCCGCGGAGGTTGCTCTTCATGGACTTCACGTAGCAGACTTGCGCCCGACCCTCGGCGGGAAGTCGATCGAGGTAGATTAAAGCTAAGATGTCGAAGCCGTGCCCCCACTGCTCCAGCGTCAGAGGCGGCAAGTTCTTAGTGGATAACTGGGCCACAGAGGGAGTGGCATGTCGTGACTCCGAGGGCCTGGCATCGCATTCGTAAGCCAGCAGGCCGCGCCAGTCGATGTACTTGTTTGCCCAGACTTTCTCTCTTAGGGCCAGTGGGACGTGCACACCTAGCATGGTGACGGTGTTGCCACGCGTCCCCCAGAGCTGCCCTACCCAAGGACTAGGGGTAGTAAGGAACGAGCTCTCTCGGTGGTACTCGCCGTTGGGGGACGTGCCTGAAGAGCTGTGCCGCCGCCCTGTCGTGTGGCTCCTCGCCCTTGACCGTGGGCGGCGCGCAGGGGGGGGAGGGAGGCTGTGCGAGTAGGCCTGTTCGTGAGGGCGTCCGTGTTGTCCGCTCCGCCAGGGTTCGAAATCTTCTGTCATCTCGTTTTGGGGGGGCTCCGAGCCTGAGCAATGAGCGTCCGCAGCGTTGCCCAGTCGCAATGTTTTCTTGCCCGAAACGCATTGCGTAATAGTGGCTTTAGGCATTGTATGTACTAGCTCTATCTATAAATCGATCCACCTATGTAAAATCTCTCTATGTATGTAACTTTCCTGAATAAACATATTTATTTATTTATTTATTTACACTAGAAAGTGAAGGGATCACAGAATCACTCACTTGGGTAACCAGTTCTTTATAGTACAGTAAAGACTTATTGGAGATTGATATGGTATAAAATTAGGATACATTCATTTCAAAGTTGTAGTGAAAATGCTGTAATAAAAACACATATTGATCTATAACTTTTATTTTAGGTAATATTTTTATTGACATAAAATGATCCCAAAACATTAAATGAACATCCACTCCATTATACTTTCTGCTTCTTGTTGCTTCTAGAAAACTCATCAGATTCATTCTCAAACTTCACTAACATATGTTGTGGAATTGATTCCTCTTCATATTCTGCTTCTTGTTGCTCGCTGGGGCACCGAATAACTCTATCATCAGAGTGCACCTCTTCCTGCCTCTTCATATTTGTAAGTTGACTTATCTCACACTCTTCACACTTGTAAGAATTATCACCTGTATCCACTTTTACACGTTTCTTCATATTTCCACGAAGACTTTTGCCACAATCAGGACACTTATGAGGTTTATCGTTCATATGTAGTAACAAGTGCTGTTGCATATGGTGACGGTGTTTGAATTGTCTTGCACACTCAGGACACTGGTGATGCCTATCATCAGAATGTACCAACAGGTGTTGTTTCAACGTTCCAGAGGACTTGAACCTTTTCTCACACTCAGGACACTCGTGAGGCCTATCTTCTGAATGAACTAACACATGATTTCTCAAAGTTCCAGCGTTTTTAAATTTTCTCTCACACTCAGGACACTCATGAGGACTATCATCTGAATGCACTAACAGATGTTCTTTCAAACCTGCAGGGTACTTGAACCTTTTCTTACACTCAGGACACTCGTGAGGCCTATGTGAATGTACTAACAGGTGAGTTTTCAAATTTCTAGGGTTCTTGAACCTTTTCTCACACTCAGGACACTCGACGTGAGGCCTATCTTCTGAATGTACTATCAGGTGATGTCTCAAAGTTCCAGCGTGTTTAAATTTTCTCTCACACTCAGGACACTCGTGAGGCCTATCTTCTGAATGTACTATCAGGTGATGTCTCAAAGTTCCAGCGTTTTTAAATTTCTCTCACACTCAGGACACTCATGAGGCCTATCATCTGAATGTATTAAGAGATGTCGTCTCAAAGCCGCAGGGTAACTGAATTTTTTCGGGCACTCAGGACAGTCGTGAATCCTATCTTCTGAATGTTTTAACAGGTGATTTTTCAAATTTCCAGGGTCCTTGAACCTTTTCTCACACTGAGGACACTCGACGTGAGGCCTCTCTTCTGAATGTACTATCAGGTGATGTCTCAAAGTTCCAGCGTGTTTAAATTTTCTCTCACACTCAGGACACTCGTGAGGCCTATCATCTGAATGTACTAACAGGTGATTTCTCAAAGTTCCAGCGTCTTTAAATTTTCTCTCACACTCAGGACACTCGTGAGGCCTATCTTCTGAATGTACTATCAGGTGATTTCTCAAAGTTCCAGCGTTTTTAAATTTTCTCTCACACTCAGGACACTCATGAGGCCAATCATCTGAATGTATTAAGAGATGTCGTCTCAAAGCCGCAGGGTAACTGAATTTTTTCAAGCACTCAGGACACTCGTGAATCCTATCATCTGAATGTATTAAGAGATGTCGTCTCAAAACCGCAGGGTAACTGAATTTTTTCGGGCACTCAGGACACTCGTGAATCCTATCTTCTGAATGTTTTAACAGGTGATTTTTCAAATTTCTAGGGTCCTTGAACCTTTTCTCACACTCAGGACACTCGTGAGGCCTATAATCTGAATGTACTAACAGGTGACTTCTCAAAGATCCAGCGTGTTTAAATTTTCTCTCACACTCAGGGCACTCGTGAGGCCTATCATCTGAATGTACTACCATGTGCAGTCTCAAACCTGTAGAGTCCTTGAATTTCTTCTCGCACTTGGGACACTTGTTTGGATTTTCGTTAGAATGTACAAACATGTGCCATGTCAGAGTGCTAAGGTCCTTGAATTTTTCTGGGCACTCGGGACACTTGTGAGGCTTATCACCAGTACGAATCATTACTTTAGTTGTCATCTCCAAGTTGATATGAAAGCAATGTTTCCGTAAGTCTAGGGATTGTTTAATCTTGACCAAACTAGAAGATGACGAAGTTTCGATCCGTCCAGAACCGTTTCCAAGTCGATTGTCATAAGTGCGTTGAGGGTCAGGTATATATAATGCAAGAGTGAGGTGAGGAGAAGGTAAGAGGAGGTGAACGTTGTTGTTGTTTTAGATTTAGCTGCTCAGAACGAAGTGTCCATGTACCTCAGTACAGGAGGTGAAAGGTAAGTGCAACAAGAAATAATGAGGAGTGTGTTGGATGAGCGTAAGAAAGATGAGAAAAACAAAAAAAAAAGAGAGGGGTAAGATTATAAGAACATAAGAATGAAGGTAACTGCAGAAGGCCTATTGGGCCATATGAGGCAGCTTCTATTTAACTACACCCAATCTCATTGTTATATATTTATATTAAACCTTCGCTTGAAACAAGCATAAGAAAATGAGAACAAGGTAACTGCAGAAGGCCTATGGCCCATACGAGGCAGCTCCTATTTATAACCACCCAATCCAACTCATATACATGTCCAACCCACCCTTGAAACAATCGAGGGACCCCACCTCCACCACGTTACGCGGCAATTGGTTCCACAAATTAACAACCCTGTTACTGAACCAGTATTTACCCAAGTCTTCCCTAAATCTAAATTTATCCAATTTATACCCATTGTTTCGTGTTCTGTCTTGTGTTGATACTTTTAAGACCCTATTAATATCCCCTTTGTTGTGTCCATTCATCCACTTGTAAACCTGTATCATGTCACCCCTAATTCTTCGACTTTCCAGTGAATGCAATTTAAGCTTTGTTAATCTTTCTTCATATGAAAGATTTCTAATTTGGGGAATTAACTTAATCATCCTACGCGGACACGTTCAAATGAATTTATATCCATTCTATGGATATAAATTAAGAACCTTATAGGTTCTTAATTTACCTATAAGGTTGAAGAACCTTATAGGTAAAAAGAGAGCTTGGTACAAAAGGATTAAAAATGGGGAGGTCACTTTAGAGGTGGGGTCCCTCGATTGTTTCAAGCATGGGTTGGACATGTATATGAGTGGGATTGGGTGGTTATAAATAGGAGCTGCCTCGTATGGGCCAATAGGCCTTCTGCAGTTGCCTTTGTTCTTATGTTCTTATGTTCAACATGGGAACTTATCATAAGAACATAAGAACATAAGAACAAAGGCAACTGCAGAAGGCCTATTGGCCCATACGAGGCAGCTCCTATTTATAACCACCCAATCCCACTCATATACATGTCAACCCATGCTTGAAACAATCGAGGGACCCCACCTCCACATGTTACGCGGCAATTGGTTCCACAAATCAACAACCCTGTTACTGAACCAGTATTTACCCAAGTCTTTCCTAAATCTAAACTTATCCAATTTATACCCATTGTTTCGCGTTCTGTCCTGTGTTGATACTTTCAATACCCTATTAATATCCCCTTGTTATGTCCATTCATCCACTTGTAAACCTCTATCATGTCACCCCTAACTCTTCGCCTTTCCAGTGAATGCAATTTAAGCTTTGTTAATCTTTCTTCATATGAAAGATTTCTAATTTGGGAATTAACTTAGTCATCCTACGCTGGACACGTTCAAGTGAATTTATATCCATTCTATAATATGGCGACCAAAACTGAACTGCATAATCTAAATGGCCTAACGAGAGCAAGATATAGCTTGGAAACCACACCCAGGTGTCTTGTTACTTACGCTGCGATAAAAATCCGAGTGTCCGATTTGCCTTATTACGAACATTNACTACAGTATAGTAGTGAATAACAATATTCCAGCATTGTTAATGAATTCTAAAGCTTTACTGCACCTACAGTCCATACTTGTCTTCCTAATGTTTATATGGGTGGTAGTGGACCCCATCACCATCGTATGGGTGGTAGTGGACCCCATCACCATCATATGGGTGGTAGTGGACCATACACACATCGTCTGACTAGTTATCCACCCTGTGGGCGGTAGTGAGGGTTCCTAGTGTCTACATAAATGCAGTTCATTAAGCCTTCGGTAACGTTAAATACAGAAACGGGTCAAAATAAACTATAACAAACATGACATTGCTAATGTTAACTTACTCTCGTCCCCAGATCGGGGCAGACAAGTCGACGAATTTAGTTTGCACTGAATATCAATATATACTGATGGTCATAATCTTGTCAATGGCAGGGATGCTGCAGCATACACTGAAATTACCAATAATGACTTAACACGAAAATGAAGGAAAAACATTGAGAACTAGGCTTGTTAAACACAAGCAAGTACCTGCCATTGTTATGGCGTTAAGATTCCTTGAACGAAACACAAATGGTGCAGTGATCTACGCTGAATCAAAGCCTCGCCCACTAACCCCAGGAGGTGGACGCTTTTTACAGATCGTCAGAGCCATCTTTCACCAGAGGCCGGTTTATTTCAAGACTAAAGGACGAGGTAGTATCTGGAATGTCCACCTCCGGGGGCTCTAGTGGGCCAGGCTCTGCTCCAGGAGGCTGGGGTCGTTCTCCGGCCCCGACCACGGCGGTCTCCAGGTTTAGTGCCTTCTTTCAGGTCAACTCTAGGTCAGTAACTGCGACGGCGCTGGAACAACTTATTTTTTTTTTTTTTTTTTTTTTTTTTTGAGATATATACAAGAGTTGTTACATTCTTGTACAGCCACTAGTACGCGTAGCGTTTCGGGCAGGTCCCTGGAATACGATCCCCGCCGCGAAGAATCGTTTTTTCATCCAAGTACACATTTTACTGTTGCGTTAAACAGAGGCTACAGTTAAGGAATTGCGCCCAGTAAATCCTCCCCGGCCAGGATACGAACCCATGACATAGCGCTCGCGGAACGCCAGGCGAGTGTCTTACCACTACACCACGGAGACTGTTATGACAATGTCTGCGTTGTAGAAATGCCCAACAGACGACTGGAACATTATTTAACTGTGCAGTTACAAAATCATTAAGATTTAAACTCATTTAACAGAGCAGTAGCAGTTACACACATTGGGACAAAATTACTGAAGCGGCTGTAAGTCATTGCTCATACGCCACCTAAATAAAACAAACACAACTGTGGCCCTGCCACAGGATTAGGGCCCCATGCACCATTATCCCTGCAAACTCGTCTTACAGAAATTGACATCCCACGCATGTGTACTCTTGCTCCAGGGAGCCGGTCGGCCGAGCGGACAGCACGCTGGACTTGTGATCCTGTGGTCCTGGGTACGATCCCAGGCGCCGGCGAGAAACAATGGGCAGAGTTTCTTTCACCCTATGCCCCCTGTTACCTAGCAGTAAAATAGGTACCTGGGTGTTAGTCAGCTGTCACGGGCTGCTTCCTGGGGGTGGAGGCCTGGTCGAGGACCGGGCCGCGGGGACACTAAAGCCCCGAAATTATCTCAAGATAACCTCAAGGGCTTCTCAATATACGTGTCACTGTCTTTCAGTGGGTGGCGAGAAACAAAATCACGCAGTTTCATTAATTTGTAATTCACAAGGCGGAAGATACTCGTGTTGCCTGCCCATATGTGGTCCACTCTCGTATCTGCTATTTACACCACATTCTCCAACCAATTAATACCAATGCACATCTTATTTCATATTAAAACCTGTACATGCAACAAAATTAACAATATTCGTTCAGGTTTTTTTTGCCAAATGTTCATAAACTTTCATTTGATACTTATGAGGGATTTTTTTTCTCACTTTTTCACTCATTCCCCCACTCTCCAAACAGGTTTAAGAAGCATTTCATCTACACTGGTCGGGAGGGACCTGTAGTTCACAAACTACCACTTCAACTGAATTGTTGTAGTGCAGGAGATGAGTCACAATAACGTGGCTACAGTATGTTGACTAGACCACACACTAGAAGGTGAAGGGACGACGATGTTTCGGTCCGTCCTGGACCATTCTCAAGTCGATTGGATCTAATCCAATCTACGATTTTTTCTAATGTCACGTCATTGTGACAAGTCCCAAGCCATTATTATTTTCCTTATCCGACGACTTAACGATGTATTATTTTTTTAACAAATTACTATGACACTTCAAGTCCTTATCAGAAACTTGTACACACACCCCATTAAGAGACTTATTGGCTAAAGCATTCAAGATCTTAGGCTAAATATTTTATTTTACAACTTCACTATCCAGTAACCCTGCCCATTTTCTGGCAAAATATAAATCAGACATTTTCAATGGTTGGTGTAAGAGACGATACACTGGACGTGGTGACAGACAATGTGGCGCCACTTTATGCCGTCGTTACAGATGTTCTTCAGCACCGAGAGTCCTCGTCGCCTTCCCTCTTGTCTGGCTGTGGTCGCCTGGGGATGGCAGGAAACAGTTATCAGCTATTTTATTCTTTATAACAACATTTATTAAATCTTATGAAGTTAACCTTAACATTGACAACTTTACAGCCAGTGAGGCCCTTATGAGTAACCTGCACTTTAAAAAACAATCTACCGAATACCTTGTGAGTTATGACTGAACTGTATGACAAGTGAATAAAGTAAAACGATGCACTGATTAGCATGATTAACTTGATACATACAGCTCTTGATAAAAATGACTTCCCTGTTGGGTTATTTGTTTACCTACGTAAGGCTTTTGACACTGTCAACCACCGAAACATTCTTAAATTACATCATTATGGAGTCAGAGGACACTCCCTGCAATACCTTCAGTCTTACCTTACTGACACGCTCAAGTATGTTTCTGAATTCCATTTCTCTCAATCTACCCATAAACATTGGTGGTCCACACGGCAGCATACTTGGCCCTTTCCTCTTTCTCATCTACATTAATGACCTTCCAAATGCCACTCAACACCTCAAACCAATCTTATTGGCTGATAACACAACCTTCATTTTCTCCAGTCCTGACGCTCTTGCTCTAAATATCACAGTAAATACTGAACTAAATAAAGTCCATCTTTGGCTAACTGCTAACAAACTCACCCTTAACATTGACAAAACTTTCTATATTTTGTTTGGTAATACATCCTCAAATAAAATTAATCTTAGCTTATATTTGGTGTCCTCATTGATAACAAGCTGAATTCCAGGGACAGTTTAAATATTGCAAAAAAAAATTCTAAAACTGTTGGCATTCTCTCTCAGCTCTTATTTTGTACCTCGCCCTGCCCTGGCAACGCTCTATTACTCTCATCTATACTTATCCTTATCTCGACTATGGCATTTGTGCTTGGGGTTCTACTACCCTAAATCATTTACGTCCTCTAATTACTCAACACAAAGACGCTATTACAACAATATCTAACTCTGGCCCCAGACATCACTCGGTACCCTTACTCAAATCTTTGAATATGTTAGATATTAAGTCACTGCACAGCCTCTCATGTGTACTCTATATATTTAAAACTCTGAACTGTAATGTCAATCCTGACCTTAAAATCTTCCTAGAAGGTTGCAGCAGAACCCATGGGCACCACACCAGAAACATACCTATTTGATATTCCAAAACTACGACTTGATCAAAATAGAAATGCTCTACAAATCAAGGGACCCAGAATGTAGAATGACCTCCCCATTCATGTCAAAGGCTGTACCTCTCTCATCCAGTTTAAGATAAAAACTAAGTACTACCTAATAAACTCCATGTAACCTACCTTACCCCTTAAATGTCAACCCATGCCTTGCTATTTTAAACAATCCTGTTTATTGACCAACTTATTATTTTCTGCCATGTCCCCCAACCCTTTTTCAACACAATTTATACTTTAAGCTCAATTACTAGTCAGTTTTAGTCTAAGTGGTCCCCCACAGACACACCTTGCCCGAAATGCTATGCGTATTAATGGCTTTAGCTTGTATGTACTAGCTTTATCTTTAAATCCAACATTATGTTTGTAACTCGTCTTCAATTTATGTACTTTTACCTCAATAAAAAAATCTAAAACAAGCCATACTGACCCTCCAGTTTGAGACCAGTTGATGTAGGACAAAGTGTACCCGGATGACCACCTCCAAGTCCCTCTCGTTACCGCTTGTCTACATGAACTGGATCTTACCTAACAAAATTATGTAGTTTCAGATAATTGTTTTTGCAATTTACTCACTTAGTCCAGCAAGATCACGCTATTTAATGTTTCATACATTTCAATATTTATCATGTTAAACACCAAGTAAACTCACCTCTAGCGATAATGCTCTTTATGAAGTTTTTCTCATCCTTGTCTTTAATATTATCTAGCTGGAAGCCTCTGCCAAGACTAGGAGTTGGCCTGATCCCAGCTGTACCCGTTAGTATTCACGCACCAGGAGAATGGTAGTTCTTACTAGCCCTATTTTCATGCATCTGAAACAGTATCAGATAAAATTAAACTATTAAAAGGGTACATTTAAAAATGTATGTTGAGGACTCAAACCTGCATCTTTGATACTTCTAACATTACTGATTTGATCTATGATTTACAGTTCATAACCAATTCAAACTATAACTTTTTACTTACCATGTTACCAGGTATGCCACAGGATGGAGTGTCAAATTTACTGTGGCTTTCAAGGCTCGGAGACGCTGAAGTTGTGGGACCAAAGCTGGGTCATCTTAAATGCAGGAAGCGGTTGCAAAAACAAGGGTGCCGCTTGAAGAGTAAACTGTTCGACGTAATATGGAACCCTGAAGAGGTTCACAGGCCTAACCCGGCTTGCGTCACAACCCGCGGCCTGGTGGCCCAATAGTTTGCACCGGAAACAAGTCCGGCTCTGACCCGCATAGAAAACTCGCAACGCAAAACCCAGAAGCAGGATAGACGAAGGGATGGGGTCCTTCTTTCGCATCACCACAGTGTGGGGTCCCATTTGGGATACCCTTCCACTGTTCGGACGAGATGGCATTCTCTCGGACAATATACCCGCCCATACCGGGTAAAGTGACGCCCGAGAAGGGAGTCGGGGAACTCAAAGGGAGCACCTTGTTGTTTTAAGTTTAGCTACTCAGAACGAAATGTCTATGTAGCACTGGCTATGGTGAGCCCGTAATGGGGAGCACCATGAACTGCCACATACGTAGTCTAACTGCATCTGTCCGACACTACCACCCTCAGGCAGAGTGAGGGGTCCTCGTCATAGACCACAAAGTCACGATACACACCCGTGGAACCGATTTTCCCAACAGCTCGATGCCTGACACAAGAAATTATCAAAAGATGGCACCAAACCGGGAAGGCTATGTAGCACCACCAAACGTGCAGAATAATCAGAGGGCACTAAATATCACCAAGGATGCCAATACGAGAACAGAAGCGTATAATGCGAACGATATCAAAAGTATCCGATTCACCAAGAATTCCATCGAGGGACAATTAACTGCGAGGGACGGTCGGAAAGCAAGACACGTTCGTCCTAGAAGTCAGGACATTCAACAAGAATATGCACGACTGTAAGAGGAACAATGCAATTTGGACAATAAGGAGCAGGGCGGCGCTCCATTAAGTGACCATGAGTTGAACGTGTATGGCCAATACGTAATCTAGCCAGAGCCATTTCCCACCACCGGTTACGGTGGTAGGAGGAAGCCCACGGGGATACACGACCCTTAAGAGTACGCAGTTTGTTCCCAATAACAGAACACCAACAACCCTGCCAACGGGCAAGGATGGAGGAATGAATAACTGGGTAAAATTTGGAATACCTTTATGGGAGATGGAACAAGTGCGGATAGCTTCCTTAGCGGCAGCATCCGCACGCTCATTTAAAGAGACGCCAACATGGCTGGGAACTCTGAAAAACTACCGACTTAAATTTACTGGAGATAAGAAACAACCAATGTTGAATCTCAATGACCACCGGGTGGACGGGTTTAAAGGACCCCAAAGCCATGAGGGCACTACAAAATTCAACTACCACCACAAAGGAGGACTGACAACGAGAAAGCAGGAGACGAAGAGCATAGAGAATAGCATAAAGTTCCGCTGTGAAGATGCTGACCTCCGGAGGAAGGCGACACATAAGTATGGTCAGGAAAAACTACAGTAGTCCACACCGTCAGCAGACTTAGACCCATCTGCGAAGATGGAAATGGAACGGGAGTGTGAAGAAAAGTGCTCAAGGAAAAGGCGTTTCAGGACCGTAGGAGGGGTAAAAGCTTTAGTTATGCAGGTCAGGGAAGTACAAAATTTGGAAAGGGGGCAAGGACAGAACAATACGAAGAGAAACATTGGTAAGACGAGCCGAAAGAGAATCTTGTAAGGGAGACAGACAAAGAGAAAGGTGGTGAAGAGGAACAGGAACCACAAGAGGGGTAAAAGTCAAAGCACGACAGAGGCAAGAGTGAGGATGCTGTAAGGATCGCACAAGATAGCGAAGACAGGCTTACGAAGGAAGGATTGAGGAAGATGAGAACCAGAGTCAACAGTACAAAAGTGGGAACCAGTTCAATCGTGACCTGCATTGGGTCCGCCACAAGATTACCACGGAGGTGGAGAACCGGCGAGACATCGGGAACGAACTCATCCGCAATCTTGCAGATCTTCTTCCAGATCTGCGGCAGAGGAGTATCGGACGTAATGGTGGAAATGTAAGATTTCCAACTCTAACGTTTAGCTGTACGGATGGTCCTACGGTCCACTGCACTAGTCTTCCGAAACAAAACAAAAGGATCAGCCGTCTGCCGGCGTCGGTGTTTCTTCCAGGCTGCACGCCTGGAAGAAACACCGACAGAAACACCTCCATCACACAGAAGGACGCGGGCTCAAGCCCCTATGAACCACACCACAAAACGACCGCGCACCAGACTGGGTCAGCAAGTACTTGAGAACGCAGCCGACGTCTACCCTCTCTGGCGGGCAAACCCCGAATGCAAAACTTTAAAAATCTATCAACTATACTGTGACCCAAGGCGGTATGTGCGCCAGCCGCCAGGCGTCGTAACAACCCGGACCGTTGAATAACAATGCCAAACGGCAGTATTAAAATCCAAATTTCGCGAAACAATGTGACCTGGCGGCTGCCAAGCGGAGCAGATGTCCATTCGTTGTCAAGGTTGAACCAGGAGTCCCCACCATTTAGATTGCCCTTGAACTTCCCCCGAGGTGAAATAATTTGGGCGCATCCCCAACACTTGGGCAAACTGCCCAACCACCTTGACAATCGTTTAATCGGCCATCTCGAGCCAATACAAAAGTCACATGCTGGCTATAATTCGACCTTCACTGTCCCACCAGCCTTAGGCAAGGTGAGCATTCTTTCCTCAAACTCACTTATACAATTCGCAAAAGAAAGTGGCGCACCGAATGCCAGTTGCCAGCAACTGTATAAGTCAACCACATCCAGAGAACCTCCCACAGCGCCTCTGGTACCATTGAAAACTGCAGCTTCGTTGCAAACTGTAATCTATTCGCATTCGAACGACGATTCCTCGGTGACAATTAACAATCCCATGCTCACTCTACCAGCCTCAGCCGGACGACGTTCAACTGCCACTCTCCAGTCAATAGCAGAAGCGACGAGTACACGTCCGCACTCCACGGCCACTCTCAGCAACTCCAAAGGAAGAGGTATCAGTGGATCAGCATAGTTTAGTTGCGGCGTAACTGACTCGCTGCAGATGTTATAGAAACTGTTGTCACTTGTGACATTAAAAAAAGAAGATATATATGCGTGCGTTTGTAATAAACTGAAATGTGTGTAACTAGCTGAGAAGATTGTTACTTGCTTAGTTAAATAAACCATTCAGTTCGTGAACACATTAATTACGTGCCCCTCTAATCCTTTCCACTACCGTGGAAATGGGTATTTGGTGCATAACACATGATTAGTTAATGAATGTTTATGCTCAAACATAATTTTCAAAATAATCCTCAAATTATGCTACAATGTACCTGTTGATAACCCTCAAATTTTACTTTAATGTACCTACTAATCTTTTATATTTTCTTACAATGTACCTGGTAACATTTTTTTCAACTTTGCTAGAAATTATCTACCGAAATTAGTTAATTTCGGAAAAAAATTACTTGGTCGAAACGCTATGCGTGCTAGTGGCTTTAAAATATAAATGGTATGTACTCTCATAAACCCAATGCACCTTCTTGTGTGTATATATAAATAAGTAAATTTTATGCCCTACATGCAAAGTCTTGCATTGATATTATGTTTCCACATTATAGAATTTGCTGGGTAACATTTATTGGTGCTAATTTTCAAATCTCCGTTGTCATTTTCTCTGCAAAAGACTTAAGTATCAACTTAATAAAAGAATTAGTCTAGAATTCTGGTAAATTCAGGTAAAACTCTGGCGAGTTATCTAGAATTATCTATCCAGCTATATTGGTTTAGATTCTATGACATAATTCATCGACATAATAGAAAAATTCTCTCATACAGTATATGAGTAGCACGCAATAGACTTTTGTAAAGTGGAAGACGCTCTCCTTAAAGGCTGGGGGTGATTTATTTCTTAGGGAGTTGTCAATATTGTGGGGAAGATGGAGCCGTGCGCATGGCGGCAGTCGTCGCGGCCTCAGCAGCCGACTAGTGTTTGGTAAACACCGCCAGGGAGCTTGTTGCTGAGTCTTAGCCCTCATTTCAGCCTTCAGATATCTTATGACAGGAGATCTTTCACGCATCTAGCTAGAGGGGTCATTGATCCTAGCGTGGGAAGGTCAGTAATGTATATAAATATAGTGAAAGTATAATGTATTTTTTTTGGAAGGGGAAGAGAGAAGAGACGTGTTAGCTGATGTAACAGATTTACGTCTTAGGAAACCTTGAATGGTGTCTTGATTTTGGAGTGTATTATCGTACAGGAAGGCAGAGGTGTGGCCAAGGAGAGACGAGAGTGTGGCTTGGAGGAGCAGGTGATGCTGTAGCAGCAGTGGGAGGTGTCTTATAGCCTCTTCTTCCTACCTACGTCTTAAGTTTTTAAGTTTTTTTGTTTTGTTTACTTCATAAATTCTGATTCTTATGCCCATCTTGTGGCTATAGGTAGGAGAAGCACATAATGGAGTCAGAAACTGAATCTCAAAAATCGTTTTGCTAAGCAAGTTACAACATTGATGAGCTAGTTACACAATTTAAAATATACTTGTAGTATCAATTCATTATTTAATTAGTTTATTATGGACCCTATAATTTTCCTTGTAGGTGAGTGGCAGAAAAGTTTTAGTTTCACATAATGGGTTAAGGTACTGGATCTTAATAATTATTATAATTAATTTTGTCAGGGACAGGCAGCCTGTGTATGTATGTTAGGCTTGTATCGAGTTTACCCCAAGGTCAAATTACTGACCCTACCTAAGATACAACCCCCACAATGGTTGACTTATCTTCCACGTACCTAGTTACTGCTAGGTGAATAGAGGCATTAGATGACAGGAAATTTGCCTAACCATTTCTCTTCTCTGCGATTCCTGATTGTGAGTTGAGAATGGACCAAACTGTATTACCAAGATCCCAATCTTTAAACTAAATAATTTGCATTTCTAGTGAGCTAATTACATACCTTTTGAGGTATTATTATTTCAAAGGAGGTTACGCTTCCAGTGCTGAGGGAACTGCAAATAAAAGCCTTTGCCTGCTGTGTGAGTCAGTTCCTGTTTATACTTGATCACATTCATACATTGAAGGTGGAAAAGATGTGACAGGAATGAGAAGAATTTATGTGTGGGTATGTATTATGCATTGCTAGTCAAAATAAGGGCAAGTGATAGTTATCTTTTTCAATGCAATATTAGGAAGTTTAGAGATAGTTCAAGAAAGTATTAAATTTCAAGAATGATTAGGAAAGATATCAGATGCTGTGAAGGAAAATGACTTGAAGAATGTGAATGCAAAATGGGCATTAGGTAGTGAGGCAGTTGCTTATTGCCTTACTTATTGCTTAGTGAGGCAGAGGCACATTAGGAAATGTGCCCAACCGTTTTTCTCTCACCTGGGAATTGAGATCGGGATTCCCAGTTACTGTATGAGTTGAGAACGAAGCCAACTGTACTGCGAGACAATCTAAAAATGTAGAATATTTTTAGGTTTGGGGCAAGATGATGAGGGACATAAAGTTAAAAATGTCAAATGTGGCAGGATGGTAAAGTGCCTATCATTTGAGCAAAGGCCATTGAGGCACCTACATAGAAGGGAATTAGTAGTAGAGAAGATTGTAGGATTATTCTGTTGTTATAGATTTAGAAAAAGCAAATAACTGCATTGATTGGGTAGTTTTATTGGAGGTTTTGAAGATCTATGGAGTAGGAGGAAGTTTGTTGACATTAGTATAATCCTTTAACAAATACCAGAGCATGTGTGTTGGGTATGGAAAAAATTATAAGATTACACTTTCTTTGGCTCTATAATAAGTATTGTATGTGTATGGATTAGTTAGTTATGGAGCTAAACTTGAGAATACTGGGAGTGGGAGTGGCACTTCATTGTATTTGATAAATTGTTGGCACCAGGATGCCTGTAAGTAGATGCTGTAGTGTTCTTCACTGAAAGTGAAAAGGAATTGCAAAAGATTGTGAAGGAGCTTGATAGTGTGTGCATGAAAACAAAGTTGAAGGTCAGTGTTGGGAAAAAGTAAGGTAATGGTGTTATCTTAACTTTTATGTAGACAGTGAGCATTGTTGGTGCTAGGACTAAACTGTGTTATACTCTGCTAGTGACATTTCTGTCTGTACTGATGTTGATGTTCTTGGTGTATTATTTCTCTCAGACTAATTAAAAGCATTCTAAGGTTATACTCACTCCTCCTTTAAAGGCAGATTCTTTGGCTAACTCATGAGCTCTTATCATGCATTTGGAGACCAATATGTGATGGAGTATCTATCATACTATCATGCAAGAAGAGCCACACATCTATGGATCGTCCAATAAAATTGGCAGAAGAGAAAACTGGATAGTTTTTATCGTGAAGACACGCCTCACGAAAACTTCACAAAGTGTCGGACCAACCGAGCTGTGGTGAAATATGTGGGCCACTTTGAAGTAACAGCCTGTTGAACAAAGCTCTCACTGCCTGGGGAGTAGGCTCGGGGAGTTGAACTCCCAGAACCTCATCCAGGTACTCCTAGATGTTACAACAGCTCAGCTTAGACTTGGCTTTAAGTATCTGGGAGTTTTCATTACCTGCTGATTTAGATCTGACCAAATGTAAACTGTGTCAACTAAATTATTCACAAACCCTCCATCACTGTGATGTAGTACAAAAATATGCATGAATTCAGAGACAATTCTTTAACAAATGTTCAAGAAATGTGTAAATATTGTTTGTGAAATAAATTGGAATGGTTAAGTGCTGGGATTAGTTGATCAGTTTAAATACAGTATTTGAGATGTATGATTGTCAAGAGGAAGTGATTCAAATCTGTGAATCTTACTGTAAGGACATTTGGTCCTCAGAACCACATCACTCTGATGGCAAGACTGACCTTATTATGCTGGCAGACATGAGAATTGGATCCTGGATGACATCAACTTCATAGGCAGTGTTGTCTCTTTTTCATTTAGGTCTAAGAGAGTCAGGAAACTTCAAATATCCACTACAAATGTTCTCTCTCTCTCTCCCACAAGGAAGAATTAGGTGGTGTTAAAATGTAGGAAATTGTCATAGAAGTCAATGTTGTATATTCCCTCCCTTAAAACCTTCCTTAGAAGCCAAATGATCAGGACATATGTGGTCTGAATCTGTCTTTTTAGCCTATAGGAATTAGATTTTTTTATTTGCCAATGAATTAGTATTAAGCTAGTCCCCTGAAAAAATATAACGGTGAATAGTTTCGTTTGTCATTTTTAATTATCATAGGTCTTCTATTCATATCTCATTAGTACATAATAATTGACAATAACCTTCTTCCAGTCCAATGTTTCAGATCTAGTTGTACTAATATTTCAAGTCTAATTCCAAATCCTTTAGAAACACATCTTAATATTCACTTTTTACTAATCCATTTGTATTCCTCTTAACAGGTGTGGCATAACAATGAACTTTCCTGAAGTCCGGTCAATGGGAGGCAGTGTAGGTGGTGGTGTGGGCATCGGTGCAGGTAGTTTGGGACACTCTTCTTCCGTGGGGGAATCTAACTTAACTGTTGCATCTCCTGCCTCCTCACCACCAGAAACGGCAGCTTATTTGAGTTTCCAAACTACATCACCCCTCTCCTCCCCTCAAGCTGGTTACCCACCAGTCTCCCGTCCCAGTATAGCCAGTATGTGGGGCATCGGGGGCTTCACAACACCACCCATGCCACCCCCGCCTGTTGTGTGTCCTAACACCACTGCATCAACCCTTGGCATTCCGCAGATGCCCAGTGCAACTTACTTCAACTCCCGAGCACCAATGGGTTTTAATTTCAGGTGGGACTTCAAGCCATACTAGTTTATTATTGGTTTTGTATGAAATTATCTTTATTTTTCTGAGTAATAATGCTTAGTAGTTGATGTATATTTACTAGGCTAAATATTCTTTTGTTGTGCAGGTTTTTTATTTTAAGGGGCATTTGAAGCATTTCAGTGCAGACACAACTTAATTCTCTCATGTACAATATGAGGGCATTTACTGTAGCTGTTGAAATGATTAAAAGATTAGGTATTTGAAATCAAACTTGTTTACATGTGCTGTACTCTAATTAGCTTTAGACTGATAAGTAGTGCTCCAGAAATCATATTGTCTCTACATACTGTTATTTCCATTCTTCAGAAATACATTCAGCATCAGTAATAGAACACATGAAAAGTACTGTTATTAAGGGAATACTGTATAATATATATATATATATATATATATATATATATATATATATATATATATATATATATAATAATATAGATGGCACACTACATGTTAAACTCGGAATATTTATCTTGCACATAGTGATTGAAGGCTATTCAGTATTTTCACTCCTTTCTGCTTTATGCATTAGTTACGACCTGTACTGATGGTCCTTGGTATGATACCACTTATCTTAATGGTTTGGCATAGTGACAATTTCTTGTGTACAATTTTTCCTATATAATTAGACTTATTATAGTTAGGTTTTTCTTTTTTGCTTTTACACTACTGTATACTAATTATTAACATTGACTGTAGCTCAAAATTGTAGATATTATGCAAAATACATGTACGAGCTGTATATTTAGGAATTTCTAAAAAAAAAAATACAGTAGCAGTGTTAAGTGACAATATATGATTGGGCATATCACTTAACTCTTAAGTTTAATGAACAAATGTAGTAACTTGAATGAATAAAGGGAATGGAAAAAACAAAGAGGGGCCAAGCAAGTTTGTAATACAGTTGAATCCCATTTTTAAATGGTAGTTTGCTGAATTGAACTAAAAATTTACTAAAAAAACAAGCGCAGCATATATATAATTGCCATTTACCTCCTGTACAGTCAAATATCTGATACCTGAATGTTCCGATTCATAAAACACCCACAATTTGAAAGAATTGAAGCATATTATATCAGTATATATAAAACTACTGTATGTACTGTATATTCCTGGAATCGTATCTAAGAATAGAGGCATATCTTTTGGATGGGCATGCAGTCACACTTTCACTCAGATACTCATGATTTGTCATCAAGAGGAAAGATACATATACAGTATAAGAATGGATAGTGAGTGTGTAATTACTTTAGTGTAGTCTCAGGATGAGAGCTAAGCGTGGTGTCCCTTCTTCTCAGTACTGTACTCTTTTTGTTATTTGATACTGAAACTACTGATGATTCTGCCTTCTCACTTAATGTGTTCTGTCATCTACTTTGTTTGCAAAAAGAGAGCGTTTTTATAATTTTGTGACATATTTGCGTCCTTAGCTTGAATCTATGACCTCTTGTTCTTGAAGTTGCAAGTTTAAAAAAATTCCTCTTTGTTTTGTGAATGCCTGTTACTATTTTGTAAGTAGTGATCATATCTTTTTTTTTTCCCCTGCTATCATTTAGCTTTGGTGCACTTTACACATTTACCTCTCCTCATAGCTCTTGTTTGTCAGCTTCAGAAGCCATTTAGTAGTGTATTTTTTATTCCATTCCAGTTTATTGATGTGTTTTTAATGTTTCTGAATATGGACACCATACCACCACTGCATATTCCAACTTTATCTAAAAAAAAAAGTTGTGAACAATTTCTTTATTATTTCACTGTCCATGTATTTTAGGCAGCTGCCTCCCAAGGGTTAAAAAGTAATTCTGAAGTTGGAAAGGGCAGCATAGGCACCTCACACAATGTCCTTTATGTAGTCCAGATACATCCCTAGATCTTTTTTTATCGAGTTCTTTAATGGGTTTAATGCTCCGCTAGTGGTGTCCCATCTTCCCAGTACTCTTTGTCTTATAATGCTTTGAAACTACTGACGGTTTTGGCATCCACCACCTTCTCACTTAGCTTGTTCCAACCGTCTACCACTCTGCAAAAAAACTTTCTAATGTCTTTTTGGCACCTTTGTTTCCTTAGCTTGAATCTGTGTCCTCTTGTTCATGATGTTGGTTTCAAGAATTCCTCTTTGTCAGTTTGGTTGATTCCTGTTAGTATTTTGTATATGGTGTTCATATCACCATATTTTCTTCTATCTTCTAATTTTGGTATGTTTAATGTCTGTAGTTTCTTCTTATAGCTCTTGTTTTTCAGTTCCATAAGCTATTATGTAGCTTGCCACTGCACCTTTTCCAGTTTCTTTGTGCTTCTTGAGATTTGGCCACCATACAACTGCTGCATATTTCAATTTTGGTCTCGCAAAAGTCATATAGTTTCTTCGGTAGTATGTATGTGTATCTATCTATGTATGTATGTGTGTATGTATATATGTATGTATGTACAGTATAGGTATTTACTATGTTTTGCCTGCAGGATCAAGCTGTTAGCCTTTCTAACCGTCGGTTGTCTAATGTACTGACTCCCAACCTATTTTTTCTATATATCTACATATATTTCTCTCTATCTCTCCACACATCTCCAGGATGCAGTCCATAGCAGCTGTCTTTTCTCTATTTGTTTCTGTAATTGCCTTCCCATTATGGTGTAGTTAAATACAGGTCCCCTGTCTCCTTACCCATTTCATTACTTTACACTTATTTTGATTAATTCCAGTAGCCATTTATCAACCCACTCCTGAAGTTTGTCAAGGTCTTCTTGCACCACTCTACAGTCCTCATTAGTTCTTACTTTTCCTATTAACTACAAATCATCAGTAAACATCGACATGTAAGAGGTTTTTTACATAATCAAACGAGCATTGGTCCTAGAACAGAGCCTTGTGGAATAACCAGTCTCCGTGGTATAGTGGTAAGAACTCGCCTGGTGTTCCACGAGCGCTTTGTCGTGGGTTCGTATCCTCGCCGGGGAGGATTTACTGGGCGCAAATCCTTATCTGTAGCTCTGTTTAACCCAACATTAAAATGGGTACTTGGTTGTAACAACGATTCTTCGTGGGGGTCATATTCCAGGGACCTGCCCGAACCGCTACGCATACAGTGGCTGTACAAGAATGTCACAACTCTTGTATATATCTAAAAAAAAAACACCACTTTTTCACACTGCTTGAACCTGACATCCTCTGGCTATGACCCTTTGTTTTCCTGCCCATCAAGCACTCCTGAGCCCAGTCCAGTGCCTTTCCTGTTATCCCCGCTTGTCTATCTCTTCACTTTGTACATTAATCTTTCGTAAGGTTCTGTATGAAAGATTTTTGGCTTTTCGTACAGATCTACCAATCCGTCTCATACAGATCAATTTACCCATCCTTCTTCTCTTGTCTTATATTGGTGACCCCTGTCATAGAATTCAGTCAAGTTCATTAAGCATGATTTTCTGTCTTTGAACCCATGTTGTTCCTCAGTTATAAAATTTGCTCCTCCCAAATGTTTTCAATCCTTTTTCTGATGACTTTGAGTCTTGCATGGAATGCATATTAAGGACACAGGTTCATACTTTATCTGTCCCTTTTCTGAAATATTGGAACTACTTTGGTCTTTTTTCCAGATTTCCGTTACAGCTCTCTCATCTCTATAGAGTAATGTTGAACACAATAGTTAATGGGTAAACATGCTCCCTGCAGCTTCCTTCAGTAACCATGGTGATACCTGGTCTGGTCCAACTGACTGTGCAATGTTCAGTTCCTGCAAGTGTGTTTTTACCTCTTCTACACTTCACGTTTGTCTAGTGTTGTGTCTAGTAGTTTATTGTATGTGTATATATGTGTAAATATTTTGGTATGTTAAGGTACTTTATAAACACGAATGCAGTGTTGTATACAGTATTCTTGTGTTCTTATATGGATTCTTTTCCTCCAGGATGGCAGGTTCACACTTAAATGGTTTACCCTTTGTTTACAAGCGCAAGCCTGAGGAGGAACCAGAGGAAGTGTAAGTAGTTCATTGTTCCACTTACTTTTTTATTTGGTATTGCCAGTAGGGCTTTCTTTGATTTTAATATAATTATTTATCTTTTTTGTTGACAATTTTGCTGTGTGCATGCACGATATCTGGAAAACTCCTTTGTATATCAACTTGATACCTTTAACACTTATTTCTGTTGATGTAGAAAGTTTAATGTATAAACAATTATTTTGCTATGGGGAGCCTCTTAATGGTAGAGTTTAGAGTTAATATATCAAAGAAAGAAGGTAGACCTTTTGACTTGAAAACTAAATACAATAAGTGTAGCTGTAACGAAATTTGCAATTGGTTGCCATGGAAAATAATGGAAGACGTCTGTTGGAGCGAGTTTGCATATTTGCCGAACAGGAATGTGGTGACGAAAACTTCAACCATATTCAATAAAATACAGCTTGTTACAAAATTCAATTTTACAAGTGATTTTGGTATCAAAATGTGTGTAAATGTATGTTCTGTTATTTTCAAAGTGCTTCTTGCATCACTCTTGCACTCATTACACTTCTTAAACTTAATATACTCCCTGCAGTTATTACATCACCTTGTATTAATTATACCACTGTTAATATCTCGAAGATATTTTCAAACTTTGATCACTCCTCACGTATGTGATTAAATATATCTTAGTAAAATGGTTAAATAACTTACTATATTTTTATATTATTTATAATAATAACATAATATATTCACACACACACTGAACTTCGTTATTTGTTTCCGCCATATTTCGTTTACATTTGTCTATTAACCATGCTCAATTGACTATATATTCTGTAGTAGTGTTCTCCAGTGATATTTGTTTTGCCCAATACTGTAGTGGTGATATATCTCGTATGAATATGCAGATATTGTAATGTCAGTTCATCATGTTTCACCAATACCTTGTAATTGGTACACAATGGCTTCACCAAGCCATATAAACACTTTAAGTCATGTTTTCACCATATACTGTTTGTTATTTGCATTCATTAATGTCCCGTAAATGTTTTCTGGGAGGGACAACTCGGTGGCTTTCCTAGCTTATACACTGGTACAACAAAGCTTTAGCTCCACACACCAGGCCTGTCCCTGCAAACGCACAATGTAATGATCCCTATGATTCCCTTGTTACAACTTGTAATAAAGTTATACGTTGTGTTTATAACGTTTTTATGACGTATAAGAACGTTGTTACAACTTATTATATTGGCTGATCCAATTGTTAGGTGTTAAAACTTGTTCGAATGTTGTAACAACGTTTTAGTTTATTTGTGTGTTTGGCGGGGTGAGACCTGAATATCATCTGCCAGAAGCCTTGAGCAGAATCTGGCAGATTGTGAGTCAAGACGTTCCCCTCATGCTAGCTACCATTGTCACGTTGGTGAGGTACAGTAATTTACTTCAGTTTTGCATGTTCTGTTAGCAGAGTCATTTGAGGGTCTTCTGGGGGTAGAAGCAGGACCAAGTCTTTTACCACCAACATGTTTTCCATGCATGGAGATCAGCATTTTCCTGTTTTCTTCTGCTAGAAGTTGAACATATCCAGAGGCTTCGACTTCTATGGAGAAAAATAGTTCAAAATAGTTCTTCCGAGTTGGAATGGACAGAACACACAGCAGGTTAAGTTAGGCCTGATATATCAGTCGACTTATTTTAATTGAGGGCTTATCTGGACTTGGACGAGTGGCATTTAAGGATTGTTATTCCTATAGGTCCCTGAGTTGCCATTCACATTCTGCTTATTACCTGCTTATGCTCTTCCCTGTACCCCTTGGAGTCACTTGATTGCTTATATCATCCCTTGCTGAGCTATGTGGTGGATATCTCGGTGTATATCATGCATTTCTCAAACCTTACTTGCTTATTTCGTTTCAAATTTATGTGGTGTGTGACCAGGCCCAGGAGTTGGGTGTGTCTGGGAGACCTGTTTCTCATGACCTGGTGGTATGGGGCCAGATTCACGAAGCAGTTATACAAGTACTTACGAACGTGTACATCTTTCCTTAATCTTTGGCGGCTTTGGTTACATTTATTAAACAGTTTAAAAGCATGAGAACTTCCCAATCAACTGTTGTTATTGTTATAAACAGCCTCCAGGTGCTTCGGAGCTCAATAACTGTTTAATAATTGTTAACAAAGCCTTCAATGATTGAGAAAAGATGTACAGGTTCGTAAGTGCTTGCATAACTGCTTTGTGAATCTGGCACATGGTCTATAGTGGCTCCATGGACTCTGTTTTGGATTCTGATTCAGCACCACCCTTTCATCAACTTCTCTATCCTCTCTGCCTCTGCAACTACTACTATGTTGCCCAGTGTGACCAGTCCTTCATCCTTGATGAATTCCTCGTTACACTGTCATTGTATACTTTACCCCCTCACTATTAAGGGGCTGTGATATTGTACTCGCCCTTGGCTCCCTCTCATGCCTTGAATGCTCCCACATTCACTGATATGATTGATTCATCTATGTGCACCAAATATTTAGATGTTATTTATACTGATTAGATATTATTTATACTGACAAGTATGCAGTTGTGGATGAGCTCCAGCTGTCTGTTTATTGCTTCAGTCCATCTTCAATTATCTAGTACTGTATATGCATTGTTGAGGTTTGATCTTGGAAATAGGGCCAACTGCACTGCTTCCTATTAGTTAGGTTCCAGAAGGAGTTAACTAGCAAGTGCTCTCTCCTGGCTAGTTAGGAAAGAGCATTAAATTTCACACCTACCATCGCTCTTCCACAGATTCTTACCTTCAGCTAGGTGGTGTTGGCTTTTCCTGGAACATAAGTCCTCCTAGTCCATTGCTTTGCTTAACTTCATGCTTTGCCATTGTGTTTATGACATTGCATGTGCTCTAGATTCCATTTCATTCCAACTGTGACCACCAGAGAAATCTGCTCTTGAGGGGTTGTAGGTTTCCAGCAGTGAGTGTTTGGCACCTTTCGAGTTCCCTGACGTCAAGGCAGTGCATTTCATATACAGTATTCTAATCCTGTGGGGTTTGTTGTTGGGGAGACGATTCTTTTCTTTGTTTTGAGAATTGACTACCGTTAAGTCATTCAGCTAACCTTACTGGGGTCATTCAGGACTGTGTGTTTGGGCATGTTATAAGTCCAGCCTGTAATGCTTTGTTCTGTCCCTGGTGCATGTTTGGGGGAAGGGGTGGGGGGGGGGGAAGAAGCCTTGCACTTTAGCTGAGGGTGAGACTCTGTTAGGTGCACATCTTTCCTAATAGGTACATGGTGGCATATGTCTGTCTTTAACAAGTGGTATATGTTGGGGGGGTTCACCGAGATGCTCTACTGGCACTCAACATGCCAGTTTGTCTGTACAATCATGAGTGGCTGGTAGCCCTTGTCACTGTGTGGTTTATTGTCTATTGCAGTGCTGTACTGACTGTGACATAATGTTCTGTTTGATTGTTAACCTGACGATGGGATTTGCAGATTTTTGGGATGTACAGTACTGTACTTGTATGTATTTGAACCCCTGATAGTGATTTCTGTTGCTACCATCATTCAGCTTGTTGGGTTCAGGGTCTTTTCACCTTCAGAGTATGTCATTTGATGGGACTG
>WNGS01111181.1:6071941-6087696 GCA_020271785.1 Procambarus virginalis | reverse complement strand
TGATATATTGAATAAATAAGGTTGATATATTGAATAAATAAGTTCATATATTGAATAAATTGGTTAATATACTGAATTATTGTGTTGGGATGATTGATAAATAATTTGTCTGTTTATTTGAATATTAGCGTCATGTAAAGCTTGGATCGTGTTGATTAAATATGCATGTAGTTTGGTAGGAACTGCAATGAACTGAAATACTCTGTTTGATTGCATTTGGTGTTGTTAGTTCGTTTTGGTATGAAATGCATATAAAGCACCATTTAGTGCCATATATATTGTTCTATATATATATATAGTATATATATTATAATATATAATGTATACATGTGATTTGAACATTTTAGTATTTGTACAGTATATTAAATTGTATGAAAAATGTATTCGAATACACAATTAAAGTATTCGTATTCGTATTCAAATACATTGACAAATTACAGTATTCGTATTCATGCCTTACTGAAGTGTTTGTATTTTAATGTATTTGTACATTCAACCCAAGTCTTACATTATTTGCAGCAGGAGCCATTGAATATTTAACATTAATCTACTCATTGCACTAACACTCATTGGCTCTTTGTTCTTATCAAATCTCCAATGAGACTAAACTTGCCTGCATATGATCAGAGAAGACAAATTGAAAACCCTGGTTGGGAAAAGGGAGAGACACACAGGGTCAGTGGTCAACCAAGTCCTCTTGAGATTGTGCTCTTTACAAGAAGGTCAGGGTTTGTCCAGCTTAATTGGGCAGTAGATATTTTAGTTTTAGTCAAATATGGTTTAGGTTTTTTTTTTATAGAAAATATCTTGTTTACATGCAGGCGATGAGTCACAATAACGTGGCTAAAGTATGTTGACCAGACCACACGACCAAAGTATGGTCGTCCCTTCACCTTCTAGTGTGTGGTCTGGTCAATATCTTGTTTACATATAATTTTAGAACACTATATTCAGCGACAGACACGAAACGTCATATGTTTTAACTACTATACTTGAGTACTATATATTACATAAGATGGATTACAATTACAGAAACATAATTCTTGAACTAAGTTAACTCTCATATCAGGACTAGTTGAGGGCCACAGGGCTAACAACACTGCAAACCAGATATGATAGGGCTGATCTCACTGAAATGCTCAAAATACTGAACAATTTGGAGGATGTTGATACATACAACTTCTTCTAAAGGTCAGATGTAATGCAAACAAGAAGTTAACAGTTTCATGTTCAACAAACCACAGTTTAGGACTGAAATCAGGAGATGCTTTTCCATGCACAGGGTTACAAATCCATGGAAATGTCTATCTGCTGAAGTCGTAAATGGCAAAACTCTGCAGAACTTTAAAATCCAGCTTGAAAAATTCATCAGGACAATTGGTGAAACCTTTGACAAGCCACCGGCTTCCTCTACCCATCGAGGCCACTAGAGTGTTAGTGGCCCTCGGGTGAAATATATATACACCTGTACATGCAACGGTGATAAATTTATAACTATGCTTCCAGGTAGATAACACACAACTATATTTTTTAGAAAATATAGTTGACCTTAGAAAATTTTTTAGTGAGTATAATTGGACAGACTTGTTGCTAGGCAAGGAAGTGAATGAGAAGTACATGTATGTCAAGTTTTGTGAAATATATGATAAAGGCACAAAAAAATTTATACCTAAACAGAGAAGCAGAACTAGGAAACAGGATTGGTTCAACAGAAAGTGCAAGAGGGCCAGAGACCAAAAGACACAAAAATGGAATCAATACAGGAAGAGACCAAACCCCCAAACATACCAGCGATACAAAGATGCGAGAAACAACTACACGGCAGTGAGGAGAGAGGCAGAAAGAAATTTTGAAAAAGGGATTGCAGACAAATGTAAAACAGAACCAGGTCTATTCTATAAATTCATAAACAACAAATTGCAGGTAAAGGATAATATTCAGAGGTTGAAAATGGGAAATAGATTCACGGAAAATGAAAAGGAAATGTGTGAAACATTAAACGAAAAGTTCCAAAGTGTGTTTGTACAAAATGAAATCTTCAGGGAACCAGATACAATAAGAATTCCAGAGAACAACATAGAGCACAGAGGTGCCTAGAGATGAAGTGGAAAAATGCTCAAGAAGCTAAGTAAGAACAAAGCAGTTGGTCCAGATGGAGTTTCACCATGGGTTCTGAGAGAATGTGCACCTGAGCTCAGCATTCCTCTTCAACTGATTTTTCAGGCATCCCTGTTTACAGGAGTTGTAGCTGATGGGTGGAAAAAGGCTAACATAGTTCCAATCTACAAAAGTGGAAGCAGGGAAGACCCCTTAATTATAGACCGGTATCATTGACAAGTGTAATAGTCAAAATATTGGAAAAATAATTAAAACTAAATGGGTAGAACACCTGGAGAGAAATGATATAATATCAGACAGACAGTATGGTTTTCGAACTGGAAGATCCTGTGTATTGAATTTACTCAGTTTCTATGATCGAGCAACAGAGATATTACAGGAAAGAGATGGTTGGGTTGACTGCATCTATCTGGACCTAAAAAAGGCTTTCGACAGAGTTCCACATAAGAGGTTGTTCTGGAAACTGGAAAATATTGGAGGGGTGACAGGTAAGCTTCTAACATGGATGAAAAATTTCTGACTGATAGAAAAATGAGGGCAGTGATCAGAGGCAATGTATCGGGCTGGAGAAATGTCACAAGTGGAGTTAGGGGAGAAGGTGGTGGAGGCCAAGACCGTCAGTAGTTTCAAAGTGTTATATGACAGAGTGCTGGGAAGACGGGACACCGCGAGCATAGCTCTCATCCTGTAACTACACTTAGGTAATTAACACTTAGGTAATTACAGTATACGGCAACAATGACTGATCTCGGCAGCGCTGCTAAAAAGGAATGTAAACCAGAATTTATTTAAAGTATCTTGCTTATCTTAATTTATGCTTAATTACTGGATAGTATAAATTTATTAGTATTATTTAAGGTTTAAGGCCTTGGCTGGCAAAAAGCATGCTGTGTGTTAAACTTGGGAGGGTCCCAATATGGCCTCCTGGCATCCTCCTATGGAAGATGAACTTATGCTGTCATTTTTAATACAGGAAATTTTCGGCTGCAATAACAATAAGAGCATAAGGTTTATATCATAATTATTTACAGTGTGGAATGATCAATAGTGCAACTCGCTTGTTAATTATGATTTTCATGCCTCATAACTGCACTCAAGTCACCACCTTTCCTAAGTATAATCTATTTGGCCAAACAAGAGAATATGAAGGTGGGTGTCACTTATTTTTTTTAAGTGTGAGGTGGACAAATACCATATTTGAGGTCTTGAGGCTATCTACCAACTGTCAGCAACAGGAATGGCCTGTGTCCGATGGTGGCATATGAGTGAGTCCTTTCTTGAATGGCAGCTTAACTGAGTTTTATTGATGGCCATTTCTCAAAAGCGAGACTATATTATTCGGTAATTATTGAAGGTGTCAAAACATTATTATTTGTTAAGGAACTAATCATGTTTCCTCTTTAAGATATAATTTTAAACTATTATTAAAGTAATGTTGACAGTTGATTTGATTGTTATGGTATGAAGCCATGAGCGAATTATTGGTGTTGCATGTAGGCGTTACTGTGTAGTTATGTTATGTTATGATCTCTTTGTTATTTATTTAGGAACAGAGAATTTAATACTCATAAAGGATTTAGTTTATAGTATCTTACATTTAATGATTATCACTTACTCGTTACCGTACTAGATAGTTTCCATAATTACATTAGATCTGTAAGTCTGACTAATAGAAAATTATGATTGTCCCAACTATATCAAAAGGGAAGGGCACACATACACTAAAAAACAAGTGTTGAATGTAATGAAATGCCAGTTTCTGGGTGAACCCCAGAGGCGCCATGAAGCTATCGCAGTGATTACGTACCATACTACTGGATGTCATCAGTCGCAGAGTTTTATTGGTCTGCCAGGGACTACGGGCCAGAACCTGGCCCCCTCTACAGAAGTGCAGAGGGCGATAGCCTATGAATAATTTTACGTCTGCCACCACCAGGGAAGCACCCAGGAAGATAGGCAAATAAAGACAAATTAGTTCATGATTTAAAAACAAGGCTGAGGCCCCAGCATTGCCAAAAGAACTCCCCAACAATGAAAAAACCACAATTTGGTGAAATTGCCCCCTCTCCTCATTTGGGGGAGGATCGAGCCAGCTAGGCTCCCTCACCATTCGATTCTATAATAACAATAATAATAAAACACTAATGCCCTTGGGGAGGGAGGGTGTCGGGAACATCCGGGGTTCACCCAGAGACTGGCGTTTCATTAAATTTAACGTTGATTTTCTGGGGGGGGGGCTGTGTCAGTTCCTTGAAGTTAACTATCCACAGTGAAGGGCAAAAGGGGCACCAACCAGGGAGGTGTCAGCACCGCAGGTATCAAGACGAGGAAGCGGCCGGCAACTGCAACTCGTGACCCAAAGTCACATAAGTCTGCCAAGGATCCGGAATGGGCACAAGACACCAGGTGCCAAAAGCCCACAACCAAAGAACCCCTCCAGATGACCACTGACTCAATCCTCACAGAATAGGAAGCGCCAGCAGCAAATAATCAAACACCCACCAGGGCCAAGAAAACAAAACACGAACCAAAGGGGCCAACACAAATGTACAGAAGGAAAAGATAGAACCCAATCCAGACACCAGGCAGGCTCAAACAGTGCTCAAGCAGGCCGGAGGTGAAAGAGATTGCGAGAAACAGCACTCGAAAATGGTAGACCGGAGCCAGAGCGACAATGACCAAGTACAGGCATCATTAAAGAACTGAATGGTGGGGGGGGGGGGGGCCTGGCTGACCCAGGCCAGCTCCCTCCTCCACCAAATGAGGGGGAAGGTGAGGCAAACTAGTCGGGGGCTAGTTTTGCCAAATTTTGGTTTCTTTTCATTGTTAGTGGAGTTCTTTTGGCAATGCTGGGGCTTCAGTCTCATTTTTAAATTGTGCAGTAACTTGTTTTGATTCTATCTTGGAGCTTTCCTGGTCGTGGTAAAGATGATCAACTTTAAGTATAAAGTGTTCATAGGCCATCGCTTCCTACACATCGCTAGAGGGGAGGGCCAGGTTCTGGCTCATAGTCCCTGGTAGACCAATAGAACTCTGCAACTGATGACACCTAGCAATATGGCACTTAATCAGTGTGATAGCTTCAGGAAGCCGACGGGGCTCTCCCCAGGAAAGACAAGGTAAGTAGCTTGTTAATGAAAAACCAATGATTTTGTAATAAGTTTACATATATTATGATGAGACCAAATTTAAAACAAATACTGTAGTGGGAAGTTTTTTTTTCGTACTTAAGTGTCTACTGTTGCTGTTCACAGTGCCTATGTTCCCTCTTAATATTCATATTGCGCTACTGTACCTAATTATTAGTAGACTTTGAGGTAGGGTGAGACTTTAAGGAGACTTAAAGGTAGGGTGAGACTTTGATACCTTATTACAGTGGGTATTTCCCATGATTTTGTAATAAAAACAACAACCCATACAAATTTTTGCATCTTCACTAGCAGCAACCTTCAAGTTGAGAAGAAATATGAAAAAAATCACATATTTAAAACTGTTTTGGTTAGCAATGAAATTTTACATTATTTAGTATTAAACTAAGTTTCACACTTTCCACATCTGTATCAAATATCATTAACTATACTTTCAGTTCAAAATATAAAGAAAACCTACTGCAGTTAGCTCTATTGCAAAACTTCTAGATGGCCCTTGATTTACATGGGGAGGGGGGTTAAATATCTGCTAGAGCCATGCATAAAGGTACTGTACATTATAGTACACACTTGTATATGAAAATTATGGTTAGGTTCCATAGTCTTCCAAGTTATCCTTTTGCACCTTATTTTCTCAATAAAACATTGTTATTATTACAGTATTATTAAATGGTATGATTTCTCAGCTACAAACAGTGCACTTAAAAATGTCCACAATGCTTGGGATATGAAATGATTCATGAATATACCTCAAAATGTTTGTAAAACACAGTAATGTAGTGTGTGTGGCAGCCAAACACACACAACAATACTGAAATTCTGGTAAACTCGAGGTCGAGTGAAGATCATATGTTTTTTATTATACCTTACTGTGTATTTATTTATATCTAGTGTATAACCCTTTATGTTAATTTAGGTATTTCTTAACTTAATGTCTTCCATTAAGATTCTCCCTCATGAAAACTTTCTGAGAGATATAGCAGTGGTATTGTTCAAGACAATCTCATAAAAATGAAATGAGCGAATGTATAATGAATGAGGTAATTGATAATAGTGTCTGCAGATGGTTATTAGTTGCAAGCAGCAGTAATTTCAAAATAGCTATAGTTTAAATATGATTTTTGCTCAATTAGTTGGGCTACTCTGTTGACATCTAACATCTCCAACCTTTTTGTCATTATGGCTAAAGCTGCCTCAGCTTACACTGAGGTAGAGAGTTTAAGTGATCATAAGTTTGTAATATCTCGCGATTCCAAATTCTTCCATAAAGAAATAAATTGAGAGTGAGGGTGAAGAGTGAAATGATAGGTATAATTAGAATAGTTATCGATACTAATAATAAGAACCTCATAATTGTTCATATCATCGCAGGAAATTATAGGGGCCTAAATAACTTTTGCCTCTTCTCAAAATGCAACTTACTTGGAGTATACCTGGAGAGGGTTCTGGGAGTTCTACTACTCCCCGAGCCCAGCCTGAGGCCAGGCTCGACCTGTGATGGCTTGGTCCAACAGGCTGTAGCTTGGAGCGGCCCGCAGGCCCACATGTCCACTACAGTCTGGTTGGTCCAGCACTTCTTACAAGAACTTATCTAAGTGCCTCTTGAATACATCTACCTTTGTTCCAGTAATGAGAGGTGGGAATAGCAGGGAATACTAAGGTTGGGATGGAGGAAGATGAGAAAATGGTCAATGTATTGAAGGCCATAGCTGATTTGCAGAGCCTAAAGATAAATCAATACATGTGGTTTTGTGCATGTGGGAGACAATATGGGTTGGATTAACTGATAACAAGTACTGAAGAGTAGAGAAAATTTTAAAATATGACCTGAGGAATTTAGGAGTGGATCCCCCCCCCCCCCCCACACAAATTGTCTGCATTTTAAGTTGCCTAATAGAAGATGTGGCTTGGGCAGATCTTTCTTTGTACCATTGACAGAGTCCTGTAGTGCAGTGATCATGTTGGCTCGCAACCCAGTGTACCGGGATCAACGTTCACAGTAGAACAGAGATGATTGGACCTGATGCCTCTCTTAACACATGATGCCTCTCTTCATCTAGCAGTGTATAGGTGCCCAGGAGTTAGGCAATTGGTGTGGGTTGCATCCTGGGGAAGATCCGTAGTTGGCCTAGGATTGGGGAGGGCTTGAAAAACTTGATTATGGTCTAAGCTCACTAATTCTGATCATATGGGATAACCCTGATCAAGTGGATATGAAAATTACCAAAATTGCTTATGCCATATGCCAAATAAAATTGCTATACATACTAGTATATTGTACCACAACGTAACTTGTATATCCACATATAATAATCAATTTACATTGTTATGTTAGCATCTTCATAAAAGTAAGTCAAAATTGAATGACAGAAACTTATGTTGGTGGAGTTAATAGCTGTTCTGGCCTCTGCTATACAAGTGTTTGTATTGCATGCACTACTGTACGTTCTTTTCTTAATATTAAACACAGTACAGGGTACTTATTTCTATCCCAAATGGCAACACTCACATCAGTACAGGAAATGCATTTTCACAAAGTTCAATAACTCTAACCTTATCCTTAATTGATAGAGTAACTTTCTTTTTCTTAACACCTCCACATTGATTGCTGCTACTGCCAGACATGTTCTTGGCCAAATATCCAAATTTATTTTCAAGAACAAAGTTTTGGAATGAAACTCTTTCTGCTATGGTCTACCACTTTGGTATATCACAAAAGGAAAGAAATGCTTGGCTAGGCATATTCACAGGGTAGGATGGGTCCACTCAGGAGATGGTATGTGGCCTACCAGATGAAACAAATTCCTTTATTTTAGCCGGGAAATATACTACTGTATACGACCTGTACTCACACGTTTAATGTAATAGTTACAATATTTTATACTGTGTTTATATATTTTGTTATTAATGTATTAATATAATTGCGTGTTATAATAAAGGCTGCTATGGGTCGTTTACTAACTTGATAGCAAAGCCCAGCTTTTTAGAGTTCTGTCTGAATTCAATGAACAAGAACTTTGACTCTGTTTTAGTTGAATTACCCAGAGATTCGAGCTGCAGAGGTTTGAATTAGCACGTTCTTAGTGTGCAGGCCTCTGTTTGCCCAATAACAAAACCATATACAACATGGAGGAATATACAAGCTGCAATAATGCAGATATTGATAGAAAATACATTAGAATAAAGGACACATGTGCTGTATTACTAAACAGATTATTATAAATACAGTATTAGATGATTGATAAAAAAAATTGATGACTGAAATATAATTGAGAATGTTAATTTATTAAAAAGTAAACTCCTTGAAGTTATTATTAAAGACATACAGTATTTGGAGAAAATATTGTTTTGGCAGAGAAGAAGAAAAAGAAATGTACAATAGACAAAATCAAGTCATGTGTATATATGAAAGTGAGCCACATTAGTTGTTGAGATGAAAGTTTCGTCCTAACCACATACTTGACAAAGCACGCAGGAAAGTGCAACAAATGTGGTGTAAATCTTTACATCAAATTCAAAAATACATGAGTGTGTATTTTTATCTTAAATAATAATAATAATAATAATAATATTATTATACAGTACTGTATGTTGGCTCAATTATGGAGGAGCTATAGCAGACCTCCAAGCTTATTTAGAAAACGTTATGTTAAGGATAAGGAAAGACCTTTAGCAAAGACCTAATGTGCACAGTAAAAAGGCCCATCTGCTCCAGCCTTCATCCTTCCTGAAGGAGCAACCATTTACTGTACAAGGTAGGCTCATATGGGTGAATTAATGATCTCAATATTTAAAGGCATAAGAGCAGGGGTCGGAAAGATATTAATGGTGGGGGCCAAAATGTTCCTGCCATTTCATGTTGAAATAGAGTTTTTGTTAATGTTATATGGAAGTTAGCTATTCATAATAGAAATTCTTTACCAACTCATCACCTGTAGACTTGGCCTTGTTAATACCCCATGTATGGTTGTCCATAGGAATTAGGATTAGAAATTAGGCAAGAAGAGGTTAGTAACCCCTTTGCTGATTAACCTCGTTTTGGGTTAATTACATTTGACATGGAAGGGGGGAGGGGGAATGGGCCTGTACCAACACTGACCTGGGTATCGGACACCAACACTTGACCTGGGTGTCCAGCACCAACACTTGACCTGGGTGTCCAGCACCAACACTTGACCTGGGCATCCAGCACCAACACTTGACTGGACATCCAGCACCAACACTTGACCTGGGCATCCAGCACCAACACTTGACTGGACATCCAGCACCAATACTTGACCTGGACATCCAGCACCAACACTTGACCTGGACGTCCAGCACCAACACTTGACCTGGGCATCCAGCACCAACATTTGACTGGACATCCAGCACCAACACTTGACCTGGGCATCCAGCACCCCTGGAAGAATGGTAGACAGTTGGTGTGGGACTACACTTGCATTTCAGCTTGGCCAACACCTATGTTAACTAAAGTGCTGCACAGGCAGGCGGTGCTGCCAATCACCGGGAAGCAGCTAAGTCTCGTAAATACAGAGATCTTGATCACCATTACAATTAGGTCCCCATTGCCTCAGAGACACTTGGTGCCTGGGGTAAAGGTGCTGCTAGTTTTTTTAAGGAACTGGGTTCTAAGCTAATTGAAACAACTAGAGACCCCAGAGCTGCCAGTTTCCACTTTCAGCACTCTAGTGTGGCGATCCAGAGAGGAAATGCACACTGCATCCATGGTTCCTGCCCGCCATCTAAGGACCTGGAGGAACTCTACAACCTATGACAAGTAGCCTTGTACCCTGCATGTAACCAATGTTGTAACCCTTTTTTGTGTAATGAAATTTTAAATAAAATAAAATGAGATATATATATTTATACAGTACAGTATACAAAAAAAATAGGGGTGGTAGAATAAAATATTAGTGTTCAGTGAGGATCCACAACGTCTTTTCTAGGTACTCTTTGTTTTCTTCTCCAAGGCTATGGGTCCCTACAATTGCACCAGAGGTGGTACTCTTATTAGGGTTAAAAAAGCAATATGTATATATATATACAGGTATATAATATAATATAATACACACACATTAATTTAAGAGGAGAGAAGCATATATATATATATTGCCAAGAGTTTGTAGGGCTAGTAATTGGCTCAAATTCTTACCACTGAGTGCTTTAATTCATCTTTCAAATGTTCAATTTCTTCATCATAAAACAGGAAAGTTAAGAATTGTTTGTAGCAGTATGGGAATTGAGTATGTTGAAGGTCATTGAGCTATCGCAAAGTGGGTTGGTTTCATAATATATATATATACCCTGTACAGTACTTTATACTAGCCTTTCCTTGGTGGGCTTTTAAAGAATCCAAGTTGAATATCTCCAAGTCATATTAATGTTATTCAACAATTAAATATTGGCATCGTAGTGAATGTGATGATATTTACACACCATATTTCCTTAATTTGTTGTGGCGCAGTCGACTAAGGCGCATCTGGGATTATCCCGGATGTAGGTTCGAACCCTCAAACCGGCCCTTGTGGATTTGTTCATCTGACGATGCCTATCTTTATTCTCTATACAGAACTGTTTGTTGTTATTTTTTTTTCCTCTACATGCAGGAAACCAATAACCAAGCAACACATCAGTGAAGAGAGAATGGCTGCGCATCTAAATTCTCTCCATCTTTCAGAAAGTTACTACAATCATCGACTTGGTAAAAAAGTAAGTGCATTTTGGTGCTATTGTTATGTGGATTATATGTCTCACTTTTCCAGTTAACATATTCCTTGCAAGCCTCTCAACTTACAGACTACAGCATATATACAAATTACATCAAGTACTAGTATAGTTACTAGCAGCTATCAAAGTGAAAAAGCTGTAGCCAACTCTCTCAGGCTCCTAGCTTCGACGCAGAGCTTGATTTATATATATATGCGGAAAATCCACAGAGAAATTTGAAAGGAAGTGAAAGTTTCGGCCTGATTAAATTCGGCCGAAAATAAATATATATATATATATATATATATATATATATATATATATATATATATATATATATATATATATATATATATATATATATATATATATAAATAACACATGATCACTAAGCACAATTCTTATTACACACTTATTACTCTACTGTACAGTATATGATTTTCTTTGGAGTTAAGTCCAAGTGAATACAGTATATGTGCCCCACTCCGTCAGAGCCTGGGTGAAGATGTTCACTACTATCACTGACCCTCCAGGGATTTACCAGATTCCAAATTTCCAGGGATTTAAGAACGCTAATGAACTGCTATGATTCTTCCAGAGCCCAAATTTCTTACAATTTTAGGGATCCTCCATGAGCTGTGGCATGTTCATATTTGTCTAGAGATTTATAATTACAGTCTTCCAACTTAGTGATGTGTGTATGCAATTTTTTAAGAGCGTGGTTGAATGTTGTTTAAAGGAATTTCCTTAATTTGTAGTTACATACTAAGCTCAATCAGTAATATAAGGTCTTACTTTCAGGGTTGTGCAAGTGACATGGACATGATGCTGGAGGAGGAACCTGATGACGGTTTGGGAGACGATGGGATTCCACGACCCTGGAAATCCAGAGCCAAAGGTCCCGCGTGTCTTATCATTGCTGATGAAGTGAAGCAAATTATTCCTGGAGAATCACAACTTCCAGCATCATTATTAAAAAAATTGTAATTATTAATTTGTATATATTCTTTCTGGGCCTTTCTTTTCACCCAGTCTCAACCATTGAAGCCTTTCCCTTGGACTCCACTTCTCTAACATGTAAAATAGCCCCATTGAAAAACAAAGGTGCAAAAGGCACAACATCAGAGGCCCAAGACTTGTCAACATTATCCTCACACATATGGGTGACTCTGGCTGAACTCTTGCATGTTCAAAAGAGAACTCGACAAACAACTTCAAAGTATACCCGATCAACCAGGCTGTGACTCGTACATCAAGCTGTAAGCAGCTGCATTAAACAGCCTGGTTGATCAGGTCAGCAATCATGAGGCCTGGTCAGAGATGACCACAGGGACGTTGATCCTCGAAATCATCAGCAGGTAGTAGTCATGCTAATTTTTATGCTAATTGGCTGGTCCAATTGCCATCTGAAATGTTCTCCTGTTCTTCAAATGTCATATGACAATAATGATACACAAATATATATAAAAACATTAATGTTTGGCCATTTGATGGCCTGCTAGACATTGATTCACTTCTCGGGTTGATCATGTTGGGAGCACAATTATTATGTCTTTATATACTAGTACAGTATGTAAATGTGTTAAAAGAATGCTCAAAGATAAAAATAATACACTACAATAACATGTATTACAGTATTGTGTTTTAATGATGGATTATTATTTTCAGAACTAAGCCCAGCATGGAAGTAGTGTTGTCAACCCCCTGAAAACCTCATCAGAAACATAATTACGCCAAGCTTAAGCACTCTGATTAAAAATGCAGAGAATAAAAGTTCTCCCTCTGATTCCGTGACTAATGCCTCCAACTCTACAAGCACAGGAGACACATCAACCAGCAGCTCGCCAGATTCTGGTATCTCGGTTTCATCCCCTCCACCATCCTTATCTTTTCTTGGTCAGAATTCCACATCACCATCATCCTCCTCCTCTTCTTCCTCCTCCTCCTCATCATCACAATTGTCATCATCATCAGCAGCCTCACTTAGCACAAGCATCACAGTAGGATCATCAGATGCTAGCGACGATTTATTATCACTTCCATCTACATCATCTGGTTCTCGAGGAGGATATCTACCTCCCCTAAGAAGGCCCGCTAGCCCATTACCTGATCCCATGGCAGATGACGACTTTTCCGAGCGTATGGAGTTTAACAATAACAATAACAATGCACCAAACTTTATGTGCTGGAGGAAAATAACAATACTGCACTACTTGATCTTAATGCTGTTGAGCCTCACAGAGTTCCACACTTGGATGACTTGCCTGATCTACCAGACTCTGATGACATGGACCTATAACGCTATCAGAATGGCATAGTGCTGTGTGCCTATTAATGAACACAATTAGTCACTTGTGGCAGGTACTGTTTCACCATATTGCTAATATTAAAATAGATTTTTCTATGAACCACAGTATGAACCTTTCTGATAAAAGTTTAATGTTTGTTAAAGACATGAATTGGATTTAAGAAACCAGAATACAACATCGTGTTTACACATACAAAAATGTTCTAAAATAAACTCAAGTAACATTGAAATATACATGCTGTATTTGCTTTGTCATTTTTCAGAGGCATCAGTTAGATTTATTTGCAGACCGAGCATTTTAAATTTATTTTTAAAAATGAGACACGATATAATTGTTCCTGTGTAAATTGTTGAAAATTCTAGTCGGGAATTTTGGTTAAGGGTAAAGATGACATGAATCTAAAGTCAGTACAGTACTTATGTTGATTCTATTCTATCTGTTGTATAGTATCCTTAATTTTTGGATTTGTTAGCTTTTCCTCAATTTAGCACATGTTCTTTGGGTTTCACAAATGAGCAAAATGTGATTGTACAGCAGTGAACATTGTCATTGTTACGAACTGTCGGTGTCAGGACTTGGCCCAGGTAAATGATAGGTAACTGTGAATTGTATTTCAAATCTTAAATCCTTTTAAAGCATATTTTTATAAAAAAATATATGTCAAGTAAACAGATTGATCATAAATATGAACATCGCACTTCAGCTCATTTGAGGTATCAGCTCTATAAAAGCAATTCTGATATAGAATTATAGATCCCTTCAGTCATAAGGTATACCTTGTATCTCACATTTGTAGTGAAAATCACTGTTACACTGAATGGTTCATATTTATCTTTTATCATGAAATTACAATAACAGAGTAGATTCTATTCTTAGAAACTCGTGTATTAGTTTAGTGCACTCTTCCATTGCAGTTTTGAATTGTTCTGAAATTGAATAGATCATGTTTTTACTAAGCCTGATGTACATACTAGTATTATTTTCTGATAGGTATTATTTTAAGGTATGATTTAGAAATTTTGTCTGACATACTTTACATTCAGTAAATTTAAAAAGAAAAAAGTTAATAAAAATGAAAGATATGCATGAGAAGTGTGTTATGCTTTTTGAACTCAATGCAGATGCCTATACCTAATATGTACTGTTATGATTCTGTACATCTTTATAAATGTTATGATGTTGGTTTTCAAAGAATATCTGTATGCAAGATATACTATTACCGTATTTGCACGATTATAAACTGCACCTTTTTTTCTTCCTTCCGTCTCCCCCCTTTCCCCTAAAAAGAGGCAAAAGAGGGAGGAGAAGGTGTTGCTTAAAATAGAATGCAAAGCTTATTAAAATTACAGTACAATCTCTTGTGTTCACCACCTTCACTTGTCACTTGTAATGAAACGATCACCACCACATCGCCATAAGCACCCACGTTATCATCACTAGGTCGTAACCATACCTGGGTCATACCTGGAGTGGTTCTGAGAGTTTTAGACTGTTGCTTGGAGTGACCATATGCCCACATATCCACTACAACCTGGTTGGTACAACAGTTCTTGCAGGAACATTTTTTAAGAGAAACCGCCATTGATTCAGAAATATTTCTTATGCTTGCTAGGAAGATATTGAATAGCCACAACCATTACCACAATCATTACCACAAGTTACCACAACCATTACCACCATTCATTACCACAAGTTGCCACAACCATTATGGGTCCAATCAGCCATATGAGGCCGGACGGCCGAGTGGATAGCGCTTCGGATTCGTAGTCCTGAGGTTTCGGGTTCGATCCCCGGTGGAGCGGAAACAAATGGGTAGAGTTTCTTTCACCCTGATGCACTGTTCACCTAGCAGTAAATAGGTACCTAGGAGTTAAACAGCTGCTGCGGGCTGCTTCCTGGTTGTGTGTAACAAAAAGGAGCCTGGTCGAAGACCGGGCCGCGGGAACGCTACTCCGAAATTATCTCAAGATAACCACAAGTTACCACAACCATTACCACAAGTCATTACAAGTTACCACAACTATTACTACAAGTTCCACCACAATTTCCACAAGTCACCACCACAATTCCACAAGTCGCCACTACCACATCAACACAAGTTACCACCAAAGACATCATCACTGCAATGTTGAACTCTGCAAATCTATTTACTGTTATTATTTGAACATACCCTAATTGTTTATTATTTTTTGTATATGTACTGTTCGCAATTTTTATTCATATAGTATTTATTGAACAATTGAATGTGTTCTCTAATGTTGTCGTATAAAGAAATTATTATACTATTGTGTATCATTTATAGTGGTTTGATAACATGTTATTTAAAAATATATAAAGAATTATCAAGCCTTCCTTATGCTCCCTTGTTGCAATTACATAATATTGATTTTTTGTTTATAATTAAAAAAAAATATTCTAACAATTGCCTAGACTGTAACTTGGCTCATTTCACCTCAATACTGGTAATGTATCA
>WNGS01111181.1:6042993-6054819 GCA_020271785.1 Procambarus virginalis | reverse complement strand
TAGTGCGGCCGGGGGCGTTATGTGGGGGTGGGGCCGTCTGCTGGCTCCAGCCTCCGGCGCCGCCGCCTCAACGTCTTAACAACAGTGAAGGGTAAACTCCTTATTACATTCTGTGGCACGGAGGAGCCGCGAGGAGCGCCGCACACTGCGGCACAGGTGCGAGCCGCCCCGCCTTCCGCAGTCTTCTCCGAATGAAAAAAAGTGGTTTAGTTCGAGGCGAGTGTGTAAGATATAAGGATCGATGGTCAAGACGTGAATTCCCAGGAAAATAGACGAGGGCCATGTCACCTCTCGTCACGCTCTCGTCACGCCCTCGTCACCCTCTCGTCACGCTCTCGTCACGCCCTCGTCACGCTCTCGTCACGCTCTCGTCACCACGCCCCCCGCCCCCACTAACGCCCCCGGCCGCCACTAACGCCCCCGCCCCCACTAACGCCCCCGCCCCCACTAACGCCCCCCGCCCCCACTAACGCCCCCCGCCCCCACTAACGCCCCCCGCCCCCACTAACGCCCCCCCCGCCCCCACTAACGCCCCCCCCCGCCCCCACTAACGCCCCCCGCCCGCGCCCCCACTAACGCCCCCACCCGCGCCCCCACTAACGCCCCCCGCCCGCGCCCCCCACTAACGGCCCCCGCCCCGCGCCCGCGCCCCCCGCCCGCGCCCCCCACTAACGGCCCCCGCCCGCGCCCCCCACTAACGGCCCCCGCCCCCACTAACGCCCCCCGCCGCGCCCCCCACTAACGGCCCCCGCCCCCACTAACGCCCCCCGCCCGCGCCCCCCACTAACGGCCCCCGCCCCACTAACGCCCCCGCCCCCACTAACGCCCCCCGCCCGCGCCCCCTGGCTGAGGAAGTCACACTGGGAGACACCATTGACCCGTCACGCGCGGTGTACCGTTGTCTTGTGTCATTCAGGCATTTCAAGGTAACTAATGAGTTAAGTGGCGTCCATAAGTGTTTAGTAGATGAGTTATTTTTTATTGAAGAAGGTAACGATATAAGAAGTGTTGTGATGGCACCTTTGCGGGTGCTTGTGTCTAGTTCCCATCCAGGAAGTGTTGCCAGCCTCGCAACCTCTAGTTTTTCACACGCACAAATGTTACATAAAATTATATATATTTCTCTGACAATAAAAAAGTTTAAACGACAATGGTAACCCCATATCCGCAGGAGGCGTGATCAAGGCCTGGCAGTAGCCGCGGGACTAGGCACTATAACACATTGTTAGAAAGACGTTAGAAAGTCATTAGAAAGAACTTTTTCAGTGTTAGAGTACTTAACAGATGGAATGCATTAGGCAGTGATGTGGTGGAGGCAGACTCCATACACAGTTTCAAGTGTAGATATGATAGAGCCCAGTAGGCTCGGGAACCTGTATACCAGTTGATTGACACTTGAGAGGCGGGGCCAAAGAGCCAGAGCTCAACCCTCGCAAGCACAACTAGGCGAGTGCAATTCTTAACAGTACACACTTGTCGTGAATCTTACGAGTTCTCGGACTCACTATCACGCCCGGGGTCGATTTCCGCGGCTATGTCTATGTCCGATATGTGGATGAGAAAAAGTATTGGAGCAAGCACAGTACCCTGAGGGACTGAGCTCTTCACGGTTGATGGATCGGATTATATTTTGTTGACTATTACACTTTGGGTTCTGTTAGTCAGAAAACTGTAGATCCATCTGCCTATTTTTTCGGTAATTCTTTTTGGACGCATTTTATGTGCAATAACACCATGGCCACATTTGTCAAAGGCTTTTGCGAAATCTGTGTAAATTACATCGGCGTTTTGCTTGTCTTCCACGGCATCTGAGGCCATGAGGTCACGCCAGGGCCTCGGCACTCTTGATGGTTCCCACAAGGATAAGCACTTTAATCGTAGTTCCTGGGTGACTGTTAGGCCCACAGAGAAGCCTTGGCCTTGAATTACTGTGACTATGTCCTGACTCCGGTACGGTGCTGACAGTGCGGAGGCCAGCGGGACAGTGCGGAGGCCAGCGGTACAGTGCGGAGGCCAGCGGTACAGTGCGGAGGCCAGCGGTACAGTGCGGAGGCCAGCGGTACACTGATGATAATACTGAAACAAGCCAAGCCGCTTCAGTGTTAGAGTTAATGAGTGGAGTGGGTTATTGGGAATCATGTGAAATAATATAAAACTTGACAAGAATTATTGAAAGTTCAACCAAAAATGTTGGGATGGCGGGTGTAAGAGATGAGGGAGGACCCTCTAGGTTAACACAAGGGCATCGCAGCCCGGATTTGGCGCCCAACCCTTGGACTCTAGGAGGAGGAGAAAGAGGGGGGGGAAGACATACTCTACTGAGGCATGACCTGAATAGTCAGTCATCAATTTCTTACCTTTCAACTCTCCTTCCTCTACTCTACCCATGACCCCCTGTGGGTAGGGCAGAGGTGAGGGGGCAGGACAGTTGGACCCGCCCTTTGTTTATGGCGCCATGGGGTTTATGGTCCCGACGACCACTGGCGCCTCTCTGGTCCGGTCGACCGCTGGCGCCTCTCTGGTCCGGTCGACCGCTGGCGCCTCTCTGGTCCGGTCGACCGCTGGCGCCTCTCTGGTCCCGTCGACCGCTGGCGCCTCTCTGGTCCCGTCGACCGCTGGCGCCTCTCTGGTCCCGACGACCGCTGGCGCCTCTCTGGTCCCGACGACCGCTGGCGCCTCTCTGGTCCCGACGACCGCTGGCGCCTCTCTGGTCCCGACGACCGCTAGCGCCTCTCTGGTCCCGACGACCGCTGGCGCCTCTCTGGTCCCGACGACCGCTGGCGCCTCTCTGGTCCCGACGACCGCTGGCGCCTCTCTGGTCCAGTCGACCGCTGGCGCCTCTCTGGTCCCGACGACCGCTGGCGCCTCTGGTCCCGTCGACCGCTGGCGCCTCTCTGGTCCCGTCGACCGCTGGCGCCTCTCTGGTCCCGACGACCGCTGGCGCCTCTCTGGTCCAGTCGACCGCTGGCGCCTCTCTGGTCCGGTCGACCGCTGGCGCCTCTCTGGTCCGGTCGACCGCTGGCGCCTCTCTGGTCCGGTCGACCGCTGGCGCCTCTCTGGTCCGGTCGACCGCTGGCGCCTCTCTGGTCCGGTCGACCGCTGGCGCCTCTCTGGTCCGGTCGACCGCTGGCGCCTCTCTGGTCCCGTCGACCGCTGGCGCCTCTCTGGTCCCGTCGACCGCTGGCGCCTCTGGTCCCGTCGACCGCTGGCGCCTCTGGTCCCGTCGACCGCTGGCGCCTCTGGTCCCGACGACCGCTGGCGCGCCTCTCTGGTCCCGACGACCGCTGGCGCCTCTCTGGTCCCGACGACCGCTGGCGCCTCTGGTCCCGACGACCGCTGGCGCCTCTCTGGTCCGGTCGACCGCTGGCGCCTCTCTGGTCCGGTCGACCGCTGGCGCCTCTCTGGTCCCGACGACCGCTGGCGCCTCTCTGGTCCGGTCGACCGCTGGCGCGCCTCTCTGGTCCGGTCGACCGCTGGCGCGCCTCTCTGGTCCGGTCGACCGCTGGCGCCTCTCTGGTCACTGGCTTACCTTGCCTTGAGGTTACCTTGAGGTGCTTCCGGGGCTTAGCGTCCCCGCGGCCCGGTCGTCGACCAGGCCTCCTGGTTGCTGGACTGATCAACCAGGCTGTTAGACGTGGCTGCTCGCAGCCTGACGTATGAGTCGCAGCCTGTTTGATCAGGTATCCTTTGGAGGTGCTTATCCAGTTCTCTCTTGAACACTGTGAGGGGATTGCCAGTTATGTCCCTTATGTGCAGGGAAGCGTGTTGAACAGTCTCAGGCCTCTGATGTTGATAGAGTTCTCTCTCTCAGAGTACCTGTTGCACCTCTGCTTTTCAACGGGGGTATTCTGCACATCCTGCCATGTCTTCTGGTCTCATGTGATGTTATTTCTGTGTGCAGGTTTGGGACCAGCCCCTCAATTATTTTCCACGTGTAAATTATTATGTATCTCTCCTGTATTATGTATCTCAATTAAAGGCTTCCTTTAATTGTTGGCGGGGTTTGCGAGTCTTTTGTTTTCTAGTTCCCGTTTGTCAGCAAAGAGAAATGTGGTTGTTCCCCCGTACGGACGGTCGTTAACTGCTGCATGAACCTCTGTGGCACTTTCTATTTCACACACACACACACACACACACACACACACACACACACACACACACACACACACACACACACACACACACACACACACAGATATAGAGGTGACAGCAGAGGAGGTAATGAAACAGTTGACAACACTGGATGCAATAAAGCTCTTGGACCAGACAAAGTATCACCGTGGATACTTAGAGGCAGCGCAGGCTCTCAGCGTGCCTCTGGCAATGATCTTTAATGAGTCACTTATGTCGGGAGAATTGCCTAGTTGCTGGAAGGAGGCAAATGTCGTACCGATTTTCAAGAAAGGTGATAGGGAGGAGGCACTTAACTACAGACCCGTATCATTGACAAGCATCCCCTGCAAAATACTTGAAAGAATAATTAGCTCAGACTTGTTGAGCACCTGGAGACATTGGGTTTGTAAACAAGCACCAACATGGGTTCTGGACAGGGAAATCATGCCTAACAAACCTTTTAGAATTCTATGATAAAGTAACAAGGATAAGGCTGGGCAGACTGAATATTTCTTGACTGCCAAAAGGCCTTTGATACAGTACCGCAAAGAGACTGCTATACAAACTTGAGAGGCAGGCAGGAGTAAGTGGAAAGGCCCTAGAATGGGTGAAGAACTACCAACAGGAAGGAGCCAGAGGGTAATGGTAAGGGGCGAGAAGTCGGACTGGCGAACAGTAACAAGTGGAGTACCTCAAGGATCGGTGCTGGGACCAATCCTCTTTCTAATTTACGTAAATGACATGTTACAGGAGTGGAATCATACATGTCAATGTTTGCGGATGACGCAAAATTAATGAGAAGAGTTGTGACAGACGAGGATTGTAGGATCCTCCAAGAGGACTTAAACAGGTTGCAGAGATGGTCAGGAAATGGCTACTGGAGTTTAACACCAGTAAATGTAAAGTTATGGAAATGGGATCAGGTGATAGGAGAAAGGGACAGTACACAATGAAGGGGAACAGCCTACCTGTAACGATTCGAGAAAGAGATCTGGGAGTGGATGTGACACCTAATCTAACTCCTGAGGCACATATAAATAGGATAACGACAGCAGCGTACTCTACCTGGCGAAAATTAGAANAAACGTACTGAAATATGAGGGGTTGCCTGGCTTTATTAGCGACAATGAGACTTTTAGAATATTAACGTTATTACAGTAGCGTATTGAATGCTTGTATAAAGTTATCTGAAGAAATGTCTTGTAGTGAGTTTATGGCTGATATTTTATTTCCGAGCCTTGCTGTTTGATGTACTGGTAGCGTTTGGTACGGATTTTAACTGCATTGCAGAACATTAGGGATGGAGGCTCACAGAGTGCTCCACTTCACTGTTATTTTACAAATGTAGGATTTTCCTTGTGAGAGTCCCTGTACGTGAGTTGCGTCCCCGTTGAGAGGGGGTAACTTTCAAGGAAGAGTTACGTACAAAACTGTAGATTACAGTGTAATCAAAATTTCATTGTGGGTGGTTGAGTCGCCTGTTAACCTTTTCCACAAGATGGGTATCCCTAAACTGTGAATAACACCTGCACACAAGAACAATAAGGTTTGCAATGATATGTTTTAATAATCATATTAAAACATTTTCCCCAAGTTGTACAATCTTTCAAGACCCCCCCTCCATCGAATTAATAAACAAACACGAGTAGTTACTAAAGATGACGAATGAAGTAAAGCAGCAAAAGGAATTTGTGCTCTGTATAGTAATGAGAATAGATTTGTTATAGCAGCAATAACAATCTTCAAACTAAAATTTCAACAACCTATTTTAAAAAAAAGAAAGCAATTCGTTGCTACATTCCCCACCCGATTTGATAACTGAATTAGCAGATTCTCATAACTGTTTTATGCACAAGTAAGAAATTAGACCTAACGCTTTTTTTAAATAAGCACTAAATAATATTTATAAAGTTTAAGTAGATTTATTCAATGATACGTTAATATAATAAGAATGCTATTCATATATAAGCACAAAATGTTATCCGATCGAGTGCCCCAGTAAAATAATTTACTAAAACATTGCTATTATTTCATTTATTGTAAAATGTTGAATTTTCTCAAATTATATTTAAAAATAATTATATCGAGCTACTGCTTCATTTCGTTAATCTTATAGCATTCAAGTACTTCTGTCATATATTCTGATTTTATTAATTTTTTAAAAAAAAAAGTCAGCTTCGATTGAGATATACCAAAGCATAATGAGAGAACTAAGTAGTACTTGATAAAATCGATTCCTTAATAAGAATCAGTGACAATAACAATGATGTTACATCAGTAGTTCCAATAGATTTGTTAATTAAAAATACTTGAGAGATCATGTAGAAAGTCACGTACGCCCTGTAGCGATCCTAGATGATATAAGCTTATGAGTGTCATAAACTGTACAGAAAACAAATATAAATTGCATACCATACTGTTAGCTAATAATAACTAGCTACACTCAAGTTAAGACAACGCTTTGTACATGAAACCTTATGACCTCAGTATATTTCGTCCATTAGATGGACAATAAAGCACGTGCTAGCACCGAACACTTACACTATGCAACCTCACCATACTAGAAGCACTGCACTGTCAACAGTAATATACGGCTAAAATAATGTGCATAAAACTAATAGAGAATATTCTTCACCATAAACATCCCGACTAAGAAGAAAACTCATAAGAAAATTGTCTTGCATTCATCTCAGTACATATTTAGTTACTTATACATGATTCTCAGATTCTTTAACTTGCACATCGTTACATACTGGAAATAACTGTCAAGGCACATAGTGTTTGCATTGTAATACTATTCAAAGCATATATGTACGGCCAGGTCCTTTAGCAATGATAAAGTTTTCAATTTAAAGAGCTTCCGATTTCCCTAAAATAGATTGCAGATAAACGAACTAACCTGAGAAAATGATATATGCCTGCTCTCAGATTAGTATGTGGGATCAATAGGCATAAAGTCTCAAATCCATTATGCAAACAGAAGGACATGGTGCACATAAAAATATTCATTGATACAAAGGCCTTTCCTATTGTACTGAGACCAAACCTTATGACATTGCCTATAGGCAAAATGACGATACAATTATAATGGACACGTTTCATATTGGTCTAATTGTTAGCCTGCCTGAAGTTCCGTATTTCATCCTTAAGGTATTTGTATACAACATCCCCTTGTTTTTCTAGTGACTGTACAAGTCACTCCCGACACATTTGTCCCTGGAATTTTTTTTAAGTGCAAGATACACAAATAATATCAGATATTAAGAAATTCGAAGCTAAGGCTATTATTACAGTTCCAATACCAACTCAATCTACATTCAAAGAGCATGTGCTTGTCATGTTGCGTTTAGGAACGAGTTACTAAGTCAATCCACTCCCTGGGACAGCTTTTATTTATCGGGTGCATGACAGGGTTTGCCTAAAGGTGATTTACTGTAGCCTGGTCTCTTCCTAATAAACTGGAACAAACCTATCATAGACACGACTGTGCCATGATTTTATAACCACTCAATTGTACATGTCTAAGTAGCCACAAGTTTCCTTTAAACACGTGCTACTTACATATAATTTAGTGCATGTATATCACGTTACCAAAAATTTGAGTTTGTTCATTATTACATAGGAAATGTTGCAATAAAATAAATGTGCTGATATTGGAAACAAGATTTCCATCATTAAGGATGCAATTACACGAACAGTTTAATTACCTTCGATTTACAGAAAATTTCCAAGTCACATCAATCTACCTACGTTTAAACAATTACTACTTTATTTACTTCTCTTAGCCACAAAGGATATAATCACTACTCACACTAATATAGCAACAATATATTCTCTATTTACTTAACCATCACGACCGGACATAAGGAAGTGATAGCCGAGGCTATATGAACCACTTCCCCGCCGGCACTCGGATGGTAATCTTGGGCATAGCATTTTATCAAATCACCTCATTTTTTGGGGCAACACGTGAGGAACACAAATGCAAACAAGCCTGAATGGTCCCCAGGACTAGATACAACTGAAAACTCACACCCCAGAAGTGACTCGAACCCATACTCCCAGGAGCAACGCAACTGGTATGTACAGGGACGCCTTAAACCACTTGACCATCACGACCGGACATAAGGAAGTGATAGCCGAGGCTATATGAACCACTTCCCCGCCGGCACTCGGATGGTAATCTTGGGCATAGCATTTTATCAAATCACCTCATTTTTGGGGCAACACGTGAGGAACACAAATGCAAACAAGCCTGAATGGTCCCCAGGACTAGATACAACTGAAAACTCACACCCCAGAAGTGACTCGAACCCATACTCCCAGGAGCAACGCAACTGGTATGTACAGGGACGCCTTAAACCACTTGACCATCACGACCGGACATAAGGAAGTGATAGCCGAGGCTATATGAACCACTTCCCCGCCGGCACTCGGATGGTAATCTTGGGCATAGCATTTTATCAAATCACCTCATTTTTTGGGGCAACACGTGAGGAACACAAATGCAAACAAGCCTGAATGGTCCCCAGGACTAGATACAACTGAAAACTCACACCCCAGAAGTGACTCGAACCCATACTCCCAGGAGCAACGCAACTGGTATGTACAGGGACGCCTTAAACCACTTGACCATCACGACCGGACATAAGGAAGTGATAGCCGAGGCTATATGAACCACTTCCCCGCCGGCACTCGGATGGTAATCTTGGGCATAGCATTTTATCAAATCACCTCATTTTTTGGGGCAACACGTGAGGAACACAAATGCAAACAAGCCTGAATGGTCCCCAGGACTAGATACAACTGAAAACTCACACCCCAGAAGTGACTCGAACCCATACTCCCAGGAGCAACGCAACTGGTATGTACAGGGACGCCTTAAACCACTTGACCATCACGACCGGACATAAGGAAGTGATAGCCGAGGCTATATGAACCACTTCCCCGCCGGCACTCGGATGGTAATCTTGGGCATAGCATTTTATCAAATCACCTCATTTTTGGGGCAACACGTGAGGAACACAAATGCAAACAAGCCTGAATGGTCCCCAGGACTAGATACAACTGAAAACTCACACCCCAGAAGTGACTCGAACCCATACTCCCAGGAGCAACGCAACTGGTATGTACAGGGACGCCTTAAACCACTTGACCATCACGACCGGACATAAGGAAGTGATAGCCGAGGCTATATGAACCACTTCCCCGCCGGCACTCGGATGGTAATCTTGGGCATAGCATTTTATCAAATCACCTCATTTTTTGGGGCAACACGTGAGGAACACAAATGCAAACAAGCCTGAATGGTCCCCAGGACTAGATACAACTGAAAACTCACACCCCAGAAGTGACTCGAACCCATACTCCCAGGAGCAACGCAACTGGTATGTACAGGGACGCCTTAAACCACTTGACCATCACGACCGGACATAAGGAAGTGATAGCCGAGGCTATATGAACCACTTCCCCGCCGGCACTCGGATGGTAATCTTGGGCATAGCATTTTATCAAATCACCTCATTTTTTGGGGCAACACGTGAGGAACACAAATGCAAACAAGCCTGAATGGTCCCCAGGACTAGATACAACTGAAAACTCACACCCCAGAAGTGACTCGAACCCATACTCCCAGGAGCAACGCAACTGGTATGTACAGGGACGCCTTAAACCACTTGACCATCACGACCGGACATAAGGAAGTGATAGCCGAGGCTATATGAACCACTTCCCCGCCGGCACTCGGATGGTAATCTTGGGCATAGCATTTTATCAAATCACCTCATTTTTTGGGGCAACACGTGAGGAACACAAATGCAAACAAGCCTGAATGGTCCCCAGGACTAGATACAACTGAAAACTCACACCCCAGAAGTGACTCGAACCCATACTCCCAGGAGCAACGCAACTGGTATGTACAGGGACGCCTTAAACCACTTGACCATCACGACCGGACATAAGGAAGTGATAGCCGAGGCTATATGAACCACTTCCCGCCGGCACTCGGATGGTAATCTTGGGCATAGCATTTTATCAAATCACCTCATTTTTGGGGCAACACGTGAGGAACACAAATGCAAACAAGCCTGAATGGTCCCCAGGACTAGATACAACTGAAAACTCACACCCCAGAAGTGACTCGAACCCATACTCCAGGAGCAACGCAACTGGTATGTTAGGGACGCCTTAAACCACTTGACCATCACGATGTCAAGTGGATGACCTTATGTCCGGTCGTGATGGTCAAGTGGTTTAAGGCGTCCCTGTACATACCAGTTGCGTTGCTCCTGGGAGTATGGGTTCGAGTCACTTCTGGGGTGTGAGTTTTCAGTTGTATCTAGTCCTGGGGACCATTCAGGCTTGTTTGCATTTGTGTTCCTCACGTGTTGCCCCAAAAAATGAGGTGATTTGATAAAATGCTATGCCCAAGATTACCATCCGAGTGCCGGCGGGGAAGTGGTTCATATAGCCTCGGCTATCACTTCCTTATGTCCGGTCGTGATGGTCAAGTGGTTTAAGGCGTCCCTGTACATACCAGTTGCGTTGCTCCTGGGAGTATGGGTTCGAGTCACTTCTGGGGTGTGAGTTTTCAGTTGTATCTAGTCCTGGGGACCATTCAGGCTTGTTTGCATTTGTGTTCCTCACGTGTTGCCCCAAAAATGAGGTGATTTGATAAAATGCTATGCCCAAGATTACCATCCGAGTGCCGGCGGGGAAGTGGTTCATATAGCCTCGGCTATCACTTCCTTATGTCCGGTCGTGATGGTCAAGTGGTTTAAGGCGTCCCTGTACATACCAGTTGCGTTGCTCCTGGGAGTATGGGTTCGAGTCACTTCTGGGGTGTGAGTTTTCAGTTGTATCTAGTCCTGGGGACCATTCAGGCTTGTTTGCATTTGTGTTCCTCACGTGTTGCCCCAAAAAATGAGGTGATTTGATAAAATGCTATGCCCAAGATTACCATCCGAGTGCCGGCGGGGAAGTGGTTCATATAGCCTCGGCTATCACTTCCTTATGTCCGGTCGTGATGGTCAAGTGGTTTAAGGCGTCCCTGTACATACCAGTTGCGTTGCTCCTGGGAGTATGGGTTCGAGTCACTTCTGGGGTGTGAGTTTTCAGTTGTATCTAGTCCTGGGGACCATTCAGGCTTGTTTGCATTTGTGTTCCTCACGTGTTGCCCCAAAAAATGAGGTGATTTGATAAAATGCTATGCCCAAGATTACCATCCGAGTGCCGGCGGGGAAGTGGTTCATATAGCCTCGGCTATCACTTCCTTATGTCCGGTCGTGATGGTCAAGTGGTTTAAGGCGTCCCTGTACATACCAGTTGCGTTGCTCCTGGGAGTATGGGTTCGAGTCACTTCTGGGGTGTGAGTTTTCAGTTGTATCTAGTCCTGGGGACCATTCAGGCTTGTTTGCATTTGTGTTCCTCACGTGTTGCCCCAAAAATGAGGTGATTTGATAAAATGCTATGCCCAAGATTACCATCCGAGTGCCGGCGGGGAAGTGGTTCATATAACCTCGGCTATCACTTCCTTATGTCCGGTCGTGATGGTCAAGTGGTTTAAGGCGTCCCTGTACATACCAGTTGCGTTGCTCCTGGGAGTATGGGTTCGAGTCACTTCTGGGGTGTGAGTTTTCAGTTGTATCTAGTCCTGGGACCATTCAGGCTTGTTTGCATATATATATATATATATATATATATTTATTTTGACAA
>WNGS01111181.1:6007854-6032524 GCA_020271785.1 Procambarus virginalis | reverse complement strand
TTTAGGTGTATTCTCCGCTGTCTATGTCGACGATCTTACCCTTTGTGTCAGGGTGATGATTCACCTCTCCTTCAACGCCGGCTTCAACTTGCGATTGATGCCGGTCGTCTTGGGCCATCGATCATGGCTTCAGGTTCTCTACGTCTAAGACTTGTGCTATGACTTTTACTCGGAAGCGTATCGTTCTTCGTCCTTCTTTGTCGCTTATGGTCAACTCATTGTGTACAAGGATTCCGGTAAGCTTTTGGGGTTGATTTTTGACATTCGTTTGTCTTGGTCGCCCCATATCTCTTACCTTCGTGTTGAATGCTCTAAGGCCCTTATCCTCCTTCGGGTATTGTCCCATACTTCTTTGGGAGCGGATAGGCGCACTCTACTCGCTTTACATTTCTCTCTCGTCCTGTCTAAGCTGGATTATGGTTGCCCTGCTTACTCGTCTTCTTCTCCTTCTACTCTTTACCGTCTTGATGTTTTGCACCATACTGAGTTGCGCCTCAGTTCTAGTGCGTTTTGTTCGACTACCGTCCTCAGCTTGTATGTTGACACTGGCTTCCTATCTCTCCAGGGCCGCCATGATCGCTACTGTCTTCGCTATCTTGCGCGGTCCTTGCAACATCCTTCCTCTCGCCTCTGCCGTGCTTTAACTTTTGCCCCTCCTGCCGTTCCTGTTCCTCTTCACCACCTCCCTCTTTCTGTCCGGTTATCTCGCTTACAGGATTCTCTTTCAGTTCGTATTTCTAATATTCTCCTCGTGTTGTTCCTTTTTTTCCCCCATGGAGAGTCCCCCTTCCGCAGTTTTGTACATCCTTAACCCGTATCTCTAAATCTTTTACCCCTCCTATGGTTCTAAAATGCGTTTACTTGAGCACTTTTCTTCTCACTTCCACTCCGTTTCTGTCTTCACCAATGGGTCTAAGTCTGCAGACGGTGTAGGCTACTCTGTTGTTTTTCCTGATTGCACTTACATGTGTCGCTTACCTCCAGAGACTAGTATCTTCATAGAGGAACTTTATGCTATTCTCTCCGTCTCCTGCTTTCTCGTTGTCAATCTTCCTGTGTAGTTGCTGTTGAATCTCGTAGTGTCCTCATGGCTCTCAGGTCCTGTAATCCGGTTCATCCAGTGGTTGTCGAGATCCAGCATTGGCTGTTTCTTAATCACAGTAAATGTAAGTTGGTTGAATTTTGTTGGGTTCCCACCCATATTGGTGTCTCTTTAAATGAGCATGCGGAGGCTGCCGCCAAGGAAGCTGTCCACTCTTGTCCCATCTCTCGTAAAGGTATTCCATATTCCTACTTTTACCAGGTTGTCCATTCCTCCATCCTTACCCGTTGGTGCTCTGTTACTGGAAACAAATTGCGTACTCTTAAGAGTTGTGTGTCTTCGTGGCCGTCCTCCTACCACCGTAACCAGTGAAGGGAAATGGCTCTGGCGAGGTTGCGTATTGGCCATACTCGCTTAACTCACGGTCACTTGATGGAGTGCCGCCTTGCTCCTTATTGTCCAAATTGCATTGTTCCTCTTACGGCCATGCATATCCTTGTTGAATGTCCTGACTTCAGGGACAAGCATGTGTCTTGTTTTCCAACGGTCCCCCACGGTCGCTTGTCCCTCGATAGTATTCTTGGTGAATCAGATACTTTTGATATCATTGGCCTTATGCGTTTCTGTTCTCGTATTGGCATCTTTGGTGATATTTAGCGCCCTCTGATTATCCTGCACATTTGATGGTGCTACATAGCCTTCCTGGTTTGGTGAGTTCTTTTGATAATTACTTACTTACTGATTGGTTGTATGAATTCACAAATAGAACTCAATTTTACTCACTGGCATGACCACACTGTTCATTTAGTTAGCAACATATATCCAAGCGCCATAGAACATTTCAAAGCATCGTTAGCAGCTTAATGGTTAAGAAATATCATGGTATTGGTATGGATGTTTAATTATTAGCTTATGTACTTTACTGAAATCGTATGGTGCATCCATGCAGGTAAGGCTGGCAGTGGTACCTCCGAGACCAAACACTGGAGCGATATGATCACGAAGCCCCGGCAAAACGTAGTTCAGTGGCACCGTCTCAAGCCGGAGTGAGAGGGGCGACCCAGGATCCCCTTCACCCGCTCCATACCCCAGCTGCTGCTGCTATTGCTGTGTTGATGGCAACAAGACCGAGCCAAGTGTCAGCCGCTGGAGGGCTTCCCAACCGCTCAAATGATGACGACGACAAGCGCACAGTGACCACACAGAAATGGCAGTGTTGTGATGTAATCGTAGATGGCTTTATACGAGATCTTAATTGGAATTAAGAGTGCTGAGTATCAGGACATGGCATATGTGTGTGTGTGTTCTTGTTCATCTGAGCGTGCCTGTACGTGTGTGTGAATCCATTTCTGCTGTATATTATTTTGCATGTACACACACCCAAGCATGCGTGTGTACACACGTGCTTTTGTCTGTATGTACATGTGAGTGTTTGTGTGCCAGATATGCAAAGTGCAGCAGCAAGATTGTATTACCACCTCCACTTGCAATCACACCACCAGCTGCCCTTCCCGCAGGCCTAAAGTACCAACACAAAGCTCAGCTACATGCTCTGCTAGTGTAGGCCTACCATCACACAGCTCGCAGCCTCCACCACACTGCTGTCCCACCACCTATCAGCAACTTTGCACCCAACTAAACCAACAAGAAATGTAAAAAAAATACCAAAAATATGTAAGATAGTTCTGTAAGCATAGTATTGCAGCAGTTTCATCCCTACAAAAAATCCGATACCCCCCAACCCCTTAAAACAACAGAGAAACACATTGCTGGCATAGTAAGAGTGGAAAGAGTGCCATTGAGGGTTTGTGTGCCAGAGTCTGTAGTGGTGGCGGGCGTAGGGATTAATGTGTGTGACTGTGGCTTTGTGGAGTATACAAGGAAACTGAGCTAATGTCAATTTGAAATTTCTTTCCTCTGAGGATTTTTTGGTAATTAAATCAGAGTTATTAGCACATTTGCTGCCCAGCTCATAAGATTGTACAGTACTTTTTTATTTCCTTTTTTTTTAAATATATTATAACCTCAAAGTAACCTGAAATGTATTCAAATGAGTACGATGATGGAAAATGCTAATAAGAAAATTTATATATCTAATGCGTTAGGGTTGTTTTTTTGTGAATGTGTGTTTGGTTATTTCCAAAATTTTAATGGATTTAGTTGAGCATCCAAATGAAGAGCGGCATTACCACTTTTCCATGCATGCCCACTCTGGTGTCGTAGGCCGGTGTGAGAGGGCCTGTTCGGATTGCCGGTTCTAGTGGGCTGTTTGACATTAATGTTTTCTAAAACACCCCTCCCCCTCCCCCTTCCCCCCCCCTTCTGGAACTGTGGGACTCGTTCATATTGTTTGATAGAAGATGGTCAAGTAGGTAACTTTTGAATTTCCCCGAGATACTGTTTGTAATGGTAATATATTTTGGTTTTTAGTTCAGCAGAAATTATGTACAATACACCAGTTTGTTGCTGTGGGTATCTGTAGGATCTCTTTGTATAATATTGTATATGTGGCTCAATACATCTAATATATATATATATATATATATATATATATATATATATATATATATATATATATATATATATATATATAGTTAAACAAAGCATAATATGTCAAGTGATGAGCATCAACAGAGCAATGCTGTAAGGGCGTATTATCATGTGTTGCGAATGGGATAATGAGTCTAACAGCATTGCTTGACCAGACGCACTTAGGCCTATGTGGCTTTTCTCTGACGCCCCTTAATTTAGACCAGCACAGAATGCAGGCAAAGCTTAAGCCGAAACCCCTTCCCCCTCGTTCTCAAACAGTACCATATATATATATATATATATATATATATATATATATATATATATATATATATATATATATATATATATATATATATATATATATATATATATATATATATATATATATATATATATATATATATATATATATATATATATATATATATATATATATATATATATATATATATATATATATATATATATATATATATATATATATATATATATATATGTGTGTGTATATTTAACTCAATTTTAAAAGTATCCTCATACAAGTCTCTTCAGTGAATGTGATATGAAGCTGTGCTTGTCTTCTGGGCTAGTGTTTGAAATGTGTATGAAAGTGATCATTGCTGGACCAGTCATTTTGTTGAGTAGAAAGTGTGTCAGGCGTGCGTAAATCCTCATGTTAACAGCCTAAGATATATTTTGATTTAATAACTGCTCATGTAATTGTTATGATTGTCATTAGAATGTTTCTGTGATGATTTAAAACACTTGCTGTTGTCTTTATTGATCACAGAAATTGTGTCGCAAGTCGTCAGATAATAATCCAATGCTTCAGTCATTTTTAATTGGGAAATTACTTTCTTTTCAGTAATGCAAATATATGTATATGCTTTTGCAGTACTTACATAGCATGCCAACAGGGATATGGCCAGGATATGGGTATCATGTCAAATGATCTAGAAGTCTCCAATTGTCCTTGTAAAAACATTTGTTCAGCATAATGTTGATGATAATTTAATACAGTAATTATTTTTATGTTTCAGGGAGTATTTTACATATCTGCTTATTTTAAAGTTGAATAACTTTTTATATATGGCACACAAACAATATAAATGTGAATAATTTCAGCATTCATAATCGCTACACTGTCGCATAGGTATAATCATAGGTATATGAGATGTGTGATTTTTAATGTCAACAGTTAGGATGTGTTTATTTTTATTTTTTTAGTAGTTTTTTGCGCTAAATAACAAATACAATGTTGCCTTCAAGTCCTGATTACTAGGAATTAAGACCTTGGGTGTTAGGTAACTAAGATCTTAATGCCCAAGAGTTTGGGTCCAGAATAACTGTAGATCCTCGATAATCTAAATTTATGAGCAGTTGAGCTCTTCATATTGTTGGGGATAACCAAGAATTGCAATTATTCGTGTTGAAGCTTAGCCAAGATCCTGAGAAAGACAGACACTCTTAAATATGCAAATAGTGATAGCTTTTATCTTTGGATAAATAATATGCTTTCCTGTGTGTTTTTGTTTTACTGTTCTGTAGAGATTTGATTGGTAAGGAACACCCTCCTAATACCTGCCACCAGTTGCTTTTTAATTTCTTCATCTCAGCATGTACCAAATGAGCCCCACTATTAATGAATAATGCATTACAAGTTTATCATAAATATTATACACTGTAAGTGTTTATCTTTTCGCTGTGCTGTTTTGATTTCAAGCAAAGAGTATAAATGGAATGAGGTTATATTTACAGATTTTATATAGAAATATGTAATCCATGTTTTTTCTATAGAAATATTTATATATATGTCAGTTTAAGACCAACCTTCATGGAAACTGCAAAATTGTTTACTGATAAATTGCTTAATCTAAGGTATAGAGTTTATGCTTGTTATTGATAAGGAAGCATTGGATAATTTATGTTCACATGTTCTTATTTACTACCAATGACAAAAGATCAAGCTTTGGCTTTTTAGCAGCATGAGACAAAGTTCCTTAGACAAGTTCATGAGGCGATACATAGCCTTAAGTTGAAGAGTTGCCACACGTTCTTGATCAAAGGGACTTTGATGAGTTTGCTAAGAATATCACGTTATGTGTGAAGTGAATTAGTAGAACTGGTTGAAGCGTATTAATAAGCGCCAAAAGCATATAGGGTGCACAAGCAGCCCGTCCTCCTAAGATTTCCCAACGTCAAGAAAACGGTCAATTTAAAGTGGTCTCTCCTAACGTACCAGAGGACCCAAAACGGGACAGTAAGTCACTTTCGCCAGCCGCTTCCATTTTCTAGTATGATCATTTTTGGCCTTGTGTAACGCAAACGATCGAAATACGACGTTCTTTATAGGAGGACAGGTTGGCAGAAGATAGCCAGTTGGAGATTTAACTCCCCATCTTAGGCAGACCAATTATATGGGTGTTAGATGGTTATTTCCGTTACCAGGTGTCTGTTCGAGACCAGGAGAGATTAGTCAGAATAGTTAAATCCGAAGAAATTGTTTTTTGTTTATAAACACAAAGTGCATTAGCTTTATCTTTTGTCACTTTATCATATCATTTGAAGCAGATGTAGCAGCCATCATGAAAGTCTGAGCACCTTTAAACAACACCTAAATGGATGAATTTATTTAGCTGTAGCTGTGTGCAGGCAAATCAAGATGTTTGCCTTTCCTTAAATAAGAGATGCAGGTACATTTTATTTGAATTAGAAAGGTTTTGATGTCCATGAGATGTTTGGGAAAATGTATTTTCATTTTTTTTTGTGATTTAAAGAAAAATACGTGCCACAAGGATGCTGTAATAGTATTGTTAATGTATATTATTGTGCTGATTGTAACACCACTTGCAGTGATAATGATGTTATTATCTGGAAATGTTTCAATTACAATTTTTAAAAAATCTGAGAAACACGACTCTCAACTTAAATTGTCGCAAACGTAAGATCAAATAATATTGTGGGGAAAATGCATTAAAGAATAGGTTCACAATTTTCACATGTGTATGTAAATGTAATAATTTAAACTGCACTGCTATGAACTTGGATCAAGTCTGTGTGATTTATAAAAGGGGAAAAAAGCGAGAGTACTTTCTGCGGGTGAAGGTATGTTAGCTGAGGGCAGAAACCACATTTAATTAATATTAGTACATGTATTTGTAGAGCAAATTTGTCATCAAGACTGGACAGTGCTATACATATAGCCAACTTAGCCAAGTGCTTTCTTTTAAGAAATACTTGCAATTAAGACAGAGGGGATGAGGCAACACACTCAAGTTTATTATCCTACACATAGACATGCACAATCACGCTCGAAATAGATATACACATAAACAATCGTAGTACATAACGTATACATTCACCTTAAAAATACACAAGGAACACCACATGTGCATTAAGCTTGCATGCAGTACGCGACCTACACAAAAGATATCTCACAGAAACACACAAGTATGACGTAGAGATTCTCACCATTCAGAACAATAACTATCCCGGCGCCGAAAGGAGAGGTGTTGCATCGCCTCACTCACCCCCATTCCCCCAGAGCAAGCAAACTGGCTATCCACAACATAGTTTGAAACATTTGCCTAGTTAGCAGAATCCGAATGCCCCCGGACACATTCCAGTATTACACAGTAGTAGCTGTGTTCAGAGGCTCTTTGCACTGTCTTAACCTGTATCATTCTGATTGGCAGAAGAAAGCAGTTAACTAGTGAACAAAAGCTCTATGTGATTCATTTGCATATTATAAATTTGTAATTAGGCTCCCAGTAAATTCAGTGTTAAATGATCAAAGATCATATTCGTACAAATAATCCTAATTGTTGTTATTTTGGTTAAAATTGTCAGAGTATGAGAACAAATTGCTTTATAATTTATGCAGCTGCTTATATCTTGTTATAAGACATTAAAAATAAAAGTAGATTATGGAATATTTTTATGCTAAACTAAGTCTTATTTGTGTTCAAAGATATGCTACATTGTAACCAAAAAATCAACCTATATTTATGTGATGAAGCACAGGGATTTTAAATCTTAAGTTTAGTTTTGTGATGTCCATTGTATCAGTGACGAAAATATTGTAGCTTTGGTGGCTAGCACTTGCACTGTATTTGTAGTTGGCTGTGGCCCCTGTCTGTGGTTGGTGCGCCCCTTCTGTTGGCTGGCAAGACGGCGTCGTGTATCAGTTTTTCAGTGTGTGTGGGGGGCACTCTACAGAGTCCCAGTCTGACTGTCAGTGTCCTTCCTCCTTGCCACCAGAATCTGCCTTCACTTAACTTAACATTCGCACAGGGCAGCTATTGAACATTTTTGGAAAAAAAAAGGTATTTTGCTGTTTATATTTGTTGTGTAGACACTTGGCAAGCAAGCAACCAACTTTTACAATCTCTGTTTCTATAGTATGTGGCTCTGAGAGCATCTTCTCAAATCCTAAGCAAGAGTGTATCTATCATTTTGACTTTGATTTTACACCAGATGTTTCATATACTTTTATTTTTGTCCTTTTAATTATTGTACACTCGCTTCTGGGTGAATCCAAAGAGCTGGTCTCCTGGAGATGTATGTATCTACACTGTATTTTTTTCCAATTTGTTTGATGTAGAGAAATGTCCAGTGACTGGAGGAGCATAAAGGAACATTAGATTTGTTGCCTCTGTAAGACCCGTGTGTCATACCATGTGTTGCTGGCCCTCTCGTGTTCTATTTCAGTCGACGTGAACAATAATATTAACTCTTAAAACGTGCACAATAAAAATCTCAATTAAGTGATGAGTCTGCTAATAAACATTGAAGCTGTACGAACAGCCTCAATGTTGGAAAATAATGTATACTGAATATTATACATACACAGTATATTTATATATATATATTTAATGTAGTGCAGGTCGATCACAGCTAAATTATAAAATGTTGATGAAATCTGACTGCTTTGGACAGTATATGAGAGAAGCCTTCGTGCACCACACCGTAACAACCAGTGTCATCTCTGTGCTGCCAGTGTCACATCTCTGCTGCCAGTGCCACATATCTGCTGCCAGTGTCACATCCCAGTTACCAGTGTCACATCTCGGTCACAAGCATCACATCAGACACCAAGGGAACCTCTCAGCCACTTGGTACATCCAGCAGGGTCTAAGGATGCAGATGAGTAGTTGAGTTTCCTTCTCGTAGTTTTAATGTGAGTGTCCTATTGTTGAAGTTTTCTTTGCCAACAGTAATGTGACCGAGAACCTAAATACGCGGTGACTGACATGATGTTTGGAGGCGCACTCAGGTCAGTTCATGTTAGTGACGCGACTTCAATTCCTCGATATGACTTGGCCAAACGACTGGAATATTAATGTATTAATTATTAGGTGAAGTGTGTGGAGGAGCTGGAGTGAGTAGTGATTAAGGGTATGTCATCTGTGGCATGCCCTTGGGCATGTTAAGGCAGTTGTATGTGCAATTAGTACACGTTAGGCTTATATCGAGGGGTGACAGCCCGTCACACACTGTCTATAACTAGGCGTCACTCAGGCATTTTTGTCTCCTATTCTGTCTGGCCTATTACTATAACCTACCGCTCTTAGGCCTCTTGATTAACTGTTGCCAATCCAGCCTAGTTTTGTGGGCCTGGAGTCTGTAACACGAATCTTGCTGTTTCTTCTGGCACAGTTATTGACACTATTACCTTTTCTCCTCCTAAGGTAAAGAGTTGGGTAACTCCCCCTTGCCATTTTCAGCACCCCTCTTCCCTATATGAACCTATCTCTACTTGGGTGTATTGGTGGGTGAAGTAATGTCTTGATTACACTCTGATCAAAGACAGTGTGTTTAGCTCTCTTCTATCCGTGCCTGAGGTTATAGTCATTTTTCAGGTTTACTCTTCATGTACAAGTTTCTTTGTCCGTCTTGACATTTCTCAACTACTGTCTGGCATTTACTCAGGACCAATTATTTCTTTCTTTGTCATTGGAAATGAAAAATATGGACGTTTTTGTAGGCGTACCCAAAAATATATTTACTGAATACATTGCAGACAAATTTGGGTCGAATGTAGCACAAATTTGTTTTGAAATCACACACACACTCTCAAGAGGAGCTGTCAACATGCAAGGGTTTGTTTGAAGATGTTTATATGAAGGCCAAATTGTGATTAAAGGTCGTTCAAATAGTTTTTGTGGTAATTCACTGTAATTTTTTGTTGGTAGTTGTACAAATCAAATTTCCCGAGATTGTAATAAGTTTGTCTAAATATCTTACTTGTGTCTTCATCTGTGTATATATATATATATATGTGACAAAAGTTTCAAGAGTGGTGGCCAGGTTAGTTAATACATGCAGCTTGAGAGATGTTACTTTGGATTTGCTGGATAGCGTAAAGCTGGCATTATTTATCTTGAGTCTACTCTGGCGCTTAGTAAAACGACCTGTGCAAGTGACCAAATATTGACAGTGGTGGATGACGAATAATGTATTAAGAGTTTATTTATTTTCTTGCAGAGATAAATTCTATATATGTTGTGTCATATTTTGGTAACTACAAGATATGAAGGTTGCGGTGTGCGCGCATTGGGTGAGCTAGGCTTCACTCGGTGGACAGAGAGCCCCCGCGTCACTGTTGAACATGACTCTGCTAGGTATATTGTATATATATATATTTAGAAAGCAACGTTTCCCCACCTGCGCTTAACACTATGGTTGCCCTTAACAGTGAATGTGATTATACTAAGTCAGAAATATAGTATTGAGACTAAAAGAAATGCGTTTTCTTAACCCTATAACAGATACATTTCCTTACACGAAGGTTACATGTAACTAAAGTATGCTTACTTGAAGCTGTTCCTATCTCTTTCCAGCTCGTTGTCGTCGTGATGCTCCATGGGGCAGTGCTGTGTCCTTTTGAAGGCTTATGCTCCTGCTGCCGTCTTCACTAAGTATGCTGGATGGCTTTTTCCTGTTGCTTATCTTTAAATTTTCCTTCTCCCTCTTCTCCTTTCTCATTGTCTTTCCCGTGGACGTTTTGCCATTCTTTATAATTGTTTCGGACATATGTTCTGACGGCCGGGTGTTTGGATAGGCGCGCGCACACACCCGTAGAACTGTGATACCAGACGTTGCGAGGTTTTATTGTCAGTTCTCAGTTTCATTGCTGAACCTAATCTCGACAGACTGACGGTTCTTAAGGTGGCGACTGCGGGCCGCATACTCACGATGCACTCTCGGGAAGGCCCAGTCTTGTCAGGTGTCCTATCCTCTAATTGTGGATATGGGGAGTGATTCAGGAATGAAAATATTTCCTACTCGTTTGTATGCTGCTGAATGATGGTCTTATAACTTTGTAGGCTCGTGGGGATGGGCGACGAGTCCACCGAGTCGAAGTGTGTTGGAAGACCAGGCTCTGTTTCCCCCGCAACATTGTGCCCAGACCCAGCTACTCCTTTGACCCTCCCAATTACCACCCTCTGCTCCCCCCTCTTATTTTTGTTTGTAATAGAGATGCAACCCGTCCTCGACTGAAGTCCACATGTTTATTGAGGGAATAAAATACATGTGAAAGCCTTCTAGGGTATTTTTACGCAGTTAAACATTTATACGTACGCATAACAGTGTATGTTGAGGTCTTGCATTCATTGAGGGAATTGTGGATACATTGTTCAAAATGTTGGGAGTACATAATGAATGGAGAAGTGAGGTAATTATTTGTGTTGTGTAAGGAGTTAACCTTGTATGATAGCATCGTGGTGAAAAGTGAGTAGAAGTAAAGTATATGAGCCGAATTGACAAAGAATGTGTTATTATGGTGACGTATGAAAACGGTACTGGCGAGTGGTTATCGTGTAGGGGCAAGTGTACTCATGAGAGTTAAATGTGAGATATAGTTGACATGTGACTAATAGATAGAAAGTGAGTGTTTGCCTAACTCTGGGCGGAGGTGGACGTGTTGCCTGTGAGCTCCTGGTTTGCTGACCTGTGGTAGTTTGTTTGTGAGCGGACCCTTTTGCCGTGGCGGCCCCCCTCCCCCACCTGTGAAGCGGAGGGATACCGTTGGACTAGAATTTACTGGCCCAGCGTCTTACCCGGCAGTTGAGGTGGTGATGATTGACATGTTGCGTTCAGCTTGTATCCGGGCATCGAGCTGGTGTGAAATTCTGCTCTACGGCTGTGTATCGTGACTGTGGACCGCTATGACGGGAGGACGTTTACTCTGCGTGAGGGCGGTGGAAGTGTCGGACAGGTGCAGTGAGGCTACCTATGTGGCAGTTCATGGTGCTCCCTTTGAGTTCCCTGACTGTCTTCTCCAGCGTCACTTTACCCGGTATGGACGGGTCTTGAGTGTCCAGATGAATGCAGTCTCCTCCGGGCGGTGGACGGGTATCCCGAATGGGACCCGCACTGTGGCGCTGCGCTTGAAGGACTCTATCCCTTCGTCTCTCCTGCTTCTGGGCTTCATGGTACGCGTATTCTATGGGGGTTAGCCCCGGATTTGTTTCCGGTGCGGACTCTCGGGCCATCAGGCTGCGGGTTGTGATGCGAGCCGGGTCGGGCCTCTTCAGGGAGGAGGACTTTGCCCCGTTGGCAGTCCCGGACCTGTCGGAAGATGCTGCTGTGATGAGTGATACTTCCCAGTTGTCTGGTGTCCCGTTGCCAGTCTCTGATGCCAGCCTCGATGTGGCTGTCGGAATGGAAGTTAGTGCATCCCCGGCTCCCGCACCTCAGCCTCCCCTGCCTGCCTCCGGACGTCGAGGCTGCGCCTCGGCCTGTACCGTCTCCAGCTGTTGTGTCTTGGGCCCGTGTCGACGTGCACACTGTGATGTCTCCTGCGGTCCTCTTCCCCGGCTTGTTGAGGCTGCGATGTTGAGTGATCGTGCGCTGCGGGGAGTTGCGCGACCGACTAGTGGTTCTGCTACGGTGCTTCCTGGCGGGGGTGATAGTTCCGACGACCTGCGACCTGTGTGCAAGCGTCTGCGGCGAGCTTTGAGTCTGTCTCCGCCTCGTGATGGGGCCTGGGTCGACGTCAGGGATTTTGGGGACTCCGGAAGTTCGTCTTCTGTGGATGGTGATGTGTGCGACGCTGTTGGAGTGGCTGCGGCTCCTGTGGGCCGTGTTGCAGCGGTGATGGGTCCTGTGGTGGGATTGTCGCCTAGCCCTGGTCCGGTGTCTTCTCCGGCTGCCTCTGCGTCACTGATTGCTGGTTCCCCGAGTTGGGAGGTTGTAGCACCGGCCGAGAAAGGGGACTTGGTGCTGGTTCTTAAGAATGATCCTGTTCCGGCGACCCTCGTGTCTCTGGCGTCTATGTCTGTGCCTTCCGCGCAGCTGCCCTCGGTGATGCCGACCGCTGCGTGGCTGCCCTCTGCTCAGTCGCCGTCCTTTGTTACTCCGCCCCCTGTGGTGTCGGTCCCTGCACATTCGCCCTCTGTGATTGTGTCCCTTGCGACTCCGCCGGCTATGTTGCCGGCCTGTGTCCGGGCAACTCCTGTGCTTCAGTCCCGTGTGGTTACAGCGTCTGTACCGAAGAGCTCTGTGCAGCCTCTTCCCGTGGCTTCTGCCCCCGTGGTGGAGGGCGCCAAGTTGGATGTTCCTGACTTCATGCATCGACCGCGAGGATCACGTAGTCACGTTAACGCGTCTGCGGAATTGTGGGCTCAGTGGGATGCCTACAGGAAGAAGTACCCGCGATGTTTCTATGCGGATAAATATGTTGATGATTAACTGTGTATGTGGTTCTTGCTTTGTGTTGCTTTATTTGTTTTATTGAGCTATGTGATACGGGTTATTTTTTTTCATGTGTTTCTTAAGTGGTTATAATGCTTTAGTGTTTTTTGTTTTGTAATTGTATTCCATTGTTACCTATGTTTATGATTCCGTGTTGTGTATTGTACGACTTTTGTCGGTGTGTTTTCCTGTTCTACAGTTTGTAGGTGTGTTTCTGCTTTGTACATGTGACTGATGATGTTGGTGTTTTTCTGTTTTGTTGTAGTTGTGTTTCCCAAATAAAAGGGAAAAATTAGGCAAAAAGTATGTGATGGATACGTTATAAATGTGTAGGGAAAATGAAGAAGTAATAGGTGTATGTGAATGGTGACGTGCAATAAAATATGTTAGGGTAACATAAAAGTGAAAAATGTTAAGATGAGTTAATATACTGAGATGTGAGGAGAATCAATGTAGCCTGCATGAAAAGTAGAATATAGTAGTGGTATATAATAAAGTGAAAGATGTACGATATGGGTATAAATGAAAGGATATATAAAACGTTTATAGTTTAATATAAAATATATATGTTATGCTTATCATGTACCGTTGAGGGAAATAGAGTGCCACATTAGCTTTGAGATACATACTAAAAAAAAAGAAGGCAATGAATATTGGTTTGAAATATAGAAATGTTGGTAAATGAAAATATATATAATTAATGACGGATACATCCAGTGGAATGTTACGAAGGTGAGGCATATGGTAGAAGAGAAATATACATTAGAATGTATATATTGTATAGAAATAAAAATGTGCCTAGATATAAAGGAAGAGAATGTAATGTAGAAAACATATATATACAAAAATATATAACAAAATGTATATATATAATAAATGATATAATTAGGAATATGTAAAATAAAAAAAATGAATATATATTTTAATACATATTCAAGAATGCGAAGAGGTAGAAGAGCTTGTTGACAGAGGTAATAAGGAGGGCACAAAGAAATAATGTAGTTGCATAGCAGGGCAAGCAAAGAGAAATCCAGATTTTTTTGTTTGCAGTTATATGGAACACAGATTAGGTTCATTAAAACTGAGAGAGGTCAAATAACGACGAAGAGATGAGTAGTATTTTAAATGTTATATACTAAAGAGGAACTTAACATTATGCCTTGAGCCGAACAAGTATATGTGGGTGGGGAACGAGGACAGGTTGACTAGTTTAGCAGTTACGAGGGAGAATGTTATTAAAGAAATAGTACAACTCCAACCAAAGAAATGGCCAGGGCCGGATGAAGTGTTTGGCAAGGTGCATAAAGAATACAAAGAAGCTTTGCGAGCCACTGTGTACCATAGTTAATAAAGGATTAGAACCAGGCTGAGTCTATGTCTTCTGGAGTGCCAGAAGAATGCTTGTGTGGTACCAATTTGTACGAAAGGAGATAGATGACTTGCGTCCAACTATCGGCAAATTATCTTGACGTATAATATGGGAAAGTTACTTGAATGGATAATCGCACATACCATTCGTGTTGATCTTAAAAAACATACTAAATGATTCACAAGATGGTCGTTCATGTTGAAAACATTTGCTATCATTTTATTGCAGAATAGTTGAGGCAGTTGATAGTGATAAGGTCTGTGATGTGTACATCGACGATATATATATATATGAATGGGAGGATATAAATAGGAGCTGCCTGGTATGTGCAAAAGGTGTTTTGGAGTTAGCTTCATTGTTAATGATATTATGGCATTAGTATATCACAATTGTAAACCATCATCACTTGTAATGTCTTCCAGACTCAATATGAGACTAAACAATAGCATATGAACGCATGAAATATGTACTTAAATGATCAAGTTCTGTTGGCAAAGTGTTGGTCTTCATGTATTTATTTAGTGTTGTTACCGTGCCGTATGTGTGTTTATGTGTTGTATTTGTCTGTTATTTTTCTCTGTTGTTATTGGCTTAATTGTGTGGTGTGCATTCTTTTTGTATAATAATTCATTTTGTTCCTTCTGTTGTGTTTTGTTCTCGGTCCTTCAGGCCGGTGTTTTGTTATTTATGTGTTTTCTTGATTGTATGTTATACATCTTGATGTTTTGTTATGTTTTATATTGTTTTGTTTGACATGTTCCTGTGCTTGTGTTTGCCATTGTTTTCTATTTTGTGTCGTGTTGTGTGATGTGTTTTTCAAAGCATTTATCGAGTTTGTATTTTGTTGTACTGTGCTGTCGGCCCTTCTGGCCGGTGTTTTTTATGTTCTTGATATGTTTTTATTGCATTTAAATTGCATGCTTTGCATGTAAAAATAAAAAAAAATTAAAAAGTTCTGTTGGCAATAATCTGTATTTGCATACCGTCATTCATCGTGGTGTTCATTGAGAATAGGAATTTTGTCAAATGTAAAATAATCTTGTTATATTTTATCATGATGTGTATATTAGGCACTAGGTGTGTTGACGTGGGTGAAGCATTTATAGCGTTGGAACAGAAGTGGTTAGGAAGCAGTTGTTTCCAAAGTATTGGAAAGTCATCTGTTTTGTCGAATGTAAAACATTGTTTTTCATACAAATGTGCGTTTGGCGGCTATATTAATAAACATTTGTCTTTGATTTATAAGGACGGGCAGCCTAATATAGGGAAGAAATTGTCAGAAGTTCGATAAAGGTTATTGTCCTTAATGTAGCGGATGGTTAGTAACGTAAGTACAATTGTTTACCAAGCAGCGGGGATACTTTTAGCCTGTAAACATAGTCCATGACCAAAGTAAAGTCAGACGTGTCTTTACACCGAGAAGCGGGTATACGTTTTCGTTGATATATTTGAGTTTGAATAAATAATGATGACCAAGGTATTCAATTAGGTGGAGCCGACCAATGACAGTAGAGGTAGCGAGAATGTGACGTCAATTGAAAACGGGGAACGTGATTGGCTGTTGAGTCGACCTGGTCGTTGGGGCGCAACGGAACGTTATTTTGGCCCTAGTATTGCCCGCGGGACGGTGTGTAGGTGCTAGTGTTAGGTGTCTGTTGAAACCATTTGACCCCGTGGGGTTACCTTTTGGGGTCACTGGGGCCGACAGACCCTAGTGTACACTCAGTTACCTAGTACACCGTCAACACGCTGAAATCTAGGGGCAAAAATATATAATCTTTTACAGCTGTATATCCTCTCTTGGGGGTATATACACTTATATTATTTGAGTTCTGACTAATAATCAGTACTAAAATATATCTTGAAAGTAGGCAGTGATAAAATCTGAAATATATTTGTAGGAAGAAGATGAGGCAGCAAACTGGCGGAGACATGACGTTCACCGGTGATTGAAGTGCAGAGATGTCCCGGCGGAGTGAAAGATTTGTTTAGACCTAAAAAGACCAAGTAGTTATGGACCTATTCGACACGAGGCAAGTAAGTGATGTTCCCGTTAAATTACGTAATGATTATTATAACTACATTTAAGACAGGTATGTTCATAATCAGCATGTTTGAGACATTGCATTACTAGGGTATATAACCAAAATATGGAGTCGACTGCTAGCAGGCGTAGAGTGAGGACGTTTACCGACCCTCCGTGGCTGTTTGCCGTTTTGGTCGCCTGCGCTCCCAGTTTTGTTGGCCTGGCTGCGTGTTTACGTGGCGGGTTTAGTATGTTGTCGTGCAGTTGACATGAAATTTAGTATGACCTCAGAGGTTGGCACAGTCAATTTTTTTGAGGAAGTGATACGTAGATGTCCTTAAAAGGAACCTTTTAAATGTGAGCAGCTTGCCATGAGTACTGCAGAAAGTAGTGAAATATGTAAAATTTTTACCTATAGTATAGAATAAATGACTTGTATTGTCCGCAGGCAGTCACTTCCCCTCGTGTTGCAGGTGATACCCGACTGATTAGCAGCAGCAGTGTGGCCTCTTGTGGGACAAGACGTGCGCGTGGAGCTGGTGTTGGGTGCTGCAAGTTATGAAATATGTTCGTGAAGACTGTGGGCAGGGAGTGGGTTATTGTACAGAAGAGGCGTGGATAGGTTCAACCCCTCGCTTCTACAGACTAAAGGTGAGTGTTAATTGTTGACGTGAAATCTTGTAGTAATGGTATGACTACTTTAGTTGGTGTGGACGCTTTGATTTGGGGGGGGGGGAGGAGGAGAAGTGAATCAGTGTTGTAGGTTGAGGTGTCAATAGGAGTATACGTAAATTTGAACGCAAATATTCATTATAAAATAGTAAAATGACTACACGTTAGGTTAGCTTTTTGTGTAAGTGTTCAGAACACTTAGAACTTTTACCTCCGTTCTATTCTCTAAGATTTTCAGTGAGAATGGGATTAGAGTATGGCTGTATATGACAAATAACACGTACAATTTATTTAACGTGTAACACGTGGTAAGTAGCGAATTAAATTAGCGTTAAGTAAAAAAAGACAAATTAGTTAAGGTTTGGAGCGTCAGGCGGAAATTAATAAATCGCGTCTCCGCGTTGGGGGAATGAGTGAATATGGGCGTATGAGGGTTAAAGCTTGAGTATTATGACACTTAGCAATGGTTAACTCTTTGATATAATTAGCCTTAGGTGAAGAGAGGCATGAAGTGTAAGAAGTACAAACATGTTGTGAGTGTGACGTGTAGAACTTTTATTGGATGTGCTTCACGTCAGAAAAGTAACTTTAGACGAGGTCGATAATGTGAGCCAGGTATGAGATGCGGGACACATTAAGGAACCAAGGCTGGAAAATAATATTGTAGATTTAGTGTTAACTAACAGGGAAACAGGAAATTAATGACATCGAAATAGGGAGTGAGGTAGAGAACAGTGATCACAAAGAAATGAGATTTATCATAGAATGGAACAGACCTGTAGAAGAAGAAATTGTTAAAGTGGCAGATGTCGAAAAGCTGATTTTAATAGCCTAAGACATTTTTATGGGTCGAATAGATTTGAGTCTTGGGTATGGGCCGGTCTTTGAGACATGAACCCAGCGAGCGATAGGTGAGGTAAAAGGTGATTTCGATGTGGAATCAATATACAACAATATGGTAAACAAAGCACAGGAACGTAGTATACCATACAAATTGAATAGTAATGAGCGAATGTGGATAACAAAGAAATTGAAGAACGTTATAGGTAAAAAGAGAGCTTGGTACAAAAGGATTATGAATGGGGAAGTCAGTTTAGAAGAGGAATTCATACAACTGGTTAGAAATGAGAATAGGAGAGGAAAAAGAAAGTATGAAGTTGGCATAGCAGAGCAAATAGTGAAGGTTATTTTGAGATAGATATATCTAAGACTATGGAAATGATAGGTCCATTAAAAAGTGAGACAGGTGAAATAACGGATAATGATGAGTAGTATTTTAACAAATGTTATATCTGTATGTAGTAAAGAAGAACTTTATGCCTTGAGGGGAAGAAGTGTGTGGGTTGGGATGAGGACAAGGTGACTAGTTACCAGGGAGGATGTAATGAAACAATTAGTAAAACTAAAACCAAACAAATCCCCAGGGTCGGATGAAGTGTTTGCCAGTGTGCAAAGAGGAGCTTTCCGAGGCACTGTGTACCATATTTAATAAATCAATAGTTAGTCATGGAAGGTAAGTAATGTGGTACCAATTTTTAAGAAAGGAGATAGATCACTTGCGTCAAAGTATCGGGCAATTAGGCAAAGGTCTATTGTGGGAAAGTTACTTGAATAAATAATTGGAAATACAAATCGTCTTCATCTTGAAAAACATAAAATAATAAGCGAGTCGGAACATTGTTTTAAGAATGTCTGTCCATGTTTAGCAGTTAACTTTTTATTGCAGCATAGTTGAGGCAGTTGATAGTGGTAAGGATTGTGATGTGTACCTTGAATTTAAGAAAGCTTTGATAAAGTGCCACATGAAAGACTAATTAAAAAAGAGGCTCATGGTATTGGGGGTGCTATATTAAGTTGGAATAGGGCATGGCTATACCAAAGGAAAGAGATTGAGATAATGTTGTAGCTCATGGCTCTGTCGTGGGAGCTGTGTTGTTTATAATATATATAAATGATTTAGAATGATGTTTGAGTAGCAACATTTGGAGATGATACAAAAATCTGTATTGAAATGAATAAGACTCGCTATCACTTAAAGTTGATTGAAATAGGGTTTGAAAATGGTGAAAAGACTGGGAAATGCAGTTTAATGGTAATGTTAAGTTTTGAGGGTAGGTAATAGTTAAGATACGAGCTAGATGGTGTTGAGATTGCGAGTTATGATTAGTGATAATTTAAAACAAAAGGATAAATGTTCGTAATAAAGCGAATAGGACACTTTGATTTATTAATGGAAGCGTTAGTAACAAGACACCTGGTGTGGTTGTTGAGCTATATCTTGCTCTGGTTAGGCCCCCCATTTAGATTATGGAGTTCAGTTTTGTTCCCCGTACTATAGAATTGATATAAACTAACTTGAACGTGTCCAGCCTAGGATGAGAAAAAGAAAATTCCCAAATCGAAAGGTTTCATATGAAGAAAGAAAGAATAATAAATGTTAAATTTCATTCACTGGAAAGGCGAAGAGTTAGGGGTGACATGATAGAAGTGGATATTAAAAGTATGCAAATTATACGTATTGTTTTGTTGATTAGTTTAGAATTAGGAATGACTTTGGCCAATATTGGTTCAGTAACCGGGTTGTTGAACCCATTGTTTGACGCGTCGGTCGTTGTAGATACGATGTGTCGTGGGCCAATAGGCGTTTTGCAGTTAGTTGTTTGTTATGTAATTTGCTGTGCTACAAAGTTATTTGATAAATGTACGGTTGGTTGCGGTATTAGAGAGTAAAAGGTGAGCGTGTGTTTGGTGAAGTTAAATGTGTAAGGTTGAATGGTGCGAGATTGCGTAAATGTAAGAGAAAGACATGTGGATAAAAGCGTAAAATTTAGGTTGGGTGATTAGATGTGCGTTAAGTTCTTAGAATATGTTTAGTGAAAAAAATGAATCCTTGTATTAAGCGTTATGAGTAGGTGATGGAGATGAAATGAATTATTTTAGGTGTATATATGATTAGTATGTGGGTAATAGAATTAGAATCGAAGAAATACGCAAAAATTGATAGTAACTTGTTTGGGGTGTTTTGTTGCAGGTTCACGTGAAAAGGAAAAATTGCGTGTTAGCGTTTGATTATCGGGAGAGGTATTGTACAATGTGAATGACATGACAAATGTGAATACAGGGATGCACTGGCGCGAAGGTTGGTGAGCTTAACTTAAGAATGAGAAGACTCGTATAGTAGAGGTAGCGCAAATGAGTGTTTTGCTGCACCAATGTAAATACACATTGGTTTTTAGTAATGGTTAGGTGAGTGAATAATAGGTTTAACTGATGACCAATTTGCATGCATGTGTTAAATAGAAATAGGGAGTGTGTAGTTGATATAATGGTAATTAGAGAGGTGATCGTAAAGAAATGTTGAGGTAATTGGCTTGATTTGGAAATAAGCGGAAGAATATTATTATTAACATGTTTATTGAGAAAAATAATAACAAAATTGCGTAATCTGAGGATTTTGATAGTCTGATTACGGTGATAATAATGCTAGTATTCACTGTCACGCAGGACAGAGGGTCATACATAAGACAATAGGTCTAAACTGTAGGCTTGAAGGAAATATATATATCATGGTTACAATCAATGTTTTAATGTATGGATATGTGAAAACAACTTTCTATTGTGCACTGCCACATAAGTGATGCAGCTTAGAAGTAATATAGAAAAGTTCCTCATTGTTTAAAATGTAAAATAGAGGGCATAAAGTGATAGCCGTACCTTGCATGCTTTAAACACCTATATAAGTGTAGGTAGTGATATTGAAGCGGTATGGTTTAGTGCATATTAGGTGAATTGAGAAGATATGAGTGAATGTTTGGAAATTGTACGAAGTTGGTGGGCATGGACAGTGCTTCTATGAATGGTTGATTACGAGGCTCAACATATTCTTTCGTCTACATACTTTTATTTTAACTATGTAGTCTACACCACAATTAACTTTATGCAACATACTCCACATATTTCATCATTGCAGGCGAAGAGGTCCACAATAATGCTGAAGTTGTATGACCAGCCACCACACTAGAAGTTGAAGGGCACGACGACGTTCGGGTCACGCCTGGACCCAGTTCTCAAGTCAGCGTTGAGAATTGCGACCTTGAGAATGCATTCTCAAGCGGACTTGAGTATGGTCCAGGACGGGACCGACAACGTCGTACGTCCCTCAACTTCTAGTGTGTGGTGCTGGTCAAACTATTTTCATCTTACTAGCTATGATCCCTGTTCCTGATACTTACAGCTTATACACACTCAACCATGACTTCAAACCCCCCCTCCCAACAGACCCACACTCCAGCAGGCGCGGCCCACACCACCACCAGCAGACCCACCAACCACCCTGCATGGCACCATACACACACACCATGCCCCCAGGCGTCTACCCAGACCCCCAGAGACTAGAGAGTGTGCAAACCTGTGCAGTAGCTTAATTGACACACACCTGCAATTTGCAGCGACACAGGTGTCACACACGGTTCTAGTCTCAATTTACCGGTACTTCCAGTTCGAAGGGCAGACACCCGCAAGCACACAGACAGAGAGAGACCGAGAGAGAGAGGAATAAGAGAGAGAGAGGAGGATGGAGAGGAGAGTAGAGGATGGGTATGAGATGAGAGAGAGCGAGAGGCAGAGACTGGCGGAGGAGAGACGATGAGAGAGAGGACGCATGAGAGAGATGAGAGAAACAATGAGAAAGATGAGAAACAACATAAAAAAAATTAAAAAAAAAGAGAGAGAGCGAGAGAGCATGAGAAGCAGGAGAGAGAGAGAGAGAGAGTAGAGGGAGAGAGCCGGAGAGAGAGTAGTATGGAGAGAGAGAGAGGAGAGAGAGAGGAGAGAGGAGAGAGAGAGAGATGAGAGAGAGGAGATGAGAGCGCGAGCCAGCGAAACAAACACGAGAGAGACAAGCTACAAATGCTCTCTTCTGTCGTCAGCACTTGGGAGCCAAAAATCATCACCAGAAACTTTCTCCACTAATTTACTTTCTGTCAACGCGTTCAAGAAAATCTCACATGTTCCGAAGGTGTGTTTTAAAACATTAAGAGAAAAATTAAGCAAAAATAACCGGACAAGAGAAGTTTGTATGTTTCAAATTTCCATCACGATTTAAGACCGAGTCAACTTTTCTTTGTCCAAACATACCACAGAAGTCAGTAAACTTCCTGACCAGCGATCTGGCTCAGAGGAAAAAAGTTTACCACAAAAGTAAAGTTTACATTTAGTTAATGTTGACACCAAGATCTGAAGGAATTGTTTCTGTGGTGCAGTGGTAGTACATTCGCCTGCGATTTTGCGGGCTAGGCTCGAACCCTAGGACTAGGAGGATGACTGGGCACCGATCTAGGTTGTAAAACCGAGTGGCGGATCTTGTTCCAGGGGTAAACCAGCAGTTCTATACATCCTAACAGGAGTCCGAATTAGTCTCCTGCACCCACCTGTCTACGCAACAATGAATATAATTGTCTCATGTTTCCATATTAATATAATAGTTTTCAGGAGAAAGCGCCAGCCATTATGACTATATAGCACTGGGAAGGGGTCGATAAGGATTTGGGATGGGACGGGGGGAGGGAAAGGAATGGTGCCCAACCACTTGTGGACGGTCGGGAGGATGAACGTCGACCTGCATGAAGTGAGAATATAGGAAGCACGCTGATCCCAAATTTTGTTAAATTGTTGACCAATATGTGTGTGTGTGTGTGTGTGTGTACTCACCTATTTGTACTCACCTATTTGTGCTTGCAGGATCGAGACATTGACTCTTGGATCCCGCCTTTCCAGCCATCGGTTGTTTACAGCAATGACTCCCGGTCCTATTTCCCTATCATACCTAGTCTTAAAGTATGAATAGTATTTGCTTCCACGACTTGGTGTGTGTGTGTGTACTCCCGACCTAGTCTGTGCTGCGGGGGTTGAGCTCTGGGCCTCTTTGGTCCCGCCTCTCAAACGTCACTAAAACAGGTGTACAGGTTTCCTGAGCCTAATGGGCTTATCATAGTTACACTTGAAACTGTGTATGGGAGTCAGCCTCCACCACATCGCATCATAATGCATTCCATTTGGTCAACCACTCTGACACTAAAAAAGTTCTTTCTAATATCCTCTGTGGCTCATTTGGCACATCAGGTTTCCACCTGTGTCCCCTAGTGCGTGTGCCCCTTGTGTTAAACAGCCTGTCCTCTATCAACCCTGATCGATTCCCCTGAGAATCTGAATGTGGTCGATCTGTCCCCACCTAACTCTTCTGTCTTCCAACGAAGTGAGGTTTAATTCCTGCAGGGTCGCTTCCTCGTAGCTCATACCCTCTCAGCTCGGGTACTAGTCTGTGTCAAACCTTTGAATCTTTTCCAGTTAGTCTTATGCTTGACTAGATAGAGGACTCCATGCTGGAGCCGCATACTCCAGGGGATGGGTCCTGACATATGTGGTATATAATGATTTGAAAGATTCCTTACACAAGTATTTAAAGGGCCGTTCTTATTGTTAGCCATCCTGGCATATGCTGCTGATGTATCCTCTTGAGGTATGAGCTTCAGGGGAAGGTCTGGCGTGATATCAAACCCCAAGTGGTATGTGCTTGTGTGTGTCCTTGTGTGTGTGTGTGTGTGTGTGTGTGTGTGTGTGTGTGTGTGTGGTGTGGGTTGGGTGTGGTGTGTCTTTAAATTGGGTAACTCTTATGCGAATAATGTTATTGAGACAGCCGCAGGGGACCATCTTGAGTCCGGCGTTTTTTTCTAATCTACACCGAAGACTTTAATGGAAATATCCAAACCAGTTTTACAATTTTAGATGATTTCCTATGAATTTATGGGACGGCAGTGCACACGGTGGGGAAACACCCCTGGCCCCCCCAGGCTACCTGGGGGGCTTCCAGGTAGCCTGGTGGATAGCGTGAGGGACTTGTCATAGTGGAGCGGGTTCGATTCCCGCAACTGGCAGAAACAACGGGCAAGTTTCTCTTCCGCCGGCATGCCATACGGTCAGAAAGTAGGTACGCTGGAGTAGTCGCTGTCACGTGGTTGCTTCCTGGGGGTGTGTGTTGTGGGTGTGGTGTGGGAGAAAAAAAAAAGAAAAAAAAAGTAGGTAGTAGGGTGGTACTAGTACACAGGTTTGATTGACAGTTGGAGAGGCGGGGCCGAAAGAGCAAAAGCTCAACCCCCCGTAAATACAACTAAGTGAATACCTTTGATGGAAAATGACAATACAATCTTCATTATTAGTCAACAGACTGACACAAACATTATTTAATATACTACAAGAATCTTTATACCAACATTGTGCATCAGACTGAAAGTACTACTTGGATAGAGAAAAAAAAAAGACTTCGGATTGGACT
>WNGS01111181.1:5990578-6007829 GCA_020271785.1 Procambarus virginalis | reverse complement strand
TTAAACAAAGCCACAATTCCATTCAAATATCATTACTCTATTGTAGCATGTTTAACCACTGACAATAACTATATCAAGTCGTTCATACAAATCATAATACGTTCTTTTCAACAATATAACATTCAACTTAACCAGCCAATGCACTACTCTTATCTCCAGCTCAATGATTTACCTCTCAACCGATTATTACCTTACAATCAACACCCACATTCTTCAAACCCTTTTACAATATTCCATACTTCTCATTTTCAACTGTGATTTCCTATGTGCTCCGTCATCTGCAACATAAACTTGTACATACATAGCCCTATTTACTGTCTCTTGTGCATTTATTCATTCTATGCGCCATTAATACCCATGACCTTTCCATACCAAATATCGTCTTTAATCAAAACTATTTTACTTTACTGAACCCAATACTGCGTTCCTAACAACTCGACAAACGTCCTAATGCATGTCTCACTTTTCTCTATACCACATTCTACGATTGCCTTCATTTACCCAGTGTATATTATGCACAACTAACGCAATGTCGTCAACGGCCACATTTACAAACTATTACACTTCACCTACATCTTTTACGCCTCTCCTTACATGAAAAGGAGTAGAGGGGGAGCCCCTCCCATGGAGGGACGAGCCTCGGAGAACGAGATTTTTAGATGGGTGGTTAGGGAAGGGCATGTGAAGGAAGGTAAGGGAGGGGGCAGGCGGTAGCTTTGTGGTGATAGGAGAAAGTGAAGTGGTAATATTTTGACCCCAAAAAATCATTCTTACCCAAAGTGTCCAGCCTTCAATGTCTTCATCGTGGGTGTGAGGCCTTGCGTTAGTTACATGTCAGACCTTAGGGGTGTGTTCCCGCTAGGAGGTCTTGACGGCATATGAGATGAAAGTCATGAGCATAATAGTTTTTGTAAAGATGTGGGTGGTCATCCTCACCCCATCCTCCCCATCCCCTACCTGGCATCCAGAGCGTTAAGGAGCGGTGCATACCCAGCACATAGGCCTGAGGAGTGTCGCCACATGGGCACATGGCTGTGTGGGAGCGAGCATTTGTGCGGGTCACCTCTTTGAAGCCCGACGTGTGACTGCGGTGAATGGCAGCAATACCCTGTACCATAGCCACTCCTGCCCGCCCCCACCCCCCAACCACTTCACACCCCTCAGAGGTGTATAGGAAGCACATATCACCTCATAGTGGGGGCGAGCATTTGGGCGGGCTGACCATTTGATCGGTGAGGTGTAACCGGGTCTTGTGTTTTGAAAGGGTAGTCTGTCCTATCTCGCAGCACGCAGAACTTAAACATTATGTCGCGGTTGTTGTTGTTCTTTAAGATTCGCTACCTAGAACAAAAAGTTCCAAGTAGCACAAGCTATGGTGAGCCTGTAGTGGACTTACCTGGCACAGAATGTTCTTTATTGTTAACTGGCATATATATATATATATATATATATATATATATATATATATATATATATATATATATATATATATATATATATATATATATATTTATATATATATATATATATATATATATATATATATATATATATATATATATATATATATATATATATATATATATAGTGGGTAGAATATAGTTGTGTATTAATTGGCTGTAAGTTCAGCCAATTAATGCACAACTATATTCTACCCACTTCAAGACTCCGCACCAATATAGAAGCATAAAGAAATTTGGGCCAATAGGCCCTCTGCAGTTACTTCCATTCTTCCCCTTTAACTTTACCCAAAATATTACCCCATATTTCGTGTTCTATCCTGTGTTGAAAGTTTGTTTTCACCTCATCCAAAACTGTTGTAACATATCACTTCACCCAAATGCAGGTATATAAAATGAAAAGCCGTTTGAATTATAGCATAGTAAGAAATCTGTTTAGTGTTTGCAGGTTATAGTTGTGTGTGTGTAAACTAAAGTCTTTGAAAATGTAATAAGTTATTACGAAACGCATTCAAGTGTCGCGTCAGACTAGAAATAAAAATGAATTTTGGAGAACTGATCTTTCAATTACCATCGACAGTGAAAAGAAACATGAGAAATATTGAGAAAATTCGTGTTAGAATTATTAATCTTACTTTTTCGGTCATATTTAGTAATATATATGTAATGGTTGTAGTAAGAGAAACGATCTTCGTCCACATGGTTTTATTCTCCGCCAGTAACAACAACAAACAATTATCAGGTACATGAAATATTATTAACAAGATCATAAACAAAAGAGCATCTGCTCCAAACATGCTACCTCCAACATCTGTAGTACTCAATCCCAACAATATATATATATATATATATATATATATATATATATATATATATATATATATATATATATATATATATATAATAATAATAATACATTTTCACATCTCTTACATGGACAGAGCTAGAGGGCCTTCTGGAGAACATAGTGAGTTGTAGTGACAATAGTGACCATTTAAGCACTAGTGGTAACTAAAGGGCTCATATAAACTCATGCGTTAATTGCTTCTCATATATTACATATTTTTTGCATTATGAGGTATATCTAGGATACAGGTATATCATAGTGTTCTAGCATTCAGATAATATTTACAGAGTTCAGCAGATTTCAACCCGGGAGTCACATGTCAGAAAATAAATGATATTCTACAATTTAATATTTAAAAGTGTACAAGTTTACCCTTTTCACAAGTTGACACCTTGACAGTGTGTGTGTGTGTGTGTGTGTGTGTGTGTGTACACTCTTCTATTTGTGCCTGCAGCACCGAGCCCCAGCTCCTGGATTCCGTTTTTCTAGCCACCGGTTATCTAATGCAACAACTCCTAACCTAGTCACATATCATGATTGGTTTTAAAGATGGGAATCGAGTTTGCCTCTACAACCTGCTCCTTTAGGTCATTCCATTTACTCACTAAACGCAAAAAGAAAACTTTCTAACATCCTTAAGACACAACTTGGTCTCAGGCTTCCATCCATGCCTCCCTTCTATTGGTATTCATTATAAACTCCAACTCTTTTTACACCCTGTCAATCCCCCGACGTATTTTATACGTCAGTATCATGTCTCCCCACTCTCTCTCCTCCATTCTAGCGTCGTCAGGCCTTCAGTCTCTCTTCATACGTCATCCCTCGTAATTCTGGGACGAGACGAGTTGTGCGTTTTTTTTTTTTTTTTTTTTTTTTTTTTTTTTTTTTTTTTTTTTTTTTTTTAGATGGGGGTTCTGGGCTGGGGCAGTATACTCTAAAATTGATCGCACATAGGCGGTGTACAGTGACCTATAAGTCTTCTTATTTGAATGTGTGTGTGTAAAACTCTTTGTTTGTGTATTTGTTCTGCAAACAACAATGACCGCCCTCAGTGCTGCTCTCCACAATCTTTGTGTTAAGAGAACTTGTGAACAAAACTTTGTTCATCAGTTCCCCCCAAAAATACAGATTAAATCCATAAGAAAAAGTTAGGCAAAGTTCATTACGTGAGGCTGTTCGCCACTGGCCGCCGGTATTAAGCTCTCGGAGGAAATTGCCTCTTAACAGAACTTTTATAAAAGACAAATCAGGCCTCAAGACTTTCCGGTTGAATTTGGAAATGAAACAAAAAACTGGAATGCCTCTTTCTCGTAAACTGTCCTTGCAGTTTTCAAATAGTTCTGGCCCGAGACAGCACTCGGTAAACCTTATTTAAATCTTTGAATATGTTGGATATTAAGTCACTGCACATCCTCTCATGTGTACTCTATATAGTTAAAACTCAGGGGCCAGAATCATGAAGCAATTACGAAAGTACTTACGAACGTGTACATTTTTCCTCAATCTATGACGTCTTTGGTTACATTTATTTAACAGTTTACAAGCATGAAAAGTTCCCAATCAACTGTTGTTATTGTTATAAACAGCCTCCTGGTGCTTCGGAGCTCATTAACTGTTTAATAATTGTAAACAAAGCTGCCAAAGATTGAGAAAAGATGTACAGGTTCGTAAGTGCGTGTGTAATGCTTCGTGGATCTGGCCCTAATGCCAATCCTGACGTTAAACGCTTCCTAAAAGGTTGTAACAGAACCCATGGGCACCACACCAGAAACAAATACCTATTTGATATTTCAAAAGTGCGCCTTAACCAAACTAGAAATGCTCTACAAATCAAGGGACCCAGAATGTGGAATGACCTTCCCAATCATGTCAAAGGCTGTACCTCTCTTAACCATTTTAAGAGTAAAACTAAGTTCTACCTAATAAACTCCATGTAACCTACCTTACCCCCTAAATGTCAACCCATGTCTTGCTATTTTCAAACAATACTGTTTGTTGAACAAGTTGTATAATTGCTGATTTCTGTCATGTCCCCCCTCCCCATTTTTAACCCTTTTTCTACCCAATATATACTTTAATCTCAATTAGTATTAAGCTTTAGTCTAAGTGTTTTCTCCCCCACACCTTGCCCGAAATGCTGCGTGTATTAGTGGCTTTAGGTATTGTATGTATTAGCTCTATCTATAAATCATTATGTTTATAATTCATCTAATATGTATGTACTTTTACCTGAATAAACATTTTGATTTTGCTTTTTGTGATTTATTTTAGCTCCATCTTTGGAACCATTTTAGTTTCCCTTCCCAAGTCCAAAGAAAATTCCATCCCATGTGTCAATAACGTTTTCTAACACATTTTTTTAACACAGACAACGTTTTTCAAACGTTTTCTAACTGCCTTTGTTGATTAAGGCAGCGTCTGGGATGCTCTCGGACGCAGGTTCGAATCCTCGTCACGGCCCTTGTGGATTTGTTCATAACGTTTTCTCTTTTTACTTCGCAGGTAGACTTCTCAGAGAAGAACAACACTTTCTGGAAAGCGCTGCATCCACTGGAGAAGAACAAGTGCGGAGAGATCCTGACGTCTCTGATGTATCAACCCTCGACCTCCCAGCTCACACTTACCGTCATAAAGTGCAGGAACCTCAAGGCCAAAGACATCAACGGGAAATCAGGTAATATAAGCCAGGAATCGGACTTCCAGGCCAAAGACTAAAGTACACTGGCTGGTTGATCATTTGTTATTGTGTTGGCCTTAATAGCCCTCCAGAAGTTAAGTCCAATGGCAAAAAAAAAGTCTCGCTCTTTTATCATTATGTTCATGACAACAAAAATGAAACTGCTGCATTTAAAGTTTCTTTGAAGATTGTGCATATAATTACCATCAGCAAATTAGTATTTTGGACCAAATGGTTTCCCATTATCGGGGACAGGAAGCCTCTAAGAGGTAACCTAGGGTCCTCCCCTTGGTCAAGGCTTGACCCTCCACAGCATACAACCCTTAACAGGTAATTGACTGATGAAGATTGAGCCGCCCAAGAGGTGGGACGGGCATGAATAGCCCGTAAAACAGGTAATTGTTGTTGTTATAGATTCAGCTACTCGGAACAAGTTCCAAGTAGCACAGGCTATGGTGAGCCCGTAACTTACCTGGCACAGGAGCGGGGCAAGTAGCACGGGTTATGGTGAGCCCGTAGTGGACTTACCTGGCACAGGAGCGGGGCAAGTAGCACGGGCTATGGTGAGCCCGTAGCGGACTTACCTGGCATAGGAGCGGGGCTGTAACTGTGAGATAATTAACTCCCAAGTACACATACATATTGCTAGGTGAACAGACTCATCAGGTGCAAGGAAACGTGTATCCATACTTCTTGTCTTACCGAGACTACAGCACTGTAATTTTTGATGATACATAAAGTGTATTATGCATATAAGTGCATAGTAACAGCGCCCGCTGTTGTGCACTAAAGCTTAACGCCAAATATATAATCAGCGTTACAGAGATTAACCGTCAAGAATGCAATTAGGTATATTGCACAAAGAAATCTCAACAACGTGATATGTTGAAGTTATACGTTGGGATTGAACTTGCATCCCCAAACTCCTTAAAAGCTCATCATGGTCCAGATGGTAGCGAACTCGATACCCCTTATCTCGCGATCAGTATTTTATTCTCCTAATATATTTTTCCCGGCTAACTTGGGCGGTCTCTAAGGTGTGCGAAGTAGTACACTCTCATTGTCTGAGGCTAATATTTACTGGACAGCTCTGCCTTCTACTTAATAAGATTATTAAAGAAATTAGAGTTGCCATTATTACTGTATTTGAGACTTGGTCTCTAAATCCTCGCTGAAATACTTTTGTGTCAGGGCACGTGATATATAACACTAAATAGTTTGCTTTCAGTCCTTCCAAAACAGACTCATTATTAATTGTGACATTAATTAATGAGCCACAATGTCATCAGGACCGACGGCTGAGTGGGCATCGCTCGGTGTTCGTAGTCCCAAGAGTCCAGGTTCAATTCCCGGCGGAGGCGGAAAGAAATGGGCAGATTTTCTTAAACTTTGATGCCCCCTGTTCACCTAGCAGTAAATAGGTACCTGGGCGTTAGACAGCTGCTATGGGCTGCTTCCTGGGGATGTGTGTGTGAAAATTAGGATTAAGGACTTGCCGTAAACGCTATGTGTGCTAGCGGCTGTACAAGAATCTAATAACTCTCGTATATATAAATAAATAAATAAAATAAGTAATGGGGCTGAAGATATGACCAAACCACATACCAGAAGATGAGGACATGACGATGTTTCGGTCCGTCCTGGACCATTATCAAATCGTCTGCGAAGAAGAACGATTAGCACACGACTTGATAATGGTCCAGCACGGACTGAAACGTTGTCGTTTCATCATCATCATCATCATCATCATCTGGGCGTAGCTTGATTATCAGGCTCTTCCAAAGTCTCATTTATGATCTTTGTCGGTGACTTGTTCCTTCCTTCGCAGATCCTTACGTTAAGGTGTGGCTGTATTTCGGGGAGAAACGGATAGAGAAGAAGAAATCAGAGGTTCAGTTCTGCACGCTGAACCCCGAGTTCAACTTCAGCGTGATGTTTGACGTCCCGTGGGAGCGGATCCGGGAGTGCCAGCTCAACGTCACCATCATGGACCACGATAAAGTTGGACGCAATGAGGCCATTGGCAAGATCATGTTGGGTGGGTTTCTTCTTGATGCTCTCCTCTTTACTCTCTGGTATCGGTTATATTATATCTCTCTTCCAGCTCGTGGAATCGTGCAACCTTCTTGCATGCTGGAAAGTCTGGAAGAAACGTAGGGGGGTGTTCCAGCACGGTGTTATTAAGTATTATCCAGGGATTCCAGTCGTGAAGATTTTCAAGTTGAAGGTGCAGAGCTGAGACGAAGAACGTTTTGCATCCACAGCTTTGCCAAATAAAAAGTAATAGATTATTTTCATATTCACAAATTATCTTAGTACTATTAATTAAAAGAAAATATTCACCTCATTTGCTGCAAGTTCATATTATTAATAATGTCACGAAAACTTAATAAATTTTGATTACAAGTTGTTTTGGATTCGGATTAAAGTAATCAACTTAAATCTAAATCAGAACAGCTTCATATGTAATTTTCATTTAAGTGAAATTCTGTCGTTCCTCCATCATGCCAGAGTAGTCACCACGGCGGTAGTTATACTAATTAGGGTCTCTGTGCAGTCACTCTCAGAAGAGACATTCACTCGGACTTTTTTTATTATATAAAATATATCACCTTGTGTATAACTGTTAAACTCTTCATATCAGCAAGAATATTATGGGAACACTCTTATTCAAACAACTGGTACTAACTATTTCACCCTTTAGCCCTTAAACTATTGAATTAAATTACCCTATTATATGCTTACTTAAATGGGAAATTCTTTCCATATGTGCTTCTGTTTTTTTGTTATAATTCTAAACATTTCTACTGATTGGTTCCTCGTCCATTGTGTTCCCTTGTCGTGGTAAGGGGGCTCACGTACACCTCTCAGGGTCCGGCGAGTGTTACCTCCGCCCCCTTCCTCTTCCTCTTTGGGAGTTGTCCGTGCGAAAGAACACACATGTAGGGGCCTTGTGAGTCACTGGACCGCCTGCTGGAGGGGTCGCCCGTGTGGGGCTGCCCTAAGTGGGTGGTTGGGTGTCCAGGCTGGGGTGAAAGGGAGAATGAGGTCTTTGCACCAGTGTAGGAGAATGGACGAAGCCATATAACTCTCCTGTTAAAAAGGGGGATCACCGCTGGGGACGACGCACCCCTTCCTGCACTGGCCCGCTCTCTGCCTCTCTGGTTGCCCTGGTAGGTGGTATCCCTTGGTTCTAGGTCCCAGAACTTTGAAAATACATGATATATGGACACTGACACGACCTCTCTTACCCAGGCTCATGGGGTGGGCGAGCAGGCCCCCCCGAGTCAGACTGTGATGGAAGACCGGGCTCTGTAGCCCCCTGGTACATTGGGCCCAGACCGGACTACTCCCCTCCCTCCTCTGTGGTAGGGTCGAGCCCCAAGCCCCCAGCGGTGACCACCTCGTCCCCTGGCACGGCTCCGTCTTTCATTGTGAATACTGCGCCTTGTAACCCGTTCTCTCCCAGGGGATTCTCATCGCCCATCCCCACCATGGCCGCACTCGTAAGATCTCTTCCCATACTAATACGTACCATGCCGTGTTTGGTCCAGCTACATGGGCTAAATACTTTGAAATCCACCAGCTGGATTCTTCTACTCATGGCGACTTCTCGCCCCATAAACACCTTGTTGATTCGGTAGATGCCTCTGGTACTTTTTACCCCACCCGTCTCATACACGTATCGTCGCTGCTCCTTCTCAAAATTCAGCTACCCGCTTAGCCACATTGTCCTGCATTGGGAAGACCCCTGTTTGAGTCTCTAAAAATGATCGATNCTCTCTCTCTCTCTCTCTCTCTCTCTCTCTCTCTCTCTCTCTCTCCCTCTCTCCCTCCCGAGATGTACGAACACAGAATGTGTGTGATCCCTCTTCCACCAATGTGTGTGATCTCCCATTCCATATTATCCCCCTTCCACCACATATGATCACACACCCCTTCCGTAGGCCAGTACTGGGAAGGGTCTTACTAGTTTGGGGATCCGTATGCAAATTCCCCCGAGTTTATGCAATGGCTTCTCCACTGGCCGAGCGTCAGAGGATTTTCGAAAATGCTGGAATTCTGAAGGAAGACATTTGGCCACAGGCACGCCGGGATAGGCAAACTGGAGGGTAGTGTCGATGGATAGGCTGGAGGAGTGCATTGGTGGATAGGCTAGGGAGAGGGAGACCAGCTGTGAGACCTCAAACTCGATCATATAAATAATAATGATTTATATTAATGAATTTAGGAGGATATACAAGGGCCTCGTATGGGCCAATGTGCATGTTGCGCTTTCCTTTATTCCTGTGTTCTTGAAGCTCTGCATCTCGGCAGTGGTCATGAGCTGGCAGATGGTGTGTCTCCCCCCTCACAGGTGGTGTGTCTCCCTCACAGCTGGTGTGTCTCCCTCACAGCTGGTCCCTATCCCTCCACCTCTCAGCTGGTCTCTTCGCCTTGCTAGCGAATTTAAATTAGATTAAAATTTAAATTAAACTTTTTTATTCTCTTCGTAAGAATAGTTTCTAATTCCTGGGATTGTTAAACCTCTCTTCAAGCGCTTCAGCGAATTTATCTAATGTATAATACAGCGACCAAACCTGAACTGCATAACTTAAGTGCAGTGTGACAAGAGTTGTATATTGCTGAAGGCTAATGTTAGATGTCATTGGTTATCTTCTTGAGATGATTTCTGGGCTTTAGTGTCCCCGCGGCCCGGTCCTCGACCTGGCCTCCACCCCCAGGAAGCAGCCCGTGACTGCTGACTAACACCCAGGTACCTATTTTACTGCTAGGTAACAGGGGCATAGGGTGAAAGAAACTCTGCCTATTGTTTCTCTCCGGCGCCCGGGATCGAACCCGGGACCACAGGATCACAAGTCCAGCGTGCTGTCCGCTTGGCCGACCGGCTCCCTTTCCATTTGGGCTTCAAGGTGTGAATCCTAATGTCCTGTTTGCCTTACTCCCAACAATTATGTAGTTACTATTAGCCTTAAAAGCCCTACCCACCAAACACACGACGTAACTACAACATTCGAGCAACTTTTAACACCTAGCAAGTTGTAACAACCTTCTCATAATGCGTCGTAAAAACGTTATACCAAGATGTAACCATTTTATTATGCTGTAAGAAGCTAAAAATAGGGATCGTGCTGGGACCAATTGTATTGGCGTTTGTCTTTCCATTGGAGACATTCGGCGTCTTGGATAGTGATCGAGGGGACCTGCTGCATTGGTAACAGCTTCTTCTCTGTATCAACATACCCTGGCTTTGCGCCCTGGTGAGGCCACTCCAGACCGACAACCAGAGCACAACTCCATAGTCTCCTGAGACTGATAGATGACTACTACTGGTATTACAGTTTGTGTTTGCAGGGTACTGAGCACAAAGCCCATTCTCGGGGTAAATCCATAAAGATACACCAAATACTTCCCCCTCAAACCACCTGGATAGTTGTCTAGATATTTGTGATGGTCTGAAAGCATATTCGAGTTCCAGTAATAGTCTACTTGTATACTGGCAAGTGAACCTTTGTTCTAAACTGAGAATATTCTCAAGTTATAACTTCATTGTATTATAAATCGTGGGTTTAAAATATTTAAGGTATATGCTGAATTCGTTTTATTTGAAATGGTCTGAAGAATTTGATTTTCAGCAAATGGAATTGTAGGAGACACTCAAATAGTTTCCGAATTCCACATTTTCACATTTTTTATTTTTTTATAAATATTACACTTTATTAATGTAATGGAACCTAAATTAACCTAACCTAAACTAATCTGACCTAACCTCATCCTAACCTCAATCTAACATAATCGTAATCCAACCTAACCATGTATAGGGAGCAGATAAGAGCACTAATTACTTAGTGATTTTGGAGATATTGCCTGTAGGGGGGGGGAGGTGGTGCCGGTGGCTGAGCAGACCGAACACTGCATGCGTGATCCTGTGGTCCCGGCTTCGATCCCGGGCGCCAGCGAGAAACAATGGGCAGAGTTTCTTTCACCCTGATGCCCCTGTTACCTAGCAGTAAATAGGTACCTGGAAGTTAGTCAGCTGTCACAGGCTGGTTCCTGGGGGTGGAGGCCTGGTCGAGGACCGGGCCGTGGGGACACTAAAAAGCCCCGAAATCATCTCAAGATAACCTCAAGAAGGGGGGAATCCCGTCCATGGGGACAGTTTGACCCCCAGATTTTTTTCGCACACAAATTTAGCAATTTCAGTATTGTTCAGGTAATATCTGGTAACACTCTTATCATTACCCTTGGGCTGGACGGTAGAGCGATGGTCTCACTTCATGCAGGTCGGCGTTCAATCCCCGACCGTCCACAAGTGGTTGGCCACCATTCCTTTCCCCCCGTCCCATCCCAAATCCTTATCCTGACCCCTTCCCAGTGCTATATAGTCGTAATGGCTTGGCGCTTTCCCCCCCTGATAGTTCCCTCTTACCATTACCAATATTTTGTCCAGTTTTATAGTCTATTTATATTGTTTTGCAACGATTTGGTGGCCTTTGAATTTATTTTCTGCAAGTTGGGGGGACGGGGTGGGGTGGGGGGGGAGGTCAGGGACACTATGTTGGGAAAAAATTAAGAGAAAGAAAAATAGAAATTAGTTTGGAAGAGAAGGTCGTTATTGGGTGTGTTTCTTGGGTATTGTTAATTAAGTTTTAGAGGATGTCCAGGCGGCTACGGTGATACATCAATCACTGTACATTGGTGTGCACTGTACAGGGGAGGTGTCTGGGGTGGTGTTAACTGTTGACGGTGATTGTGGTGGTGTTAACTGTTCACGGTGATTGTGGTGATGTATACTGTTCACGGTGATTGTGGTGGTGTTAACTGTCCACGGTGATTGTGGCGATGTTAACTGTTCACGGTGATTGTGGCGATGTTAACTGTTCACGGTGATTGTGGCGATGTTAACTGTCCACGGTGATTGTGGCGATGTTAACTGTTCACGGTGATTGTGGTGGTGTTCACTGTTCAATACGAGACATGTACAAAACAATCCCTCCCTATGGGGAGAACATATATAAAAAAATCACACTTTAATACCTATAAACACTGAATTACAAGCACCACCACACCTTGTTTTATCAGTGACTTAATTAACTTACACAATCAGAACCCAATATTGACACTCTGGTATGACGCGATGCATAACCAATTAACAGGTCTAATCACCTGGAATATGTTAACTGTTTTAGTCTAAATAATTCCATACAAGAATCTGCCTGAAAACACCCACACATACTCTTCCCTGTTTTAATATTACCTTTTAATTTAAATATATTTTATCGTCTAATTTATACGTTCTGGCGTTCTTTTCTAATTATAGTCATAATATAATAACATTTTTTTTAAGCATTGCATGTTAGTTCAAGAGATTCACTGCGATATATATGGTTTTAGCGGAGGTGGATCCTTTTTCGACTCGCAACCCGCGATTGGGTACGTACCGATTCAGAGAAGACAAAAATGGTTGGGCACGTTTCAGTGCACCTAATGCGCTGTTCACCTAGGTTTAAATAGGTAGCCGTGACTAAGGTAACAGTTGTAGGATTGTAACCTGTGAAAATTTGTAATTTGACTTTGAGATGGATCTCGATACAAGATTAAATACATTTCACAGTTTTCCTCTCCAGATATAGATATAATATATATATATTCCAAAGATTTTGCATACTGTATACACAAAATTCTGTATCCATACATGTTATACACTGTATTGGGTTTGAAGTGGCACAGGTCGAGACAATCCTGTGAAGCCAATTATAATATAGTCTACCAGGGAGGTCCGAAGTCATAGAAAACGAAAGTCTTGATAGCGGTTGGAGTCATAGAAAACGTGAGTCTAGATGGAGGAGGGGGGAGCTCAACAAGACCATCTCTCTTTAACATGCCAGCCTGACTACACTTATCCTCCACCTGCTCTCTACACAGGTGAGAGAGGTGTCACAGGTGTCTTTTTCCCCAAAAAACGCGGGGAAAAGTTTGATGACTAAAACGAACTCTTAACAGACCACCTTTCTCAATCTTTCCTTTCTTAAGTACACAATAACAGCGATATTTAGAGAAATAAAGAAGTTTCTGTTTGTCTAATCAGAAAAAAAATTCATCTCTTTGACTTAAAACACAAAACACTAAATGAGGCACAGACTAAGTTCTTAGATGCACAGACTACTTTGTAGAAGTAGCGTCTTGGAAGAGAGGTAGTTAGATTGACTCTATCTACCTTGTACAGGTAGTTAGAGTCAATCGAGTGGCCACTTTGTCGAGGTAGTGATTACGTTTAACCAATTTACCTAAATTTACCTGATTACCATCATCACCAGTGGCCTCCACAGGTATTCTCCACCTTCCCAAACGAGCCCAAAATAACCCTGAGGGTTATCTTAAGTTCTCACTGGATTACATTTACATCTAAGATGGGAGGCGATTAACCAACTACTTGGACTCGTCTATACGGATCTCTTTGCGGGACGGTGTTCAATTCCCGGTGGTCCAAGTTCCCTGCGGCCTATCACAGCTACTTTTCCTCGTATCCCTTCCAAGTGCTGAATTGCCTTATTAAGGTAAGATAATTACCTTTAGTAAGGTAAATATCGGATGACGTACCGGGAGGCTTCCTGAAGTACCGGATGAGGTACCTGGAAGCTCCCTACATCACCAGATGAGGTACCGGAAAGGTCCGTACATCAGGTGAGGTACCGGGAAGTTCCCTACATCACCAGGTGAGGTACTGGGAAGTTCCCTACATCACCAGGTGAGGTACTGGGAAGTTCCCTACATCACCAGGTGAGGTACCGGGAGGCTCCCTGGATCACATGAGGTACCGGGAGACTCCGTACATCAGCATATACCCGGTGCTGCAATGTCCACTACAAGCTCTATGTACTCGATCCACTTAAAGCTAATTCTGATCATACTATGTATCATGTGAAACTAATTTTGTTTACTTGACAAGGATGCATTGGCTGTCAAATATTTAACAAACTATTAAGTCCTTCGATAGTCACTCGTATTTTTGCAATATATTGCAACATAATTGCTAATATTATCATTTCATTTGGTCAATGATCGAGTGTTTTTGCCGATGGGATATGGCCTACTCTGCCTGTAAATATTTTCAACATTTACATTTTGTTGGCAGGACTGAAATCTTTTTTTGTTCAGAATTTATGATGAATGCAGAATGAGTGGGCCGGGGAAATATATATATATATTTTTGTTTCATTTTGGTCTTGAATCGAAGCGTACTGGCTTTGGATACGAAGGTGTAGGACTTTGGGTTCTCATCCATAAATTTATAATTGATTTACAAAAAAAGACAGCGAATATGTTTTGCTATACATTTTTGCACCTGTTACAAAAAAATATATTCAGATTCGTTTACCGTCAATGGCATAGTAACTATATTATAATGTCAAATGAAAATTTTAGCAGGGTAAGTTATCACCTGTTCCGGCTGGACCTGCCGCACTTTCACATTTGTAAACAAAACATAAAACAAAACAAAAATATGAAAAGCGTGAGCCGCGAGTGAGACATCTCGCTGAGCGAAAGGTTATCACCACCACCACACTCCATCAGGTCCCGCTGGAGGACAGGGAGCTTCGCCCCCCTCCCCCATCTAACAAATCATGTGCCACTGATAAATTGTGAAGAGCAAAGGTTGTAGGGAACAGCGCCATGCCAGAGGGCTCTTGGAGCTCTCGTTGGTAAGATGAATAGCAGGTTCTGGCGGCTTCAGGTGGGGAAGGAAGATTACTCAATAGGTTACTGTCTTGAAGATGGTTCAAGGGGGAGCTGAGGGTGCTGAAAGCATTGTGGTTAAACACCAAATGGAGATACTTGTTATTGGACATGACGCTTTGCCTGTAAGGGCTTTATTAATTCTTAGATAAAGATTTTGTGTGTAAGGTTTTGGGTTTTTTATTTTATATTTGTAAAAATGTTTGTGATTTTTTAAATTGATAAAGTTAGTGTTTGTAAAGGGGAAAATTAGAAGAGCTGAGGTCTCCTTCGCTTCCCTCTTCTTGGAAGAGAGGAATTTCCTAAAGCCTCTTTCTGCCATATGGTTTGGGAAAAGTTCTGAGTAAAAGTTCACATATGAGACATAAGACATCTTCAATAAGTGGTCGAGGTTTAAAGTTGCCAAACTCGGAACAGAGAATGTATGTACCTGAGACCAAATCTAAATTATCATCGCTCCAGAACTAAGTCCGCCAGGATTGGACTAGCTTCCCTTATGCAAGGAATGCAGGACGAGTTCTGCATTCCTCGGAAGGGAATCCAGTCCAATCCGAAGTCTTTTTTTTTCTCTATCAAAGTAGTACTTTCAGTCTGATGCACAATGTTGGTATAAAGATTCTTGTAGTATATTAAATAATGTTTGTCAGTCTTTTGACTAATAGTGAAGATTGTATTGTCATTTTTCATCAAAGGCGTGTTTCCCCCCCCCCCCTTGTGTACTGTCTTCCCATAAATCATAGAATCATCTAAAATTGTAAACTGGTTTGGATATTTCCATTAAAGTCTTCGGTGTAGATTAGAAAAAAGCGCCGGACTCAAGATGGTCCCCTGCGGCTGTCTCAATAACATTATTCCAGTAAGAGCTTAAATCAACTTATTCCAGTAAGAGCTTAAATCAGTAAGAGCTTATTCCAACTTAAAGACACACACACACACACACACACACACACACACACACACACACACACACACACACACACACACACACACACACACATATTTGGTCAACAAAATTTAACAAAATTTGGGATCAGCGTGCTTCCTATATTCTCACTTCATGCAGGTCGACGTTCAATCCCCGACCGTCCACAATTGGTTGGGCACCATTCCTTCCCTCCCTCGTCCCATCCCAAATCCTTATCCTGACCCTTCCCAGTGCTATATAGTCATAATGGCTTGGCGCTTTCTCCTGATAATATTATATTACATGGAAACTTCAGACAATTATATTCATTGTTGCGTAGACAGGTGGGTGCAAAAGACTAATACCCATCACCAGTACCCCCACACACACACACACCCATCACCAGTACCCCACACACACACACACCCATCACCAATACCCCATACACACACACCCATCACCAGTACCCCATACACACACACCCATCACCAGTACCCCCCACACACACACCCATCACCAGTACCCCATACACACGCACCCATCACCAGTACCCCCCCCACACACACACCCATCACCAGTACCCCATACACACACACCCATCACCAGTACCCCCCCCCACACACACCCATCACCAGTACCCCCCACCACACACACCCATCACCAGTACCCCCCCCCACACACACCCATCACCAGTACCCCCCCCACACACACCCATCACCAGTACCCCCCCCCACACACACCCATCACCAGTACCCCCCCCCACACACACACCCATCACCAGTACCCCCCCACACACACCCCATCACCAGTACCCCCCCCACACACACACACCCATCACCAGTACCCCCCCCCACACACACACCCATCACCCGTACCCCCCCACACCACACACCCATCCCAGTACCCCATACACACACACCCATCACCAGTACCCCCCCCACACACACACCCATCACCAGTACCCCCACACACACACACCATCACCAGTACCCCCCCCCCACACACCACCCATCACCAGTACCCCATACACACACACACCCATCACCAGTACCCCCCCCCCACACACACACACCCATCACCAGTACCCCCCCCACACACACACCCATCACCAGTACCCCATACACACACACACCCATCACCAGTACCCCCCCACACACACACACCCATCACCAGTACCCCCCCCACACACACACCCATCACCAGTACCCCATACACACACACACCCATCACCAGTACCCCCCACACACACACACCCATCACCAGTACCCCACACACACACACACAACCCATCACCAGTACCCCCCCCACACACACCCATCACCAGTACCCCAATACACACACACACCCCATCACCAGTACCCCCCCCCACACACACACACCCATCACCAGTACCCCATACACACACACCCATCACCAGTACCCCCCCCACACACACACCCATCACCAGTACCCCACCACACAAACACACACCCATCACCAGTACCCCACACACACACACCCATCACCAGTACCCCACACACACACACCCATCACCAGTACCCCATACACACACACCCATCACCAGTACCCCATACACTCACACACATCACCATGAAGGGCAATGAGGGGGTCCTGCACCCCCTTCA
>WNGS01111181.1:5963935-5985174 GCA_020271785.1 Procambarus virginalis | reverse complement strand
TATTCATCAGACAGAAACAGTGAGGGAGGGTGCAGAACAAACTTAATTCAACGTTATCAACGTAAATCAACGACGATTCAACGTTAAATCAACGCAAATTCAATGCTATCAACGATATTTCAACGTTGCCCTTTACTCTGCGTCACTGGGTGGCTGTAGGGTCTTGGCTGAAGTAACTTAGACGCCATATTGGACTACCGAGGGCCCGGGTCCACAAGGAGTTTAATATGTAATGAGTACCTTGACCAAAGAGTGTTCTTACGGGGCTATTCATGCCCGTGCCACCTCTTGGGTGGCCAGACCACACACTAGAAGTTGAAGGGACGACGACGTTTCGGTCCGTCCTGGACCATTCTCAAGTCACAAGCGACTTGAGAATGGTCCAGGACGGACCGAAACGTCGTCGTCCCTTCAACTTCTAGTGTGTGGTCTGGTCAACATACTTCAGCCACGTTATTGTGACTCATCGCCTGCACCTCTTGGGTGGCTTAATCTTCATCAATCAATCAATCAATCAAGGAGTGTCAGTAGCGAGGTTACCCCTCGAATTCTCGCTGTTTTCTTCCACCAGTTCAAAAGGTATGGTCCTGAAGGACAGTAGTCTACGTCCTTGACTCATAGTCGAGGGACCCGTAAGTGCCTGTGATTTAAGCAACTGTTGTGGGAAACTTGAGCTGAAGCACAGGTTTTCTGTGCTTAAGCTGATGTGGCTTAAACACAAGAAGCATTAAAGGAATTCACAATTGCCGCTGTTGGGAATTATAAATATGTATATACAAGTTAACCTTGTATATACACCAAGCAATCTGAGTCGCTAACTACACATCTGCTTGTTTAATATTCTCCATCACAGACGCCAATAGTAATCTGGGGCCAGATTCACGAAGCAGTTACGCGAGCACTTACGCACCTGTACATCTTTCCTCAATCTTTGGCGGCTTTGTTTACAATTATTGAACAGTTAATGAGCTCCGAAGCACCAGGAGGCTGTTTATAACAATAACAACAGTCGATTGGGAAGTCTTCAGGCTTGTAAACTGTTTAATAAATGTAAACAAAGCCGTCAAAGATTGAGGAAAGATGTACACGTTCGTAAGTGCTTGCGTAACTGCTTCGTGAATCTGGCTCCAGGGCTTTTTTACACAGGAGGGTACAGGAGCAGACGACTGCTGACTCCTGTTAGCAGGCTGAGAGCTTTCCCTTCCCATAGCTCATGGTAAGCCTTACTAGCTTCCCTGGAATACGACCCGCTAAGCTTTTAACAACCAGGTACCCAATCACTGCTGGGTGAACAGAGATATACAGTTAAGGATTGGCGCCCAGTCAATCCCCTCCCCGGGCTAGGATACGAACCCAGGCCAAATCGCTGGCGAAGCGGGGGCGAGTGTCTTACCAATGCGCCAGGGTGACTTACTACTCTTGCCGTCACCGCCTGTCAAGTCATCATGTTCTGTTCATTTGCCACACCGTACAAAATACAAAGTCCTAACCTAAGCAGAAACGAACGAACCCAAACAACCTGCCTAACCCAACGTATCAATGCACAGAAATCGGGGATATTTGTGAGCTGCTCCTGTTCATAGAACTATGTAATTTATATGTTGGGGACCACTACGTACAAGATGAGACGTATTAAAATGATGGGTTTGTCAATCTGTGTAGATATATGGAGCAAGCTTCAGTAGCATAATATACACGAGATCGATGGCTTGTTTCAAGCGTAGGCCAGACATACGTGCACTTCTGCCTTGACAAGCAGAGCGCAACTCCATAGTCTCCAGAGACTTCACGGGGTTGCAACATGGAAATTCCTTTCTGAGTAGCTAAATCTAAAACAACAAGAGCTTTCTCCTCATAATTTGTTTTCCTTGCTGGTCTAGACGGCTGTCATCAACTGATCTAAAGTCACATGATGAAGGAGAGAGAACCTGCATCCAGTCCTGGCTTACTACAAGGCAGCCTCCAGTGGTACTTCGAAGGCAGCTTCAAGTGGTACTTCGAAGGCAGCCTCGAGTGGTACTTGGAAGGCAGCCTCGAGTGGTACTTCGAAGGCAGCCTCGAGTGGTACTTCGAAGGCAGCCTCGAGTGATACTTCGAAGGCAGCCTCGAGTGGTACTTCGAAGGCAGCCTCGAGTGATACTTCGAAGGCAGCCTCGAGTGGTACTTCGAAGGCAGCTTCGAGTGGTACTTCGAAGGCAGCCTCGAGTGGTACTTCGAAGGCAGCCTCGAGTGGTACTTCGAAGGCAGCCTCGAGTGGTACTTCGAAGGCAGCTTCGAGTGGTACTTCAAAAGCAGCTTCGAGAGGTACTTCGAAGGCAGCTTCGAGTGGTACTTCGAAGGCAGCCTCGAGTGGTACTTCGAAGGCAGCCTCCAGTGGTACTTCGAAGGCAGCCTCGAGTGGTACTTCGAAGGGAACTTCGAGTAGCACTGATCGTTGAACTGTGTGACTGGGGTACAGGTCCACAAGAGGGGCACTATGCCCCGTCTTGATTAATCAACGTAAATACCTTAAGTTGCAGACGAGGAGTCACAATAACGTGGCTGAAGTATGTTGACCAAACCACACACACTAGAAGGTGAAGGGACGACGACGTTTCGGTCCGTCCTGGACCATTCTCAAGTCGAAGTCCCTTAAGTTAGCTTAGCGGTCAGAGCCGTGGAAGATTGTTTACACTGTAGATAAACGCTGGTAATGCATATTACCTCCAATAATGCTCAAGGTGTTTGGAAAGCCACTTGCGAGAGGCTAAAGAAGAGCCAGACCTTCAGAGTTTAGCGGAGTATCGACCTTAAGCCCACTCAGCAACAGGGTCAACACAATGGTGTTGGGTATCAAACCAAGCAACGTTGATATCATTAGCAGTAACACTGTATAATGCGTTGGTCTCTCCGCGCTCAGGATACACTACGGAAGTCTGATTTCTTAATCTATTTAAATGTATGCAGGTAAGTTCGTCTGGTGTATATTTGATTACTGTTAAACGGCATTCCATGGCTTCCCACTTGATCCCAGGAAAGTCTTCTTTAACCATAAAAGATAATGTCTGGTTGCCTGCCTGCCTGCCTGCCTGTCTGCCTGTCTGCCTGTCTGTCTGTCTGCCTGCCTGGCCGTCTGCCTGCCTGCCTGTCTGTCTGCCCCAAGTCAGTCGCTTGGAGCAAGCACCACAAAACTTTGCCTAGTGCCCCTGTGGGCAGCTAGATGCTGCTGGAAGTGTTTCCTGCTGCGTTTCTCTCGTCTCAATCTATCAAGAAAGGATTATCCCAAGTTGCAAACTGTCTTGCAAGAATAACATTGCCTATAGCGGCTGTAGTGGACTGTTGCATGCAAACAAATCCACGTTTTGCTAGACTGATTTTGTAGACGGCTCGAGACTGAAGACAACGACTTAATTTAACCATTCCTTGGCCTAGTACAATATACTAAATTAGGCCTAATATTGTGTATATTAAGTTTAAGGCTGCTTATTTAAGCACAGGAAATATTAGGTTAATGATTTGTTTGTTGTTTTTGTTAATACTTATAAAATATCGACTGTATACATGTGTATTTTTGCTTGTGGAGGTGGGATGCCTCCTCTGCCAGAGAGCATTTACAGTATAATATTTGCATTTGTTTGTCTTCAGCAGATTACCCTCTCATGAATTGCCTTACTAGATCTGTGTACTTTATTGGCTTTATCAAAGCGGGATACGAACCGTTAGAGGTGTGAACGATGCTAGGCTTAACGCCACTTGTTCCCTTCCTCCTGACTGGACTACAGGAATGAGACTAGTCTGTCGAGCCCCGCTCCTGTGCCAGGTAAGTCCACTCCGGGCTCACCATAGCCCGTGCTACTTGCCCCGCTCCTGTACCAGGTAAGTCCACTACGGGCTCACCATAGCCCGTGCTACTTGCCCCGCTCCCGTGCCAGGTAAGTCCACTACGGGCTCACCATAGCCCGTGCTACTTGCCCCGCTCCCGTGCCAGGTAAGTCCACTACGGGCTCACCATAGCCCGTGCTACTTGGAACTTATTGTTCCCAGTAGCTGAATCTTAAAGAACAAAATGAACAAGTCAGTGGTAGGCCTACACTTCACTAAGGGAACGTGGATGATATTAAACAAGTCGGTATAGGCCTACCCTAAACTAAATGGATGATGCTATGCCCAATAAGCGAGTGGGTTAACCTACAAGTGACTATAGATTATATGAAGGAAGCTAGGCTAAACGAGTCATTGGTAGGCCTACACGTGACTATATGAATGGTTCTTTGGTAAACCTATCAGTCGTGTTCCTACCCGTGACTACACACTACGTAAATATATACCATGTTGATCACATTTGTGGGAGAGCAACACATGACTGTAGTCTGATTGGTAACAGACTATTGTATATATATATCTGACTATATATATATATATATATATATATATATATATATATATATTGTTCCCTGTATATATATATATATGTATATATATATATATATATATATATATATATATATATATATATATATACAGTATATATATATATATATATATATATATATATATATATATATATATATATATATATATATATATATATATATATATATATATTTGTTCCCTGTATATATATATATATATATATATATATATATATATATATATATATATATATATATATATACACAGACTATATTGTATATATATATTATATATATACGACTGATTACTAATGACAAATTTCTTAACACCAGCTCAAATTGATGACGTCACTAAGACAACACGGAAATGATTAGTTGTGTCAAGACGTAAACATTATGTTAATGTTAAACAAAGATTACAGCTCACAAGGTGACCACGTCGCGGAAGACAAGTGAATTCCTTCAGGTACTCCAACAAAAAACGAATATTTATAATTGCCATTAACGAGACAATGCCATTTGCCGAGACAATCTGTAACCCGACTTAAAGAACTGGATAACATGCAACTTGGAGTAATTATACATTTGCGTAGAGATTATAAGGTTTTCCGAGATGTATCTTCTAAATTAACGAATGAACCACACGATATAATGGATTTAAACAATCAGTTTTAAACACCGATTTCCAGCACAACTGCGAATCAACACCACATTTAATAATTTTATAATTAACGCTAATTATTAAACACTGAAAACCAATGTATTTTTTCCCAAAAAGTGTGGGAGATTTTTTTTCTTTTTACATAATTGAAGGACCTTGGGATACCGGGCGGAGTGCGCTGGTGGGTGAGGCAGCCTATCCTCGTTCCAGCCTCCAGGCATCACTATCCTCTCTCATCTCGGGCCACTAGCATCACACACCAACCCCAAACCACAAGAAGCGCTTACACACATACCTTTGATATTCGCTGATGATGTCTCAATAAGCCTCTTTCCACACGCAACTTTCGTAAACAAGCTCCCCTGTGAAGGCGCTGGGCCAGAGTCGCATCCACTTTGTTCCCTTACAGAGTGTTACAATCTCCGTGGCCCGTCCGTTGCACCGTGAACACGCCAAGCACAGGTCTCCGGTGAGAGCGTCTACGTATAGGGAGAGTTGGTTACAAGGAGGCGATGTTGGGATAGCCAATATGTGGGTAGACCTGCTCGCCGCCGCACACCGACACTGTCAACCCCACTGCTGGCTCGCCCAGAATGCCGCACCTCACACCCGTCCCAGTTTTTATAAACACCCGTCCAGCCGCTCCGCATTATTGCAAGTGTCCCTCTCCGCTCCATCTTTCCTTACCACACACACCTCCTTAAAATGGCAATGTTCTACAGCGAGTTACATGTTTCGAAAGGGCTTGGATAGGCTAAACGTTGAGATAGGTAGTAGTGCATTGTCGGTCTATTAGAGTGGGGGTAACTGCAGCAAAACCGCCCCCTCCACCCCCCCGCCGGAGGGGACCAGCCCACCACCACCACTACCACTAACCAGCCAGCTTCCTCAACACAAACACAGCCAATGATGCAACGCTTTGGATACCAGTTTGGTGTCCATGACAGGAAGAGGTGAAGTGGGATCATATAGACGAGCACTTACTAGCCTGACATTATCCTGTGGAAGTGGTAGATAGGAGCAGGGCGTAGGAACGACACAGGAAGCAGCGTATTTAATAGCCCACCACATGATTGACAAGTACACTGCTCACTGCTGACATTTGCCACGAAGACTTCTCTGGATTTAAAAGGACAAGACCGACAATATACTTTAATTTATGTTCAGTCGGTAAAGGTGCACTAGATAATCTTGATCTATATTATATATCTGCCACCTACACCCATCAATTTCACAACAATTAACTTTAATATCGAGGATGGCGAGTAGACTTCAAAATCTTACTTCCTAAGCGCATTTTTTACATTGTTTTGCCAGGCTAGCTAGAGTGAAAGTGCTTAGCAGGAGTGCACACCCCCTCAACCAGGAAGGGCGCGTAAGGACGATCACTGGCGAGACTTCATAACGGGTTGGTAGTATGAGGCTTGCATGTCGGCCTGTGTTCTAGCGAGGTGAGGTGTGGAGATGTCTGCTCCACCCCCGCACTCCCCTAACCTCTCCTCTCTGCTGTATACACCTGTAACACCTGTTTCTAGCAGGCGAAGAGGTAGAACGGCCTATTGACAGCTCGAGTGCATGGGGGAATTGTGTAAAATCCTGGTTTGTGTCTCGGAAAGGCTGCAGGATTCAAGTAAGTTCAGTAGAACTTCTGGTTGCAATTCTTTTACCATGTCGTAACGCAGTCGATTAAGACAGCGTCTGGGATGTTCTCGGACGTAGGTTCGAACCCTCGTCACGGCCCTTCTGGATTTATTCACCTGTTTCTAGGTTTGATGTTGGTCTTAAGACCTAACAACCGCGAGTGGGCTGTTAAGGCCACCGCATTACTGACCAACCAGCAACGTGCAGATTGGGAATGTGAGAATATAAATAGGGATTAAAGATTGTTAAATGGTATTTGCAGGAAATACTGTGTGAATAAGTGACCTTATGGCCAAAAACAGCCGTGCTATACCGTGTAAAAACTATGTAACATAACTAGTATATTAAATTTGTTGTATTTAATTATTTATATTTAATTTCTAATAAATAAGTACTATGAATAAGGGCGTTTTTATTCATTTATTTTAACTTTCTAATTATTTAATTATAAGAAAATATGAAAATTAGACTATATATCATGTAACACAAGGAGTGATAAATAATTTAATGAGATAAAAGAAAAGTCATTAAAGAAATAATCATAATATATTCTCAATTTTATATTTTTTTCGTGACTGTACCTCAACTCCTGCAGGTCGGCGTTCGATCCCCGACCGTCCAAGTGATTCGGCACCATTCCTTCCCTCCGTCACATCCCAAATCCTTATCCTGACCCCTTCCCAGTGCTATATAGTCGTAACCCGCCAAACACACACCGAAACTACGACGTTGGTACAACGTTCGAACAAGTTTTACCGCCTCCTAACCAGTTATAATAACCAATATAGCCAGTTGTAACAACGTTCTAATACGTCATAAACACATAAAGCCAAGATGTAACAACTTTATTACATGTTGTAACAAGCGGAAAATAGAGACAGTTTCGGTTTGTGTTTCCAGGGAATGGCTTGGCGCTTTCCCTTCGCCAATTTCCTTAATTTAGGATTATTCCCTTTCCCCTTAACCGGTTCCCGTACCTGGCCTTAGGCCTAAATTTAAACACACACAAAAATGAGTATATAACTAGAGTGTGGATCTCCGGGTGAGGATTTACCTGTGTTCCCAGATGAACCAGGACGAAGAATTTGATAATTTGATTCATTCCTTCTGAAGATTTATTAATATACGAAAGTACCTAAGGAAATTCCCGTTTCAACTCTTCCTCCGTGGTCTGACACTGTCGTATATATATACAGTATATGACAGTGTCAGACCACGGAGGAAAACTGAAACAAGAACTTCCCCAAGTACTTTCGTATATTAATACAACCTCGCCTACACTGCCAGATATTACCAATATGCGGTGATGGACCGCCAGAAAGTTCCAATATGTAGTGATGGACCGCCAGAAAGTTCCAATATGTAGTGATGGACCACCAGAAAGTTCCAATATGTAGTGATGGACCGCCAGAAAGTACCAATGTGTAGTGATGGACCGCCAGAAAGTACCAATGTGTAGTGATGGACAGCCAGAAAGTTCCAATATGTAGTGATGGACCACCAGAAAGTTCCAATATGTAGTGATGGACCGCCAGAAAGTACCAATGTGTAGAGATGGACCGCCAGAAAGTACCAATATGTAGTGATATTGGTACTTTCTGGTGGTCTATCACTACATATTGGTGTTTTCCACCAAATAGTTACTGTAAGTACTTTCATTTTAGGAGGATAGGCTGGTTATTTCAATAAAGTTGAAATGGCGACTTCTTCATTAGGCCTGGGACATAAAATTGTATACTTCTCTAAGTGAGGTTCACAAGTTCACCTAGGTATACTGTGTTCCAAAATTGCCAGCAATTCTCCCATCATAGCTAAGAAATTTTAGCTATATGTATTTATTATATATTATAGCTGTGTTAAGTGTTCATCATTTGAGTAGAATAGAAGCATTGTTGCTTTTGGTTTGTGCTGTTGGCTATGTTCTCCTGTTGGAATATTAACATATTATGCCTGATAGTACAGGTGATAGATAGAAAGTGATTATAAAATGATTGATCTCTGAATTAATTATTTTTTTATTGATACACGATTGAGCTTTAGTGAATAATCTGATTAGTTACTTGTTTGGATTGAGTGACAAGATTAGACAATAATTTTCTCCCCTTATTAAGATTTTGTTAGCAAGAATCCAGTCAGTTAACAGTGCGTTAATAGCCCAGTTCGAGTAATTACTAGTTAATTTCAAGTCATTAGACACCTTCATTATCCTTCCCGGCTTCAGTGGCGTGTGAAGAGGCTTTGTCAGGGCATGAATAGCGGGTTTAATACAAAAAAAAGTGGAGTTTCCTAATCTCTTCCGCCTCTGATCACTCCTGGACAGGATATTTGTTGAAAAACTCGAAAATTAGACTGTGGTAGAAAAAGATGATGCTGTGCACCTTGTGTGGTACCTGTGCACCTTGTGTGGTACCTGTGCACCTTGTATGGTACCTGTGCACCTTGTGTGGTACCTGTGTACCTTGTATGATACCTGTGTATCTTGTACGGTACGTGTATACCTTATATGAGTGGCGAGCATATGGCGTTGGCGCTATATAACATTCTAAATAATATATACAATGAAACTCGAGGTATATACTTAATATTACCACAGCATATACGTTAGAACTATTCAATTAAACTAATCAAAAGAACAATGTTCTATTTCGACATGTTTACTGATATGGAGTAGCCTAATATATATATATATAGTTACATGATTTTGTATGAACAAGGCAAGATTTGAAAGCTCCAAAAGCCTTGATCAATATAATGATTTTGTTCCTGTTCAGCTGAGAAAAAGTGGCAAGAAAAGCAGTCCAGGACAAGGTGCAAACCCCTGGGAGTCTACCTGTAGTCTTGGTGGCGCAGGGGTAAGACGCTCCCTAGCCCCTTACGGAGTCCTAGCCGGGGAGGAACTAACTTAGGACAAATGCTTAACTATTTACCTTATTTCATCCAGTATTGGCTTGGCACTTGGTTGTAAACCGAATGGCAGGTCGCGTTCCAAGGAAAAATGAAGAGGGAAAGCTCTAAGCTTCCTCATAGGAGTCAGAAGTCGTCTGTTCCAGCACCCACCTGTTTGTAAACAAAAGAAACTAAGGTTTAGTGTTATTGCTCCGTACTGTACATATATAAACATTAAACTATGTAATTAGCTTATCAAGACTGTGATTTGCTTAACAAAATGGATATTTTGGTTCATTTGCTGAGCCTATCATAAATGTACCTCTGTAACCTCTCCCACAGCCGCCCATAGGAAGATTATACATAACCAGTAACCTAGTCTCTTCAGGGTCGGTTTTATTGAATAGAAAGATGCATTAATCCCAAACCTTGCTTTACTAAAATCGGTCTTGTGGCACGTTGCCCTTAAACCTGGCCTTTCTAAGTTATGTCACGTACTGTACGCTTATATAATTTTATTGTGTTTACAATTTTGTTCCCGTTTCCGTAATGCATGACTGATTCTCTTAATGACATTAACAGGAATATATTCAGCCAAAGGTGAACCTCACATCTCGGTGTGTATACACTAAGAGTCAGTATACTTTAGTCCTGGACGAAAGTGTTGGTTGGTCAATATGTTATTATGGTGGCCTAAATAACCCCCGAGAGGTTGATAGTTCTAAAACCCAACACCAAATCAAACGACCTTAACGACTATATATGTGGGCAGCACCCGTAAATCAACATGGTGATTAGGCTTCGTTTAAGGTGATTTCAAGGCAAAGTTAAGGTTAGTTGTACAAGCAAATGTACTTCATGTTAGAAGTTGGGAAGAGATTTGACTCTTGATAGCCAACCCGCCTTCTTAATAGTACATTGCATTTTGACGTCTACTTCTCCAACGGTTAATAACTGGTGTGCTAAAAACCATAGGGGCTCTCGAAACTGACGCGATGTCCCGTTTTCTGTTGGTGAATCCTAGGGTAAACTAGGTTCCGGCAACTGAGTACATCAGTTTAGTGTGAGTGTGTGTGTGTATCTTTACTATTTGAGCCTGCAGAATCGAGCTATTAGCTCTTGGACCCCGCCTTTCTAACCAATCTATTTTTCCTCTATTATGTCTACTACATATATTTCTCTAACACGCGCGCACACACACACACACATCCCCAGGAAGCAGCTCGTAGCAGCTGTCTAACGCCCATGTTGTTGTTTTAGATTTAGCTACTCAGAACGAAGTGTCCATGTAGCACGGGCTATGGTGAGCCCGTAATCTAACTCCCAGGTGATCATAAGGCGCTCTCTAAGACACCCTGGTCCCCTGTAATTCTTTCCTCAGTCATGGTAGCTTTATTTGCATTTATAGCTCCGAAGCTCTGAGAGGTTGTTTATAAAAAGCATAACATCGGGTTATGAAGAGGTTAATTGCTTGAAATACAGAAGTTACACTTGTTTTATACCGGATTGTTTTATATCTTGGATTTCTGGGTCAAAATAAATAAATAATAAATAAATACGTTTATTCCGGTAAGGTACATACATACAAGTGAATTTTACATAAATTGATCGATTTATAGATAGAGCTAGTACATACAATGCCTAAAGCCACTATTACGCAATGCGTTTCGGACAGGAAAATGTCGTCGTAACGCCAAACTAATGTCTTATTTATAATCCTCGTGGTTGACTAATCCGAAAAAGTATTTGATTACATGATTCCACGCGCTCTGGTTCAACATTAATTGTTTAGGATGGCTCCGGCGGCCATCTTTGATTTTGGCCTCTAGCGAAAAGTGCCGATATTTTTTGGAAGCCCACGACGGCAAAATTGCTTTATAAAAGGTGAATAGCAGTCAAATCAATCATCAAACTTTACTATGTAAGAATGATCACATAATTGAACTTCTTGACCCAACTAATAGAAGGAGTTGCAATGCGTCCCCATTAGCAATGGGTTGGGCTCTTGGCCCATCCCATTGCTAATGAGTTCAAGTCTAGTCTTGAGAATCTTTGGATAGACATTTATCCCTCTGAATTTAAGCCTATTTTCTATCCTCGATATCCACACGGTTCGTTTGTTATTTTTGTGATAACTCTCACGGGGTTTGTTGCGTATGTGAACTCTGAGCTTTAAACTTGACATTTACTCACGAAATTGAGGTCAATTTCAAAAATGCATTTCCTGACTCATTAATTACTAATGTTGGTCGTCAACATCCTGTTTTTTTTGTTGAATACTTATATTCATGGTATTAGACACATTAGTCAAGTTTTTGCCCTAATATATTTCAGTTTAATATAATTAAAACTATTGCTTTGAATGTTTGTTCTGATTACAAATTATTTGATGTTTAAGTTAACTCCTTGCACGAACTCTTTCAATCAAATGCTTTTCCAGGCAAAGTTTTTGACAAGATGTCGAGGAAATATTTAAATACAAAATGTTTACCTGTTATTAAAATTCCCAGTCTCAAATTTGTTAAATTTCCTTCAATGGGTACTATTAGCTGTCACATTAGACAGGAACTTCACAATATTCTTAGTTTTGAGCTCTGATGTCCAATAGAGCTTGGAGAGGATGTGGGAGGAAGAAGGATGGGGCGATGAAATTCTTGGAAGAGCATCTGGATGTGGAGAGAGAAGGCTTGAAAGTTCGGTTCTTAGACATTCCTAGTTTGTGTTTATCAACAATCACTCTACTGGAAACTATTGTTATTGTTGTTGTTTTAGAGCTCTATTGTTTTAGAGCCTGTGTCATCCGTCTGCTTCTCTTCTGTTTCTCTTTCTTGGCATGTATTTTTTTTAACAAGTTCAGTGATGATATTTTGTAAATCATGATGCTTTTTCGCGTTGATCTATTAACTCCCTCCAGGAGGTGTTCCGCAGTTCCTCTCTCATTCCTTCATGGAATCTTCAAGGGTGGCATAGAAAGTAATCACCCAGGACCTTGACAAGGTTTTTTTTTTTTATAATTGTAATCCATCTTATAGTACTGTATTGTGATCGCAAGACGGGGTTGAGCTTCTTCCCTACTTGATCGATCATGTCCTCTTCTCATGCTAACACAAGATATAGTGGGCTCGTAAGATATTTAAATATAGATATCTACATATCTTACGACACAAGCTATATAGATATAGCCCACCTTGTGTGGGCTCTGCCACACGCTGAGTGAGAAAGGAGGCTTGAACTAGGTCAAGAAATTGTTCTCCTTCCGACTGTGGTGTTGGATTCACCCAGTCTATTGTCTGGTGATAGAATTCACCCATTATATGGGTTTGAGTTTCAGAGGCTACGTTGATCACATTATGCAGATCAGAATTGCATTCTTCCATTGTTAGTTCTCTGCCATTTGAGCTGGTATATTGCACCATACAGATTGAACCAATTTAGAAAGAAATATTTGAAAATGAAAATCGATCTGTCTCTTAAGCAAATCGGGCCTTGCTTACTAGGACAAGTAGTGCGGTTCTGGTTATCTGGTACAACATGTAATATTTCCCATTGTTGGGGACAGTAAGCCTGTATATATATACTTTAGACTTATATCGAGTTCCCCCCCCCCCCAAGGTCGAATTACCTACCCTCCCAGTATACAACCCCACAACAGCTGTCTAACTCCCGAGTACTTATTTACTGACAGGTGAATATAAGCCTTATGTGACAGGAAACGTGGCCAACCAGTTGCTCCTCTCGGGGATCGAATCCGGCACTCCAGGTGCGAGCGGGGAACGAAGCCACAACACTACAGGAAAACAGCGTGAGGCAGGTCAGAGCGCTGCGAGATGCCGACCTTGATCTTTACCTATTGTTAAAGGAAGCCCAAAGTGACCTAAGAATAGCTTACCGGAAGTTATGAGCTCAAGGGATGTTAAACAAGTCCTAAGCGTGTCACAAATTAAGCTGAGAGGACTGCAGTCATACATAATAGATACATTAGCATACAATGGGTAAATATTTGCGTAAATGAGCTGGTGAATCACCAGGCTGAAAAGTAAGTTTTGTTTTTTACAGTCATCAAAGCACCACTGGTTGACATATGGCGATGTTTTACAGCGACCCACAAACACGCTGCGGGGGCACACAAGGCTAGGCTTCAAGTTCCTGCACCACTCTGGTTCACATTTAAATGCCACCACTACAGCAGCGGCTGCCAGGACGCGTTCATTGGGTCCTCCACAGTGATCCCTTCTCTCCTGCACCAGCAAGGTCACCTGGTTCCCCTGGCGGCGTCCAGACAAACACACACACACCAGTGCACTCTAACCAGGTGGACCCCCTGAGAGTTGTATACTGGGTTACATCTGGAGTTGTATATACTGGTTTACAATGCTGTTGTGATAGTCAACCCCAGCTCACAATTCCGAGGGTTTAACGGATTTAAAAACCACATCAGTCCCGAGGCTTGCTCCAGCTTAGGGAGCAGGGGCGAGGATAGGTCGTATGGATAGCCTCGCCTCCTTGGTTTTGGTTAAGTAGGATTAGGCTAGATTAGGTTGAATTATTAGGTTTAGGTTAAATTGGATTAGGTTAGGTTGTATCAGGTTAGCTTAGGTTAGGTTGGATTAGATTGTATTATGTTAGGTTGAATTAGGTTTGTTTATAGAGTATCAATGATGTAGGGGGGAGGTACATACTTTTCACAGGGCCTAGTCCCTACTGGAATAATAATTACCCACTGTGGAAGGTAATAAAAAGGAGATTGGGGACTGGCAGGAGCCCCGGGCGTCACACCGGTGAAAGTCCCAACCATTACACGCAAACTGTATTAATAATTCCCAACCCAAATTGACCCTAAACTAAGGATTACGTGGCAACGGGTCACGCAACGAGGCGAAATGATTACTCAAACGGCTCACAGGTGAAAGGAATGGGAAAACAACTAAAAGTTTAACTAGCTCTCAATAGAGGTAAAAGTTGCCTCTACAAGCCTAATGGAGAAAATTGTGTTGAGTCTATGCTTAGTCAAACAACTGCTTTAAAAATTTAGTTTCTCTAACATTTTTACTTTAGATGCAGTACATGTATTGAATAAATTAAATATGATATACAGTTTTATTCTGAATTGAATCTTAATTAGCCGCTTATCTTAACCTAACCAAACTTGCATATCTAGCTAGTATTTGGTTCTACCTCTAGAAGGTAAAAAATAAGCCTTTCTTATATGACAGTAAGCCTGTTGACCAGACCACACACTAGAAGGTGAAGGGACGACGACGTTTCGGTCCATCCTGGACCATTCTCAAGTCAATTTGAGAATGGTCCAGGACGGACCGAAACGTCGTCGTCCCTTCACCTTCTAGTGTGTGGTGTGGTCTGGTCAACATTCTTTAGCCACGTTATTGTGCCTCATCGCCTGACAGTAAGCCTATTTTGGTCAGTAGCATGTCATCGGAATCAAGCATTATGATATCCTAAATAGAGTTCCCGGCTGCACCAGGATATATCTCTGCCCAATCCCCTCTCTCATCGCTATTCCCCTATCACCTCTCCTTCACTCTCTCCTTCCTTCCTCTCTCGGAAAAGTAATACTGCGAAGCGCTGGAAATCTGCTAAAAATTCTACAAAAAACACATCGCCAGTTTCAAACTTCACGAAAATCGTAGGAAGTGCATGAGGATTTCCCCGCAGACGCTACGATCCCGGGCCCCAGCAGAGAATGGACAGTTTAAAAAGACCACACGACCCCAAAAATGGATATCACAGAGCCCAGCTTTAAAAAAGTAGCGGACGTAATTAGACGGACCTTTTAATTACCCAAAGCTACACAAATTTACTCAAAGTTATCCAAAGCTTCCTAGTTTTACGTAAGTAATGAAGAAATATGATATATTTACTCACTATAATGTTGATGCTGAAGGTAGAACATTAAAAAAAAACTTATTTTTACTTTGAAATATTAAAGTTTATGACGAAATTAGACGAAGCTATGTGGCATGTGAGGCAATAGGAAGTCGAGGATCCAAACGACAATGTTGTGGAGATAATTATTTAAGATATATTGTTGCCTAGAGGTTATATTAAGTTAAGATTGGATAGATTAAGAGAAAATCGCAAATCTGACTCATGAGATTTTTTTTCCTCAGCGTTTTTTTTAGCCGAATTCAAGCTCTGCACATATTTGGAGTATGAAATTACGACTTTTTATACCGAAAAAATGCCAATTAGTGACAACGGCGATTTATCACATTTTACCCTAACCCCCCTGCAGTTTTCAAAATATCTGAAATGTGGGAAATTTGACTTATAAGCGTAATTTTTGAGCCGAATTCTGACTCTCTGCACCAATTTTCATTCTCAAATTACGAATTTTAAACGGAAAATATGCCAATTACTGAAAACGGCGATGGGTCATATTTTGCCCAAACCCCCCTGCAGTTTTCAAAATGTCTGAAATGTGGGAAATTTGACTACTGAGCGTGATTTTTGAGCTAAATTCTGACTCTCTGCACCTATTTTCATTTTCAAATTACGACTTTTTATACTGAAAATATGCCAATTACTGAAAACGGCAAAAGGTCATATTTTGCCCAAACACCACTGCAGTTTTCAAAATATCTGAAATGTGGGAAATTTGACTCTTGACTGTGATTTTTGAGACGAATTCTGACCCCTCCCACTCTCACTTGCAGCACCAACAAATAGGAACAAACTCTAGTGTACCCAGAACAGGGCCCTGAGATGGATGTTCCAGACCCACTGGCAGGACTTCACCACTAGTGAAGCCCTGCATGCAACCCTTCCTCTTAAAAAGAACGTCACTTTTGGCTCGTATGCGCGATATGGCCAAATTTGGACGTAATTTGAAATGAAATCGACTCACAAAAGTGACGTTCTGTTCCGTTTTCTATTCGAGTCGTCCGGCGTACGCGCAGAGGTTATTAGAGGACACTTTAAATTAACGTTTTTCATAACGTTTTGAAACTTTATGAGAATTTCCTGCCCACCTAACCTATCAGAGGACCCTTAACTTACTGTTGAAACAAAAAATCCTAAATTTATTTTCATATTTTTTTCATTTTCAAATTACGTCCAAATTCGGCCATACGGGCAAACGGCCAAAAGCGACGTTCTTTTTAAGAGGACAGGTCGCCATTCTATCTCTGAACATAATCTGTGACATTATGGGGAAGAAACAGATCACAAGAATTCTCACCTACCACGACAACTAGGACACCTTCCTCAGAAACACCCTTAGTAGACCTACAAATACGCACAACCTTTTTAACCTGATCTACGACCCACCCCTCTGCTCCGTCATTTACATGACTCCTCTCTCCTCCTATACCACTACTCAATTACCCAGCTCCAAACTACCCACCCTCCTTAACTCTTCTGTTTAGGGGGGGGGGAAAGAAACCTGTTAGCTCCCATTTGCTAGTGACTCTGGGTGGAGAATGATGCTAATTAGCAGAATCCAAGACCACAACTGGTGTGAGCCTCCAGGGCACACCCAGATGAGGGCCGATATCTCCGCGGGTGCGCTGAAAATCGTTGTGCTATCACAAAATTCAGATTCCTTGCCTCCATTGGTTAGTCTGTTCATAACATTTTAATGCTATGCAGCTGGGTCTAGCCCTGGCACTTTACCTCATCCAAAAAAACCTTCCTCTCACCCCCACTAATTCTTCCCCTATCCCCACTTGGGCTCATCCTACAGGGTGTCTTGACCTATATTTAATTGATTGATAAGTGTGGTGAGGAAAAACAACAGAGTAGCCTACACCGTCTGCAGACTTAGACCCATCGGTGAAGATGGAAACAGTGTGGGAGTGAGAAGAGAAGTGCTCAAGGTAAAAGCATTTCAGAATCGTTGGAGTGGTAAAAGCTTTAGTGACCCGGGTCAGGGATGTACAAAATTTTGGAAGGGGGACTCTCCACGGGGGCAAGGACGGAGGAACACGAGGAGAAAAATTGGTAATACGAACCAAAAGAGAATCCTGCAAGCAAGACAACCGGACAGAAAGAGGAAGGTGGTGAAGAGGAACAGGAACTACAGGAGGGGTAAAAGTCAAAGCACGACAGAGGCGAGAGTAAGGATGTTGCAAGGACCACGCAAGATAGCGAAGACAGGAGCGATCACGGCCGTCCTGGAGAGATGGGAAGCCAGTGTCAACATACAAGCTGAGGGCAGGAGTCGAACGAAAGATACCAGAGCCGAGGCGCAACCCAGTATGATGCAAAACATCAAGACTGAGGAGAGTAAAAGAAGAGGCAGACGAGTAAACAGGGCAACCATAATCGAGTTTAGACAGTACGAGAGAGGAATGTAAAGAGAGGAGCATGCGCCTATCCGCACCCCAAGAAGAACGGGACAAAACCTTAAGGAGGTTAAGGGCCTTAGAACATTCAACACGGAGGTAAGAGATATGGGGCGACCAAGACAAACGAGTGTCAAAGATTAACCCCAAAAGCTTAGCAGAATCCTTGTACACAAGGGGATAACCATAAAGCGACAGAGGGACGAAGAATGACACGCTTTCGAGTAAAAGTCATTGCACAAGTCTTAGACGTAAAGAACTTGAAGCAATGATCGGTGGCCCAAGACATGGCATCAATCGCAAGTTGAAGCTGCCGTTGAAGGAGAGGCGAATCATCACCCCGACAACAAAGGGCAAGATCATCGACATAGAGACCGGAGAAAACGCCAGAAGGAAGAGAGGAAAGTAGACCATTGAGGGCAACCAGAAAATGAGTCCCGAGGTCCTGAGGAGGAGGAAGAGACTACCGAGAGGGCGGTCAAGGACAGCAGTAGGAGGGGCAGAAACCGGGGAGCGCACCTCAGCTAGGGCAGTAACCTAGAGGGAAGCGGGAGCCAAAGAAACCTTCATAGCAGGAACAGGAGAGCTCGACCACCGAAACGGGAGGACGAGGACGAGCACCACGACGAGGTCCCGATTATCAGGGACAGTCTCTCACTGTGGAGAGCCAATAGTAGGGGCGCAGGGGGACAAAGAGCACCCCCCCAGCCAGCCCCGTTAACCATGGCAGGAGCACTGGAGCACCATACTTCCCCCCCACCTCCACTCAGTAGTAGTAGTAGTAGTAGTAGTAGGCATCCATCAGTCTCAGGAGACTATGGAGTTGCGCTCTGGTTGTCGGTCTGGAGTGGCCTCACCAGGGCCCAAAGCCAGGGTAGGTTGACTCGGGGCAGAAACTGTTACCCAGGCAGCAGGTCCCCCCCCTCTCTACGGCGCTGAAAGTCTCCACACAAGGCACATTATAAAGGGGAGACACACTTGGAACCTGCCACGAACACCGAGACAGGCTGCCAGTCGTCTGAGCTATCACCCCCATCATCCCGCGTCACAACAGAACTCTCCGACGGGTGCACCTTCAAAGCACGGCGCCCGAGAACCGCAGCACGACGGGAGACATCTCCCTTCATGTAGGATGCAGTCGCACCTCTACAGATTTCTAGTATCGGCTCTTGATACTGGTAATGGCTCAAAAGGGCCACCTACGGGCTGTTCATGCCCGTGCCACTTTTTTGGATGGCTTAATCTTCATCAACCGCAGCATCCACAACCGGGAACACCGGACCACACACCGCAGGAGACAGCCCCTCGGTGACATCCAGAGCGACACGAGATCGTATCCAGGGACGGAACAGGCAGGGGCGACCTGGAGCGTCAGCCCAAACTCCCCCGTCAACACCTACATCCGCACCCAGGTGAGCCGCAGGATTCAATATCGGGGCATCAGCCAGCAGGGAAGCAACACATCCCAGCACTTAGAGACAGATCCGGGGATGACAGCAGGGGAAAATCCTCCTCTCGAAGTGGTTAATTGGGGTGACCCGGCGCTCACAAACCGCAGCCTGGTGGCCCGGTAGGCCGCACCTTAACATGTCTGGGGGCTGGCCCGCGTGAAACACACAAATAGGGAACCCCAACAGCATGATGGAGGTCGGTATAGGATCCCTTAGGCACATGGCATGAGTACGGGGGTCCCACACAGGACCCCCTTTCACCTCCCGGTGGTGACGGCGTTCATCCTCAAATGAAATACCCCTTCCTAACGGCCAAAGTACCGACGTAGAAGGTCCTCGGGGAACTCGAAGGGTGTTCCATGCACCGCCACATATGTCGTCGTACCACAGCGATCAGAGAAAGTCACCAATCCACCATCACCAGGAAGAGTGAAAGAGCACCCATCATAGCGCACGACGAGATCACAATAAATCTCCAAGGATCCCAACTTTACAATCACCCGCCTCCCAGCAAGCAGCTGCACACAGCCTCCATAGGAACATGTCGAGTAACACCACCTTCACTGCCTGGTAGGACGCATTCCCGGGAAAACTCCAAGCCAATCGTTCCTGCCTGACGACAGGGGCACAGGCCCCACCATCCTGCAGAGCGTCACGGCCCCAGGGGCCTCTCAGGAAAACACGGCACGCAAGCCACCTCAGCAGCTACACCCGGGTCTGCACACCACGTCGGGTTGACAACTGCCATACGAGAACAAACCCATTTTTAATACACAGCATGCGTAAGTTGATGAATGCGTCAGGGGAGGTTCGGCCACTGCTTTAACCATCCTAGTGTGAGGAAGGGTTGGTGGCTCCTCCCACAAAACATCATCATAGACTAGTTCGAATATTACCTTCACTAAAATGCAGTACAAAAGTTTTTCATGTAGTCTTTGTACAAGGAAACCACCGATCTTTTATTTCAGGTTTATTGATATCAAAAGGACAAATGCAGGTTAAGATGGCAGTGTGCTGAACGAGTGAGGGCTCACAGGAAGCGGTGGGGATCGTAGGCGTAACCCCTGTACCACGTCCCCCTGCAGGGCGGCCTCGTCCGAGTACTGAGCCACAACCATCAATGTCAACCATTAGACATGGAGAATACAATCACAAGGATTTCAAATTTCATTGGTTAAATTATTCATCTTTGTTACACAGAGAACATATGAACAGGACCAGCTAAATGGAACTACTATTCTAAGTTTAATGAGTTCTTTCACAAGAACGCCCAATATTATTAGGAATCATACAAGGAGTGTTAACCTCATTACAGTTTACAATGTGTAAACCACACATGTATTCTCTTCCCTCCCCCCCCAGCAGCATGTATACTATGGTTTACAATATTACCCAAACTGTATTCACCTAGTGTGCTTGCGGGGTTGAGCTCTGCTCTTTCAGCCCACCTCTCAACCAATCAATTCCCCCCCCCCATCCTCCAAGGAAACAGCCCGTAACAAATGTCTAACTCCCAGGTACCTATTTACTGCTAGGTAACAGGATATCAGGGTGAAAGAAACTACTCATTTGTTTCCGCCATGGCCGGGGATCGATCCCCGTCCTTAGGATTACGAGTCCCAAGCGCTGTCCACTCGGCCACAAGCTCGTGTGTAATGCTGTGCAATGAACGAATGTATTCAGCCCACCAATCCCTAACCCTCTAAAAATTATTTGATCAAGATATTCATCATTATTTAAGCTGCAAGACAATTTTATTGTGTGTTCCAGTTTAAGACTAACCATTACCAACAAAGACACTGGATCTCTGGAAACATAACTTTTAGTTACCTGTGTAATAGAGAGAGAGGTCTTTGGGCACCTACCGGAGGAGCTGCACATCCTCGCTGGAGGCAAACTTGCAGAC
>WNGS01111181.1:5926160-5945474 GCA_020271785.1 Procambarus virginalis | reverse complement strand
CACACACACACACACACACACACACACACACACACACAAACACAAACACACACACACACACACACAAACACACACACACACATAGGTAGCCAGGTAGCCTGGTGGATTGCGCGCAGGACTTGTAATTCTGTGGCGCGGGTTCGATTCCCGCACCCGGCAGAAACAAATGGGCAAAGTTTTCTTTCACCCTGAATGCCCCTGTTACCTAGCAGTAAATAGGTACCTGGGAGTTAGTCAGCTGTCACGGGCTGCTTCCTGGGGTGTGTGTTGTGTGGTGTGAAAAAAAAAAAATAGTTAGTGTAGTTAGTAAACAGTTGATTGACAGTTGAGAGGCGGGCCGAAAGAATAAAGCTCAACCCCCGTAAAATACAACTAAGTGAATACAACTAAGTGAATACACACACCTTACCATGGGTACATACTTCAGGGATACCTCTGATGTTTACAAATCTATAGAAATTAAATTACACAAGTTAGTAATAGTGGGAACACACAGAGATGGTAGATGGCATCCTCCCAGGAATGACTCAGACCACAAAGAACAATCATGGTAAGATGAAGAAACAATTTTGTTTGAACAATGCCTTCTTACAAGACATGTTACCGGGTGCAAGCTACCCAGTTACAGTAACTACCATTAGGGCTAACGAGCGGCTGACAGACCACCACTAGGCTACCCATGTGAGTGGGGAACTGGAGCCAGCACCAGTACAACTCGTGAACATAACCAAACTTCCTCAACTGTGTGCAAGTTGCAGCAGCTAAGGAACTCATTCCCATCACTAGTTGGTGGCTGGTTCCAAGCTATATCACTTGCAGAAGTACCCCAAAGCTCTTTTGCAATGTTTGTACAGCTCTGATTGATACATTAATTGAAATTGATTAAACTAAACCATTTATAAATCATGCTGTTATTTTTGTTGCACAGAAAACATAAGAATCCATCGGAAGAAAATATGTATTCGGTCAGTTGCATTTGATTGCAGTTTATTTGCAATTCACAGAATGTGGGATATCTTGCAAGAGTGCAATATCAGTAAACTTGGGTTCCGATGAACTGCTTTTTCTTGTAAGAAGTGTTTCTGCCGGCGAGGAATTTTTGTCAGTAAACATTTGCCGTGAGCCTCGCTTTGGTTGGCCTTGTAGGTGATGACGCGAGCAGGAGAGGTGTGGGGGGTGGGGTGTGTGGGGGCGAGAGAGGGGGGGGTTGGAGGATGAGGGGGGTTGGTTGGTGATCGTGGGTGAAGGGACATTGGAGGGGTGAGGAAGTGGGATTGGTGGATGAGAGGGAAGGGTGTTTAGTTGGTGAGTGGTGTTTGAATGGGTATGAACGAGGGTATTGGTGAGGATTCAGGGTCGTTTGTGGGTGATTATGGTGGTGGTGATGATGCTGGTGGTAGTATATAGTGGTGGTGGTGGTGGTGGTGGTGGTGGTAGTATATGGTGGTGGTGGTGGTGGTGGTGGTGATGATGCTGGTGGTAGTATATGGTGGTGGTGGTGGTGGTGGTGGTGGTGGTGGTGGTGGTGGTGATGATGATGCTGGTGGTAGTATATGGTGGTGGTGGTGGTGGTGGTGGTGGTGGTGGTATGTAGTGATGGTGGTGGTGCAGGGGGTGTGGGATTCATTATAAGTTTGGAGGTGTGTTGTCAACGTCATGTGTTGAGCAGCAACGGCGGGCCTTGCAGTTGCAACCTCAGTCACTCCTCTCCCGTGGTTAATCCGTCCTCCCATGTTCCTTCCTCACATGATCCTTTCTTGCTCCCATGGTGCTTCCAGATCAATATACACACACACAGCCTGCAGCAAACAATGTAAGTACACGGTCTGCAAGACTGTATACACGTATACAGCTTGCAGTAAGGCAAATACTCGACCTGCAACAACACAATATACACCTGCAGCATGATATACGCGCATGACCTGCAACACAATATACGCGTACGGCTTGCAACACCATAATGCACATACACTGTGTTGGTGTTGATTTAAGAGCGACGACGATCGCGGGATCGGATGCGCCCCGTCGGGCGACTGACTTGTACCCGTGAAGGGTTAATCGCGAAGCCTAATGGCGGAATGAATGTCGCTTTTCAGCGGAAAATTAATGTGCCTCGCGGCCAATAAACACACAGATGGGCAGGTGATTGGGGAGCCCCAGGAGTCCTTCAGGGTGACAAGCACCGGCCCCGCTCCACACAGAGAACACCGGGTAGCAAAACCAAAAAGTCGGTTTTCGGTTTTTAAAGTAAAATGCAAAATGTCATTCAGTGTTTTCCGGCAAAGCAGATGCCAGGCGCCCACCACGGCTGAGGGCACACCGGGAGCCCACCAAGACCCAGCACTTCTCTGCCAAGCCGGCGTCGAACACCGTCACCGAACACCGTCACCGAACACCGTCACCTCGCTGGGACAACCAGCCAGAACACGTTCGAAATCTATCAACTATCCTGTGACCCAAGGCGATATGTGCGCCAGGCGTCGTAACAATCCGGACCGTTGAATTGAAATGCCAAAGTTGTATCAAAATCGCGACACGGAACGTTATCCGGCGGGGCCCCCTGGCGGAGCAGGTGTCCAGACGTCCGCGTGTCGTCAAGGCTGAACCAGGAGTCCCCCTACACATTGTATTGATAGCTCCATTCTTCCAGGACAAGGCATTCCCCATTTTCTTTAATGCTACACACAGGTCTAACTTCTAACTTTTGTCACGTTCCGTCCTCTAACTAACGAGCCGCCTCGTTTAAGCTTGTAACGGGTTATATAAAGTGTCGTAATTTTGCCATTTATTTTATCAGATTATGGCCACTAAATCGGATACGTTTTAGAGCAGGAATATAAGGAAGGGTCGTAGAAATGAGAACGTCATGACTCGATTTTCTTGAATTCTCTCTCGTTATCGAAACGATTCTATTCGTTTTTATTGGTAATAGAGAAGTTGTTGACAGTGAGAGGATGAGAGGGAGGACAAGAAACTTATAAACCTTTATCTCTGATATAAAGGCTTATCAGTTATAACAGTCAAACTAGGCTGCAACTAGGTAATTTGTGTGTAAACTAGCGAGATCTAACAGTTACTTTGCCAAACTCGACTTAAGTAAATGGAATAACGTCTCAAGTGTGTTGGGTTTTGCTTCTTGTCTGGTCTGCGGGCCCCTGGAGGGAGTTCTGTCGGCATAGACACTCTTTTTTCCAATAATCTTTTAACTCTTGTAAAATCTTTGCTTCACTTTTAATATATTTTCATAGACGTGTTGAAGCCTTAGTTGCAACGTTGACGAAACGTTAGCATTAAGGGTTCCTCCTCCAAGAGGCGACTTTAGTCTATTTGGCTCCTAAGGAATGTAGCTTGTACTCATTTAGTAGTAGTAGTAGTAGTAGTAGTAGTAGTAGTAGTCTCAACTACTGTGGAAGTAGTCACTTATCAATGGCGCAGCGGACTATCATTCACAATCTGCGCCTTCACTACTTTCCTGGCACCTGATTCACACCTTTCTGACACCTAACTCTGCTTCCTAATGAAGTACCCAACCACTTGGGCTGGACGGTAGAGCGACGGTCTCGCTTCATGTAGGTCGGCGTTCAAGCCCCGACCGTCCAAGTGGTTGGGCACCATTCCTTTCCCCCGTCCCATCCCATTCCAAATCCTGACCCCTTTCCAAGTGCTGTATAGTCGTAATGGCTTGGCGCGCTCTCCTGATAGTTCCCTTCCCTTCCTAACGAAGTCTTGACACGGTCGACGAGAATTCATTTCTGGAAATTATGCCGCTAAGTTGCCTTATCAACATGAGTAGATGTTTCAGTCAGCCAGGCGTCAGCTCGCCTGCAGTGCAAGTTGCATGTAGACTAAATTATTGAAGGCGAGATACTCGCCATTGCCCCTCTGGCTTACTGCTACAGCGTTTGGGATGCTCTCGGACGCAGGTTCGAATCCTCGTCACTGCCCTTGTGGATTTGTTTACTGCTAATGTTTCTTGATTGGCTGGTCGGACATGCCTTTCCTGATCCATAGATGGTTACCGGATTGGTTGGGTTTTGAATTTCAGAAATGCGTGACTTATAAATTACAATGATACCTCTCTCTCCCTTGCACATACAGAAATCAAAGAATACATTATGACGATACACTAGAAATGTCAACAGAAAATTATACATTTGAACAGGGACAAATAAATCCTGTATTTCTCCTGTAGGCTTGTGGAATGTCACTTGTTATCGAGGTCACGTGACCTGATATAACATCTATTGAGAGGGAGGGAATTATCGGGGGAAATCGCCAAGCCATTACGACTATACAGCCCTGGGAAGGGGTCAGGTCCCATCCCGTCCGATTTGGGATGGGACGGGGGGAAGGAATGGTGGCCAACCACTTGTGGGCGGTCGGGGATTGAACGCCGACCTGCATGAAGCGAGACCGTCGCTCTACCGTCCAGCCCAAGTGGTTGGGCGTGCATCGCGCCCACCTCAGCTTGAACACAAGTACATAGGCTCTCCACTCAGTGGATGAGGGGACAGGCCTATGGGGTCCTAGTCCCAGTGGCCCGGGTTCGATTCCCGGCGGAGGCACAGTTTCTTTCAACCTGATGATCCTGTTTACCTAGCAATAAATAGGTACCTGGGAGTTAGACAACTGCTACGGGCTGCTTCCTGGTGGTGTACGTGTGTGTTAGAGAGAAATATATATGTAGTAGACATAGAGGAAAAAATAGATATGTTAGAAAAGCTGGGTCCAAGAGCTAAGACCTCGATACTGCAGAGACAAATAGTAAATACAGCACAAGAACAGAACAAGCACATTACAAGGACCCGGTGACAACAACTGACATATGTTGTTGCTGTTAAAGATTCGCTACCTAGAACAAAGTTGCAAGCAGCACGGGCTATGGTGAGCCCGTAGTGAGAAAGAAGGGAGAGAAATAATAGACCTATCACAACAACTTACATAATATATACTTAAAAACAAAAACAAAATACTGAGTCAAAACATAAACAGTCAAACAACAACACACTTGAAGTGAGACAGATGGCTGGATGTGAACAATATTGGAACGACCCAAGTGCCTTAAACGCGCACTTGAACATTGTGAACATCAGAGAGGCTAGATTCACGAAGCAGTTACGCAAGCACTTACGAACGTGTACATCTTTCCTCAATCTTTGACGGCTTTGGTTACATTTATTAAACAGTTTACAAGCATGAAAACTTGCCAATCAACTGTTGTTATTGTTATAAACAGCTTCCTGGTGCTTCGGAGCTCATTAACTGTTTAATAATTGTAAACAAAGCCGCCGAAGATTGAGAAAAGATGGACAGGTTCGTAAGTGCTTGCGTAACTGCTTCGTGAATCTGGCCCTGGCAACAACATCAAATACAAGAAACATGTCGATGCAACTAAGATTAAACCGTTTGAGGGAAACTTAGGAAATTTCTCAAGACGTCGGCTGTTGCTACAGGCCGCCAGCAGGGATAACTTGGCTGATCACACAAACACCTGGGAAACTCTACGCTGGGATATGCTGGCGTAATATAAACACTAAAATGCAATTAAAAACAAATTATATAACACCCACAACACGTTCCTAGCACCCACAACACCTCCCTAGCACCCACAACACCTCCCTAGCACCCACAACATGTTCCCTAGCACCCACAACACGTTCCTAGCACCCACAACACCTCCCTAGCACCCACAACACCTCCCTAGCACCCATAATCATTTACCCAGGTACCCCTCTGGTACCATTCCCTAGTTTCTGCTAAATAGGACCTTCCCTAGAACGCTAAATACCTCTGGTTCCCTCAACCTAACTTAACATTTTCAAACAATTTTCCGAGCTTGCAAGAGGCAACAAATCAATACAGAATTGAAAGAAAATACAGATCTCTCCCCCTATTATTTGTTTAGATTTTGTGGTGTAAAATGTAATTAGAGGTTTGTAAAATAATTTGTATCAAGCGATTTGTTCAGTCTTGCTGGTAAGTCATTTGTTTCTTGTTGGGATATTGACAAATACAATAACGCAGTGTTTTATGTTATGTGTTTGTTGGGTGACTGTTTTTGTTTGCTCTGTGTGTGTCTGTAGGGTCGAGATGTTATAGTTCTTGGGTCCCGGCTTTTAGAACCGTCTGTAGTCGGTTCTAAACCGCGCGTTTGGGTGAGTACACACGCGCGTGCGTGCGTGCGTGTTTAGCAAATCTGAAACTCCTGTGACAACGAACATTGGCTGGCATAACGCCTTGGGAGTTGCCAGCTGGTGGCTTTACTGTGTAATTTACGAGAAGTCTTTACTGCCCNTTAAGGTTGAGTATCGGCTCCTGGGCCTGCCTTCCATTCATAATTAATTTTAAAGCAAAGGACAATACCTTATTTTTGTACCGTATCAAGTCTCTCTTGCTATGTAAATATTGATTATCAATGGCTTCCTTTTCCTGCAGTGTGATGAACTACAGAGGCTTAAGTCTTTGCCGGTAGTTAAGGACCCACAGTTAAAGATACGAGTCTTGCTGTCCACCTTTGGGCCCCTTGTCTGGCTATGGCTTGTAATTTCTCCCATGAGGGATCAGTGGGACCCCCAATCTCAAAAGCAAGTCAGGCCGGGTATAGGGGCCCAAAACCTTTTTTCTTTTCATATCTCTGAAGGTTTACATGGGTGTTGGTCAGTATGACTTTTGCCGCAAAGGTATTCTACGAATGTCTGCTTCTGGGATTCGAATCGATTTCGAAAAGAAAGCTAGAGGCTATACATGAGGTAACCCAACTGCTTGTATACATATACCTATGTATATTTATACTTGTATACATATACATTGTATATAATATACATATGTATACTATACATATGTATACTCCATTGTGCTCTGATGAATGGCGTTGATCTCCCGTGATTGCGGGCTTCATTGTAAATGATGAGTGCGTGGACGGGACGTTAGTAACTACTATGCCTGCTGGTCGCTTTATAAGCACGTAAGAATTCTTGTATATTATAAATAATAAAATCTTTCTTCAGTGACTGCCCGGTAAGGTGTTTAGCTAGGTGGGCTTCGTGATGTTTCTTGCTTCTTTCCAGGTTTGTATAAGAAGTTGTAGTCTGGTGTGGACTACACGTGTGTTGTGTGTGTGTGCGTTCGAACCCCTCTGGTTGCTATGGACTGGAGGCCGCCATGTTAAGATGTTGCAAAGCGCAGTAGATTGCCGTATTTATATGTTGCAAAGCGCAGTAGATGCCATATTTGTATGTTGGAAAGCGCAGTAGATTGCCATATTTGTATGTTGCAAAGCGCAGTAGATTGCCATATTTGTATGTTGCAAGCGCAGTAGATTGCCATATTTGTATGTTGCAAAGCGAAGTAGATTGTCATATTTGTATGTTGCAAAGCGCAGTAGATTGCCATATTTGTATGTTGCAAAGAGCAGTAGATTGCCATATTTGTATGTTGCAAAGCGCAGTAGATTGTCATATTTGTATGTTGCAAAGCGCAGTAGATTGCCATATTTGTATGTTGCAAAGCGCAGTAGATTGCCATCTTTATATGTTGCCTAGGGATGGATGCAACGGTGCATATTTACCTGCATTAATTAATCAATTTCCCTACAGGGAAATGTGTTTATAATCAATATATATAATCCCTTTATGTACATTTTAGCTCGTTTTATTATAATGGTGTAATGTAGCGGAGAGTAATAATGTTTCTGCTGCCACTATTGGGCGTTTTTACACAACGAATTCTTGTCTGTAAATTCTCTGTGTAAAGCATCAAGTTATTCTCTTTGTTATACCGAGGCTCAACGACGAGTTTCGCTAAACTACTTTTGAGGCACGAGTTCGATGACCCAGTTGAATAAAATATATATATATATATATATATATATATATATATATATATATATATATATATATATATATATATATATATATATATATATATATATATATATATGTCGTACCTAGTAGCCAGAACGCACTTCTCAGCCTACTATGCAAGGCCCGATTTGCCTAATAAGCGAAGTTTTCATGAATAATGGTTTTTCGACTACCTAACCTACCTAACCTAACCTAACCTAACTTTTTCGGCTACTTAACTTAACCTAACCAATAAAGATAGGTTAGGTTAGGTTAGGTAGAGTTCGGTCATATATCTACGTTAATTTTAACTCCAATAAAAAAATTGACCTCATACATAATGAAATGGGTAGCTTTATCATTGCATAAGAAAAAAAATTAGAAAAATATATTAATTCATGAAAACTTGGCTTATTAGGCAAATCGGGCCTTGCATAGTAGGCTGAGAAGTGCGTTCTGGCTATTAGGTTCGACATATATATATATATATATATATATATATATATATATATATATATATATATATATATATATATATATATATCAGTATATTAGTTTTAGAGAGATTATCGCCATATATTTTTTCCTTCATTACAAGTTTGGTGTATTTACACGCCATGTGTAGTTTACACTACACATGGAGTGTAAATAAATTAGTTAAAATGGAGAGATCTACTTGTGTCAACATTACACATGTGTGGCGGTCGTATCCCCCCTTCCCTCCTTACCCCCCCCCCTTCTCTCCTTCCCCCCAGGGGGCACGTTAACCCTTTACCCCCTCTCCCTAAACCCCTTCCTTCTCCCTCCCTTCCTACACTCATTCCCTTCCCCACAACGAGAAGGAAACCCCTCCCTTCCCCTTGTCACCCCCTCCCCCCCCCCACACACACATAAACCTTTCTTCCTTATGATCTTTCTATTCCATCATTCTCCATCTTACTCAAAGGTATCATACTCAATAAGATATCAGGTATCATATCTCTATTATACTCAAAGTTCATTTTAACCGTTTATCAGCCGATTCCTTCGCAAATTTGGTCACTCAATTGTGTTTCTCGTCCCTTCAGGAACTCGACGACGGCGCTGACGAAGGGGACGGTGGTGGGCGGCGGCGCAGCCTCCAGCACCAGCGGCGGGGCGTCGGCCGGAGCCGCAGGGGCGGGCGCCGGTGCGGCAGCGGCCGGAACAGCCGGCGCCGCGGGCAAGGATGACCTCACAGACGCCAAGGACTCCGCAGGACGACCTTTAGTGCCCGTCAACAAAAACCTGGGCAATGTTAAGGCTGAGCATGGGGCCCATCCTTCGGTGAGTACTCCCCAGGGGTGTGTATACACCCGCTCGCTATAGTTCCAGGGGCTGTAGGTGTGTGGGGCCCGGATAGCACAGTGCCGGATGAGATCAAGGGAAGTCAAGCCCAGGTGGCCTCATTGTATGCACTCTAGTTGAATTATCAATTCCCCAAAGTAGGTGTTAAAAGCCCCACTCTCCCTGGCCAGCACTTCGGGATAAATTTGGGCCAACTTTTGTTCAAATGAGGCTCAGAGGCTTCATCTTTTTAGGGGCCAAATTAGGGAATAACATGAAAGCTTCAGTGCAAGCAAACTAGAGGTTATGTGTGGATATTTTTTTGATCAGGAACTTAGCGTGTAAGTCAGCCATGATGTCGGTAAGATTACAAACACATTATTTTTCTGTTGTCCAAAATAATTCACATGTTTTCCTTCCCAAGGATCCGGGAGGTAATTATGAGTTGAGTGAAGATTGAAGTCAATTTGTGGCTAAAATAGGCAGAGCGTTGACCAGACCACACACTAGAAGGTGAAGGGACGACGACGTTTCGGTTCGTCCTGGACCATTCCTTCTCATTCGACTTGAGAATGATCCAGGACGGACCGAAACGTCGTCGTCCCTTCACCTTCTAGTGTGTGGTCTGGTCAACATACTTTAGCCACGTTATTGTGACTCCTCGCCTGCATAGGCAGAGCGTAATGTAAGGTCTATATCTCTCTCTCAAACAGCGGTGTGTATTGTTTTTAAAACATGTTGCAAGGTGTTGCAAGGTGTTTGGCTTTGAAGCAGGTAATTGCAGCTGAAGGAAGGAATGGTGTGTATTTTTGTAACTACGAAGAAGTTTCCTTTTTTTCCTTTAAGAGGGTTTGAAACTGCTTGTTGTCATGAGAGCTTACGTGTGCTTGTAATATCTTCAAACTGATTCTAAATAGGTCGTGCATGAACGTGTGCTTGCGTATGGATCACTATATATATTGCATATGCAACGTGGCAACATAAGACACTCAAGTCTCTCAATATAATACAACGTATATTTGAGTGAAGACGAGGATAGTTGAGCACCTGTTCCAGGAGAGAACTGACCAATCAGGTGCTTAATTCCATCTGGTACTGTTGTTATTGGGCTCTGGGATTGGTGATTGTGGTGACGTCAAGATGCCAGTTGTGTGTCACTTTGTCTCCTTTCCAATTCCACCAGTTGTAAGGAAGGGAAGGGAACTATCAGGGGGGAAAGCACCAAGCCATTACGACTATATAGCACTGGGAAGGAGTCAGGATAAGGATTAGGGATGGGACGAGGGGAAAGGAATGGTGCCCAACCACTTGGACGGTCGGAAATTGAACGCCGACCTGCATGAAGCAAGACCGTCACTCTACCGTCCAGCCCAAGTGGTTGGGCCTAGTTTTAAGGAGGAAACGGTGATTCGAAACTCCTTTTGACTTCAAGCGAACAAACACCATCTCACTAAGTATATTCTTCTGGAGTGACAGTAGTAGGAGGCCATGATGCACCCTCCATTGCACTGTAGCACCATAGCTGTGTAGTGCAATAATCGTAGAGCATACTGTGACCTTATAAAGTACACGGGTACACAGTGGTCAACGTAGTTTTGGTTCAAAAATGAAGTCGGGGGTTCGATTCCCGCAACAGAATGAAAACGTTTAAGCACGTTTATCTGGCAGGAAAGAGGATTGTCAGTCAACATAATAAAGACACCTTTGTAACCCCGAACTCACTTCTCCCCATAAGTGCGAAACTCTAATGACGTAGCCGTAGCATTTTAGCCCATAAAAACATTTTAGCAACAGTTTGTGTTAGCCAGAGATGTAGACGTGAGCAATTATATACTGCGTCAGTAAAATTATTCGCGCACACAACATGACTATGTGATGGAGTTGATGTTTTATGGTGTTATAGATTCAGCTGCTGGGAACAAAAAGTTCCAAGTAGCACGGGCTATGGTGAGTCCGTAGTGGACTTACCTGGCACAGGAGCGGGGCAAGTAGCACGGGCTATGGTGAGCCCGTAGTGGACTTACCGGGAACAGGAGCGGGGCAAGTAGCACGGGCTATGGTGAGCCCGTAGTGGACTTACCTGGCACAGGAGCAGGGCAAGTAGCACGGGCTATGGTGAGCCCGTAGTGGACTTACCTGGCACAGGAGCGGGGCAAGTAGCACGGGCTATGGTGAGCCCGTAGTGGACTTACCTGGCACAGGAGCGGGGCAAGTAGCACGGGCTATGGTGAGCCCGTAGTGGACTTAAGTGAGCCCGTTATGGGTTTAAGTGATGGAGTGCGAAATGATATATGAATATTAAAACTTTTGTATAACGGATTTTCAAGAAATGTGTGAATACTTCATTCAAAAGTAGCTACTATCGGAAATTTTAGCCACGTATCCCCTGGATGGTAAAGGGGGAGTGGGAGAAAGGGGAGGGGGAGTGTGGGGGAAGGGGGAAGGGGCAAGGAAGGGATGTGTATGATAAGTAAATCAAATTAAGAAACTAACTCGCCGCATATGTAACTTTTGCTTAACTTTGAGATGGTACCTGTGATCGTTCTCAATCTCACTGTTGATATAATAATTCATTAAACTATGTAACTATCTTATGAAGACAGTCACTTGCCTAATTGAATGAATTCTGGGGTTCAGCTCCTGGGCCCATTGTGCCCCTCTGTAACCTTTTCTCCCTGATGTTTATATTATTTCTCGTCATAGCATTACGATAGCTTAGTTCTGCCAAGCTCTCTTCAGTGGTGGCAGAGAAAATGGGTTAAATGTAGTCCCGTTTTCTCTCTTGGCAAGTAAACAATTTTCTTCTTTGGACGTTCTGGAGTAACTACTCCAGTTTGTATTTTGCTCTCAGATTGTCGCACACGTTAACTTGAAAATAATTATCTTACTTGAACGTAATGTATATATGTTGTAACATCACTGGATTACCTTCTTTTAACGGTTTAGTTCAACCAGTCGCAATGTAGGCTATAATATGCTACAATGTCGTGCTCATTGACTTTTAGTTTATGATTTAGTTTTATTTTTTAATTAGTTTTATTAGAATTTGTTTTATGGCCTGAATATTGATTCCGGGAGAATCTTTTATATTTTGAAGTATTTTGTCTGTTGTCTTTTGTATCCCTTTACCCAGGTCCGTTGTTCTGTGTTTTCTTTTCGCAATTTGATATTATTTATATTTTCGATGTTTTTTTGTTTTGTTTTTTTAATTTAAATTGTATGTAGTATTGGTTTTTCATTCAAAATGATAGATTTTATTGTTTTTTAATATATTCCCCAGTTGTCTCTTGCTTGCTCTCTCGCTCTCTGGCTCGCTCGCTCGCTCGCTCTCTCGCTCTCTCGCTCTCTCGCTTGTTCTCTCGCTCGTTCTCTGGCTCGCTCTCTTGCTCTCTCTCTCGCCCTCTCTCTCGCTCTCTCTCTCGCTCTCTAGCTCGCTTTCTTGCTCGCTCTCTCGCTCGCTCTCTGGCTTGCTCTCTCGCTCTCTGGCTCGCTCTCTGGCTCGCTCTCTCGCTCGCTCTCTCGCTTGCTCTCTAGCTCGCTCTCTAGCTCTCTCACTCTCACACTCTTTCACTCGCTCTCTAGCTCGCTCTCTCGCTTGCTCTCTAGCTCGCTCTCTAGCTCGCTTTCTGGCTCGCTCTCTAACTCTCTCATTCTCACTCTCTCACACTCTCTCACTCTCTCACTCTCACTCTCTCTCACTCTCCTTCACTCTCACTATCTCACTCTCACTCTCTCACTCTCTCTCTCTCTCACTTTCACTCTCTCACTCCCTCCTCTCTCCCCACTTCTCCACTAACAATGTGTCGAGAGGACAGGTTGTCCCACCAACTGCCAGCTGCCTGAGAGCCCCTGTGTGGCCTGCCAGGAACACACTATACTCACCCTTACAGGGATCATTCCACGTTCACTCCACGGTGGTTGGGGCGCCGATCTGTCGCCCGCCTCCACTGTTTCCTGCTCCTTCTTCAAGGCTTCTCCATCCTCGCCCTGTTCTTCCGTCCCTCCTGCCTTAAGTCTATGTCTTCCGTCCCCTGTCTTCCGTCCCCTGTCTTCCGTCTCCTGTCTTCCGTCCCCTGTCTTCCGTCTCCTGTCTTCCGTCCCCTGTCTTCCGCCCCCTGTCTTCCGTCTCCCCTGTCTTCCGTCTCCCCTGTCTTCCGTCTCCCCTGTCTTCCGTCTCCCCTGTCTTCCGTCTCCCCTGCCTTCCGTCCCCTGTCTTCCGTCTCCCTGTCTTCCGTCTCCCCTGTCTTCCGTCTCCCCTGTCTTCCGTCTCCCCTGTCTTCCGTCTCCCCTGTCTTCCGCCCCCTGTCTTCCGCCCCCTGTCTTCCGTCTCCCCTGCCTTCCGTCTCCCCTGTCTTCCGTCTCCCCTGTCTTCCGTCTCTCCTGCCTTCCGTCTCCCCTGCCTTCCGTCTCCCCTGTCTTCCGTCTCCCCTGTCTTCCGTCTCCCCTGTCTTCCGTCTCCCCTGTCTTCCGTCTCCCCTGTCTTCCGTCTCCCCTGCCTTCCGTCCCTGCTTATCAGCTCTATTTTCATTGGAATTGAAGAACAGGTTGAACAGATAAACTATAAGGTCTGCTGTGATTGCTGTAATGTGCTTCCAAGTTGTCTGTTCCTCTCTCACTTGGACTCAACGGTAGAGAGGGGTATCGTTTCTTACAGGTCGGCGTTCAATCCCAGAGCATCCAGGTGGTTGGTCATCATTCCTTTCCTCCGTCGTGAACCAAATCATTTTTATTTTCATTTTCCTGCCAAGTGTTGTCTAGTCGTGTAATAGCTTAGTAGGCTCACTTGGTAATACTTTATCTCATTGTTAGTCTATTGCACGGCACTGGTCTATAAATGCCGGGGTATACATTTGTAGTTGCACAGCAACATGCTAGATACATAAGGTGCATTGGGAAGTTTCACCTGAAACTCTGATGGAACTTCCCTTGCCGTCAGACTCGGAGCCCAGCTCCAACCACTGTCCTCGCTACTGCATCACCACCACCACCACCACCAGGACAGCACCACTAGGACAAGCACCTACAGAGCACTACCACCACCACTACCACCAATACAAGCACCATAACCACCACCACCACCACCACCACCAGGACAAGCACCTACAGAGTACTACCACCACCACCACCACTACCACCAATACAAGCACCATAACCACCACCACCACCAGGACAAGCACCTACAGAACACTACCACCACCACCACCACTACCACCAATACAAGCACCATAACCACCACCACTACCACCACCAGGACAAGCACCTACAGAGCACTACCACCACCACCACCACTACCACCAATACAACCACCATAACCACCACCACCACCACCAGGACAGACGCCAGCAGCACCACCACCACCACCGCAAGCACCACCACCACAAGCACCTACAGAGCACTACCACCACCACCACCACCACAAGCACCACCACCACCACAAGCACCTACAGGAGCACCACCACCACTTAAAGGGACACTGCTCACCTACAGGGAACATTTACAACCTGTTACACAGGTGGGTACGGAAGTGAGCGACCTCTGGCTCCTGGTGGTAGGCCGAAGGCTCGCCCTTCCCAGCATCTCATCTTAAGCCTTACACAACTCATTTAACGTGGAACACGACCAAACCTAACCTAACCAAACCAAACCTAACCAATCTGTTTGCAGCCAAGTCCCTAATAACTCCTTGGCTGAAACCCAAGCGAACTTGTCCCATTAATCCGTGTTTACTGTCAGTGGCCTTCCTAATTAACGCTCAGAGCCTTTAGTGATGTTCTGAAATTGCCTTAAACGCAATCCGTTCTCACACCATGTCCATTCCATCCAGCAGCCAACCCCAAAGACGCATTCATCAATATTAACTTCATTTTCTTCTTTATTCAAAATATAAATTTTCTCAATTTTAAGTTAACGTTATTGCGTGTTTGCATATAGAAACGTAAGTCTGGTTAGGTGATGAGGTCTTGTTGATTTATTTATTTATTGATGAAGATTAAGCCACCCAAGAGGAGGCACGGGCATGAATAGCCCGTAAACAGGTCCTGTTGTTGTTGTTGTTTAAGATTCGCTACTTGGAACAAAAAGTTCCAAGTAGCACGGGCTATGGTGAGCCCGTTGTGGACTTACCTGGCACAGGAGCGGGGCAAGTAGCACGGGCTATGGTGAGCCCGTAGTGGACTTACCTGGCACAGGAGCGGGGCTGTACCTGGGTCCTGTTTGTTGAATATGGATTCAGCTACTCGGAATAAGTTCCAAGTAGCACGGGCTATGGTGAGCCCGTAACTTATGTGGCACAAAAGCGGGGCAAGTAGCACGGGCTATGGTGAACCCATAGTGGACTTACCTGATCCTGTTGGCAATTATTTGTATTTGTATGCGGGTGAGGCGTTTAAAGCGTTGTGGTTCGAACAGATGGTCGTCAGCGAGGCACTGGTAGAGAAATGTTCGAATGTTCGATGTTCGTCATCAGTTGTTAGTCTCGTATAAAGAGTGTTTCATTTCCTAAACAAGGGCATTCGCGGCTATATGGAAGGAACATTCGGCCTTCGTTGAAAAGGACGGACCTGTTTACATTGGTACAATTCGAACATTGGAAGTGAGTGAAGCATTGTTGAAGACAATGTCAACCCACTCAATTGCGAGCCGAGTGTGTTAATTCATTTATAATCTGGGGATTTGACAGCTGGAATTATTCATCCAGCTTGTGGGAGTGACGGGTGGCCGATGTCTGTGGCAGTGACGGGTGGCCGCTGTCTGTGGGAGTGACGGGTACCGCTGTCTGTGGGAGTGACGGGTACCGTTGTCTGTGGGAGTGACGGGTGCCGCTGTCTGTGGGAGTGACGGGTACCGCTGACTGTGGGAGTGACGGGTACCGCCGTCTGTGGGAGTGACGGGTACCGCTGTCTGTGAGAGTGACGGGTGCCGCTGTCTGTGGGAGTGACGGGTACCGCTGTCTGTGAGAGTGACGCCATCGTCAGTAGCCATCAAACTGAAGAGTTGTCAACGGAGTTAAAAATTTTAGCCAACATCTCCGTCGCGTCAAAAGCATCCTCCGTATGGCACTCCACTCGCGACAGCTGTCGGTCACACCTGTCGGTCACACCTGTCGGTCACACCTGTCTTGGTCAGCCAGGCGATAACACGTACCAGCTGTCCGAAGCAAAATATGACGCTCATAACTAATTTAGTTGAAGCCTTGCTTGTATCAGGCTCGCCAGACACGGAGGATAGCGTGGCGTTGCCAGAGACACGGAGGATAGCGTGGCCTTGCCAGAGACACGGAGGATAGCGTGGCCTTGCCAGAGACACGGAGGATAGCGTGGCCTTGCCAAAGACACGGAGGATAGCGTGGCGTTGCTAGAAACACGGAGGATTGCGTGGCGTTGCTAGAAACACGGAGGATTGCGTGGCGTTGCCAGAGACACGGAGGATAATGATATTGGAGGCTCGTGGTGTAGAAGAACTCCTAGAATCCCATGCAGGTACAATCCAGGTATAGACCTTGTTTAAATCCACACTAACATAGGGAGGATTAAGGTCAACGGGAAAGGTTCAGAGGGTCGAATCGAACTCTTCTTTATCCTGATAACCACACCAGGGATCTTACTATGTTATCGTGTTTGCCAGATGTTATCTTTAACTGTGGTTGACACGGATGTTAGATCTAAATGGTGTTCATTGTGTTGGTTCGTAATGTTTGCTGGTGTGTACGGGTCTTTGACTTCTTCGGTGACCTGTTGTTTCTGGGACTTCTTTGAACCAGTATTGTTTGCTGGTCTTGAATTCTCTGAACCGGGTTGTTTGAGGGTCATCTCTTAACCAATGTAGGTGTCTTGTTACAAACTTAATGTCTCCTTCCAAGATGCTACTGTGTGGTGGAGGGGGGCTAGGTGTGGTTGAGGGTGGCTAGGTGGTGTGGTGGAGGGTGGTTAGGTGGTGTGGTTGAGGGTGGCTAGGTAGTGTGGTTGAGGGTGGCTAGGTGGTGTGGTTGAGGGTGGCTAGGTAGTGTGGTTAGGGTGGCTAGGTCGTGTGGTTGAGGGTGGCTAGGTGGTGTAGTTGAGGGTGGCTAGGTAGTGTGGATGAGGGTGGCTAGGTGGTGTAGTTGAGGGTGGCTAGGTAGTGTGGTTGAGGGTGGCTAGGTGGTGTGGTTGAGGGTGGCTAGGTAGTGTGGTTGAGGGTGGCTAGGTGGTGTGGTGGAGGGAAAAGGTTGTGAGATGCTCGTAACTTAAATTCAATTAGGGGTTTGAGAGGCATAAGTGGTATATTCATGGCGGTTGTGGACGCCTGGACGGGTTATTGGAAGAAAAGAAATGTATATAGAAGAGATAGAACATAGAAGTGGTGGAGTGGACTGGGTGGGACTTAGAGGGATGGGTGGGGGGGGCGAGGGTGTGTACACACACACACACACCAGGATTACCACACCTGGCCAGTAGCCCTGACTGCCACACCTCACACACACTTCCCAACACACTCAACAAACACGAACACCAATATTATTCATTTATACACGATGAAAGTTAATCAGAAAATACATAGTGACACTGTGAAGAAAAGTGCCTTGTTTTTGGTGTGCCAATGTTGACAGTGTTTTCATACTCTGAAAAATTATAACGAATATGAGATATGAGAAATTATCTGTTTATGATACGTGTTAGTAGTCAAAATGAGTTTAGGGAACTTTGTAATGAGTTGTGTTTGTTGTGGTAAGGTAAGTCAGTCAGTATTCCAGGTCCTGGATTCAATAAGTACACGCAGCCACTTGCGAAACCCTTACATCTTTCAACAATGGTTTACACTACACACAGAAATCACAATAGCTTGATATATCAAATGAACAAATCCACAAGGACTGTGATAAGGGTTCGAACCTACAGCCTGGATGTTCCCAGCTGTGCCTTAGTCAATATTCGAACCCAGATCACAGCCTTTGGGGATTTGTCCTTAATGGTCTGTTAAGAACTGTCTGTTACCTATAATCTGTCTGTTAAGAACTGTCTGTTACCTGTAATCAACAGTTTGTGAGCTCCGAAGCACTATGAGGTTGTTTGGAACAAACGATCTTGGGTTGTGAGGTTTCGAAGGGCATACACAAGTGTAAAGATGTAAAGGTTTCGCAAGAGAATTCCTAAGTTCTTGAGCAATTCTGGTAACAATATACCTTGTTCACCATCCCTGTTCACCTACTATTCTTGTTTATCTATCGCTGGTAATCAATAGATCTCCAAGATCTATCAATAGATCTTCAAGATCTATCAATAGATCTCCAAGATCTATCAATAGATCTCCAAGATCTGTCAATAGATCTCCAAGATCTATCAATAGATCCCCAAGATCTATCAATAGATCTCCAAGATCTATCAATAGATCTCCAAGATCTATCAATAGATCTCCAAGATCTATCAATAGATCTCCAAGATGATAGAAGTGCAGTTTTATTTACATCAAAATCAATAATTCTCAAATAAACGGTAAATTTTTACAGCAAAATTGTAAATAGGAATAAAAAAAAAATACAACAAATTTTCAATAAGTTTTATATTTCTCGATAGTTAACAGTGTTAAAAATTGACCAAATTAGATTATACAGCAGCAACACAGATGCACAATTTTGTGTGTGTGTGTGTATATATATATATATATATATATATATATATATATATATATATATATATATATATATATATATATATATGTCGTACCTAGTAGCCAGAACGCACTTCTCAGCCTACTATGCAAGGCCCGATTTGCCTAATAAGCCAAGTTTTCATGAATTAATTGTTTATCGACTACCTAACTACCTAACCTAACCTAACCTAACTTTTTCGGCTACCTAACCCAACCTAACCTATAAAGATAGGTTAGGTTAGGTTAGGTAGGGTTGGTTAGGTTCGGTCATATATCTACGTTAATTTTAACTCCAATAAAAAAAATTGACCTCATACATAATGAAATGTGTTGGTTTATCATTTCATATGAAAAAAATTAGAGAAAATATAGTAATTCAGGAAAACTTGGCTTATTAGGCAATCGGGCCTTGCATAGTAGGCTGAGAAGTGCGTTCTGGCTACTAGGTACGACATATATATATATATATATATATATATATATATATATATATAATATATATATATATATATAGGATATATATATATATATATATAACTGAAAA
>WNGS01111181.1:5842335-5888708 GCA_020271785.1 Procambarus virginalis | reverse complement strand
AATAAGCCAGCATCACACTTAGTGGCTTCCGGTTTGGGCTCCTCACTTAAACACTTGAGCGATACTTAGGTGAACACTAAGTAGTGAACGAGACATATGAGCTAAGATACGGAGTGCTACTGAGAGGCAGTGCATAGGAGGGGATGTACAGTGAGGGAGGTACAGTGCAGGGAGGGTAGCAGTGAGGGCAGGGGATACAGTGAGGGCAGGATACCAGTGAGACAATGGCAGCGGTAACGTAAAACATGTTGAAACTCCATTTTACATAACCTGAAACCTTGACCTCTGCAATACGAAGGCTACTTGCAAGTTTATTGTTCTTTTCTGCTAACTGTTTAATCTTCTAACATGTAACAGTTAAGTAAAACGTTAATACCGACATTATAATATAATTTTGTAAGTGCAAACTACAAGATTATTTCCCAAAGACCTGGGCTGCCCCCGGAGAGTCTGTTACATCATCCATCTCGTACCACCGTTTTCTGTGAAAGATTATCATTTTTCGGTCAATATAGAAAATTGATTCGTAATTGTCTTCGTGGAACGGGTACTTTTGTTAATTACCAGTTCAATAATTAATTCATGCTGATGGACGTAAGTTATGTGATTCTAATGGAAGTTTCAATTTAGGATATGTTATAAACGTTCGCAATATGAACTAAATTCACTTTTTCAGGTGGGGGTCTCAGACTATATTGTTTACAAAGGGATTTAAGTCCATGAATTACATATATTCAAGCTTAATTTTAAGGTCTTTGCTTATAGTACAACACACAGGACCTACACACACAACACACACAGCACACACACACACACACACACCACACACACACCCACCACCACACGACACCACACACACACACATCACACATCACAACACACCACCACCCTCCACCATTACCCACACCCACCACCAGCCTACTCTGATATACCCCCCCCCCCCTCCCTTATCCTTGCATATATGCTTTGAGTGTTTAAGTTTAATCCGGGATTTTGACCAGGACTAACCTATACTTACTGGCTGGTCAATTAGGTCTTGAGGTGGCCAAAATTGACAGGCTTCAAACCCACTGTCAATCCCATCAACAAAGGCGGTTCTCACTATCTTGGGCAAGCATGCACGAGGGAGTTAGAGAATTAATTCCTGTGTAGAGCAACCAGAAGACTCTACAACATGCCTTTGATAACATCATTCTTTATAAAGCAGAATGGTAAACAAAAATTCAGGTGTGATCGTGAATTACACTGAATTTTAAAGCAATTTTCAGTGGAAAGAACTTCAAAATATAGATTACAAGATAACATAGATTACAAGTACATCGTAATGGAAGAATAGGGCATAAATTGGGGAAAAATGGAGAACATAAATAGGGACGAAACATATACAAAGATCAATTAGGTGTAATGGGAGTGGCATGCCCTATTTTTCCATTACGATGTACTCCATACCTTTCTGTTTTATGTGCCTGACCTCCCTAATGGTATAAATTCAATACGCCCAGCAATGTCCCATCACTTGAGAATGAACCATGTAGGCTCAAAACGTTGTGTAATTTATAAAAGTGTAATAACATCCTACAATTAATTATTTTCTTTTTTATTCACCTCTAATTTTCTTGTGTCTTTACTAGAAAACGATGTTGAAAATTAACCTCTCCAAAGTTACCTTTACAGTTTTATTATGGCCTGACGCAAAAAGACGTGTTTCGTTGCCTCTTGTCAACATTATCAGCGGTAGTGCACACGCGGTTACAATATTTGAGCGGCCTGAATTTATTATAACCGGGGGGGGGAGGGTTGAGGTGAAACCTTTGGTATGGGCCAATAGGTCCACTGCAGCTTACCACTCTAATGTTTCAATTATGACTCGGGGAGTATCTTAGATGTTTCGACGTGTTCTGTGAGATGGTAGAGAGTAACTACCAATTTTCTTCCCTTCAATATGAATCAACAGGAGCCACTTATGTTCCCTATCGGCTGCCGCTTTCTGTTTTCTCCCCTATTCTCTTGCATTCCTGCCTAGTCCATTCGCTTTCTCGCCCGCTTATCCCATTCTCTTTCGCTCCTGTTCTTACAATCCTTACCCTATGTTGCTTCACATAAATCTTAGCTTCACATAAACCTAGCAACTCTAACCTGGCCTCCATAAAAATGCTCACCAACTTCCCCCTGCGCTTGCTTTTAACTTATTCCCCTCATAATGCACTGAGCTATACGAGCTTCAGCCCTACAGGGCCTGCCCTGGGCTCCAGCCCTGTAGGGCCCACCCAAGACTCCAGTCCAGGCCAAGCTTGACATTAGCAAGGAAAATGTTTTAGTAAAGATGGGTACACTGTCCACTCCTCCTGCGCCTTCATGTTCTAAGTTTAGATGAGACAGAGTTGAATGGAGTTGAGAATGAAGAATGAACCAGCAAGTCTTCGGCAAAAATTCTGATTTTATGTTAATATTGTTCGAAGAGGATTGAAAGAAAAATGAGAGTATTAAACTATGAATGAAGAAGGGTGCTTACCTATTAGCGCTTACCTATCTGTGGTTAGCTATCGGAGACTACTGGGGAGTGAGCTCTAGCTCACTGTCCCCCTCCTACCTGTTTATACATGGCCGGCAATGAATTACGTCACATGGTATATAACTTGAATCGACCAGTGGTATTTTGATCTATAAACGCAAGAATATGGTGTTGCATAAACCTGAAAAAGCCGTATTAATGGACATATAGAGAAGCATGTGTGGTATTAATAGATTAAGGAATAGAAATGCAATAGAACGATATGTAGAGCAAAAGATCAGTAAATTACAAGACTGTGGAAAGTGCATCAAGAAGGTTTGATTAAATTGACGAAATAGATGATGATAGACCGATGAAGATTGTGAATGCAAGTGAAAATAAAGGTAGGAATTGAGAAAAGATGCGATAGACAGACATGGTGACAGTGAGGGAAACGGGGGATTGAGTATGAACAGTGTTTAGTCTCCATGACAAGCTCGTGATAATCACTGTACACCCAATCTCTTGCAGCATCAGGATGATGCTGTTGCTGTGGAGACGAAAACCTTTCCACTCGTCTAATACGTCTATTTTCTTACGGAATCAACCCATTCTCAAAAATGCACCATATTAGTGGAAATTAAAAACGTCGTATTGACGGGTTTCTATTGATCGGCCCCAAAATGAGCTGCATTAGTCGCATGGGTTCGTACGTTTTTGGTTTGGGAAAATGGTTGCATTTTTTACGGAGTAGCCAATCAATGGGCTGGAAGATAATAGAGATGCTATTCCGTCACTGTTGTGGACGGTTGCGTGATGGGGATTAATGGGAGATTGCAGGCGATGAGTCACAATAACGTGGCTGAAATATGTTGACCAGACCACACACTAGAAAGTGAAGGGACGACGACGTTTTGGTCCGTCCTGGGCCATTCTCAAGTCGATGGAGACTGCATTGGTGATGCTAAATGCAATTCATTTGAATTCTGAATTAAGCGTAAACCTCATTTTCAAGAGAACGTCCACTACATATATCAAAATTTGTTTTTACCGAGAATCCCAAACCGAAAATAGGTGCAAACACCGCTGTAAAAAAAAAGTCGTAATGTTTACAAAACAAATAAAGTTTACAAAATTTACTTGGAACTTTTTGTTCCCAGTAGCTGAATCTATAACAACAACGTTTACGACCACTCAGTCATCAGGGATGACCTACCAAGCATCAGGGAGAACCCACCCTGCCTGGGTTGTCCCTGTTTATGAATGTAACCATTTTTCATTCATAACAGGGGGTTTGGCGGGTGCATGGAATGGACTTTGTCCCTTGTATAGAGGACTGGCTGGTTTATTATTGAAAACTTTTTATATACGACTCACAACTGATGACGTCTGAACACTTCCGGAACAAGTGCTTCACTGACGACTTTTGTTCGAACCACAACGCTGTAAATGCTTCACCCACGTACTACAAATACAAATAATCGCCAACAGAACCTAAACACCTAACCAATGAATAAATATGCACAGTATGCTAATATATAACAACATTAATTTATATTGAGAAAACTCCTATTTTGAATGAACAACATGTTCAACATGATAAATTCGTCTCTGGGGTCGACCGCTGGATGGAATGAACATACCCTGAGGACGGGTTGCGTTGTGACGAAAGTGGGGCCGAAACGAAGCTGACTGGAGGATTCTCTTACAGGGAAAAGTAAAAAGGGTAAAGCTTAAGATAAGCTGCTTAAGATAAGCTGTGCGAAGAGAGCGCTCTTTGTTTTTAAATAACAGCTGGAAGTAATGTGTGTGTGTGTTCACAGTGTACACAGAAACACCACGTTCACAGTGTACACAGTAGCACAATACACACACACAAAACACACCTCTCACCCCCCCCCACCCCCCCAAACACACACACACAGCTCTTAGAAACTCCAACAAGAAAAGTTTCAAGGAAACTTAATAACCTAATGCGCTTAACAGCACTAAACATTGCATGACAATCCAAACACATGCGCATGGTGTTCGCAAGCTGTACGCATGTGCATGGCGTTCGCTAGCTGTACGCATGCGCATGGCGATTGCAAGCTGTACACATGCCCATGCGTTCACGTATGGACTAAATTATAACGACTCTGAATTGACTAATCACCTTAAAACACAAATTTTCAGACAGCACTTCTCGTAAACAATTACACACTACCTACGTGCTACGTCTGGCCACAATAAGAAGCACTCGCCAGATGAGTGCACGCTAAGCTAGACTACCTCTCAAGAATAATGTCTTTGGTTATATTTAGCCTCGAGAATTGCAGCCTTTGTGGCAATATTGCACTCAACAAATAGCAATATGGTGCCACTCACGCTCCAGGCAGCCACAACATACACACACATACACGCACGCACCACACACACACCACACACACACACACACACACACACCACACCCACAACACACACACACACACCACAACACAACATGGAATGCACTAGGATGTGATGTGGTGGAGGCTGACTCCATACACAGTTTCAAATGTAGATATGATAGAGCCCAGTAGGCTCAGGAATCTGTACCCACCAGTTGATTGACAGTTGAGAGGCGGGACCAAAGAGCAAAGCTCAACCCCCGCAAGCACAATTAGGGAGTACAATTAGGTGAGTACACACCTTCTAACAAGTTGCCTTAATATGTAATGGTTTCTATAAAAATGTATTCAAGAGGCGCTTGCGACGTCCTGGTGGTAACTGAGGCGAGTTCCGCTGCCCAACAGACCAGGAATAGCATTCACTAACCGACTACTTACGTGGTTAGGGGACCCCCCCCCCCAACCCCCATCGCCCCACCCTGCCCAGGTCGTGGAACGTTTAGCTGCTAATAGAAAGGGTACCAGAAACCGGCGATTGATATTTTTCATCAAGTGACATTCAGTCAAGGATTTCACACTAATCTCCCACACATTACAAATACGAGGGGAAAAGCGCAGTTTCCGTCCTCATGGGACAATTGGTGCAGCAATGGCTGTTAGGGCGTAACTCAGTAAATCACTGAGTCAGTATATACTCTGTAACTCATTACTCCTCAGTAAAATACTCAGTAAATATACTGATGAGTAATGTAGTAATTATAATAGTTATAGAGTAGCGGCACGAGGCTGCACCCGGATTCACGTACCCTGTACCCAGAGTCACGTACGTACAACAGGAGCATTCCCCCCCCCCCCGTCCCATCCCAAATCCTTATCCTGACCCCTTCCCAATGATAATAGTCGTAATGGCTTGGTGCTTTCCCCCCTGATTGTTCCCTTCCTTCCTTCCTTCCTTCCCATTCCACAGAGATAAAAATTATGCAAATTGCAACTAATAACATTCTCTGTTTACAGGCGAAGAAAACAAATAAACTACTCATACTCTCCACTCTCTCTCAAGACAAGAGAGAGACGGTGATATTTAAGATATTAAACTGAAACTGTAAGAGTAATAAATCCAGGAGACACAAAGCAGAAAGCTGTTAGTGAAATTAAAAGAAACCAAAAGTATTTTATCTATTCAAAACCTAGACAACGAAAAACTACCTACATCCAGCAGTGACCCTTACTCATGGAAGGTGGGAACTTTCACTCATGAGTACAAAAAAAAAGAGGTGGTTGAAATAATGAGTACACAGTGTGAGTGTTTATGTAAACCCCCCCTCCCCCCCCCCCCCCTGCCTCTCTCTAAACACATGAAGATTGACAACTTACATATTAGCCATGAACATGACCCTAACCAAAATCTATGTATCGAAGTCATTCTAACCACATTTGACTTCAAATATTCATGGAAAACATACCTATGCACTTTCTCTATGCCCAGGGGCAGATCACGAAGTTGTTACGAGAGCACTTACGAACCTGTCCATCTCTCCTCAATCTTTGGTGGCTTTGTTTACAATTACTAAACAGTTAATGAGCTCCGAGCACCAGGAAGCTGTTTATAACAAAACAACAGTTGATTGGCAGTTTTCACGCTGTAAACTGTTTAATAAATGTAACCAAAGCCGTCAAAGATTGAAGAAAGATGTACACGTTCGTAAGTACTTGTGTAAACTGCTTCGTGAATCTGGGCCCCAGACTTTTATAGCTCAATGAAGTCACTTCACAGACCTTAAACATCATTTTAGTGGAGCCTAGTACTGGAGGCTATCCCCGACACACTAAAAGTGGTAGATCACGCATTTATAGACTGATAAACACTATCAATATACACAAAAAGCAGTCTCCTTGTTTGGTTATAACAGCCCACCAGCCACCCTGGTCTCAGGCCGGGCTCGGGGAGTAGAAGAAATCGCGAGACTCTCTACAGGTATATTCCAGGTATATCACTCTCCATATTTTTAATTTTCCATCTATTAGTGTTTGTCTATTCTGCGTTTGTCATCTTATTAAATTTCCATCGCCGTTTTCTAAATTGGCATATTTTCGTTATCAAAGTTCGTAATTTGAAAATGAAAATAGTCGCAGAAAGTANTGCCCAGATGAGTCGTGGGTCTATTATACTCACTGATTCATCATTCGTATTTATATAACTAATGCAAAACGTATCTGTCACTTATCATTCCTTCTCCCTCTACAGGTGCTCAGTTCCACAGGTGCTCAGTTCCACAGGTGCTCAGTTCCACAGGTGCTCAGTTCCACAGGTGCTCAGTTCACAGGTGCTCAGTTCCACAGGTGTTCAGTTCCACAGGGCTCAGTTCACAGGTGCTCAGTTCCAAGGTGCTCAGTTCCACAGGTGCTGACCACAAAGGTCATCACTAAACACCTTTCCTAGCTATAAAATCCTAAAACGACACCAAAACACACTAGAAAAAGCAGAGAAACAAAAATTCTCATTGTAATAAGCTTTCATTATAGGTTTGCAGTGTATATGAGCGTTTAGCGTAATGAGTATTTTTTTTTTGTAATGGCTGTGTGATCGCTTATTTCACTTGGCGTCCACAGTAATTAGGTTCGAATCCCTCACGTGGTCGTCTGACTATTAACTCAAAAAATTCCCCAATTGCCATAATATGATAAATAACATTAAGTTAATTAACATAACCTTATTTGTGGATCATTAATTAAGGTTATTAACAATTCTTGCTACTTCCAAATTGCCTTATTTCATCTATTGCAAAAAAAAAATCTTAAGTTTATTTAAAACTATGCAATATTTGGTTTATAAATTTAGTTCCATATTGTTTTAGTTAAAAAATATATATCACCGTAATACTAAAAAAAATCAACCCTTATTGTATCTGGCATTTTCAATACATTCATTTAAAATTCCAATATATCTTTTTACTTAAAATGCCTGTTTACATAATAGCACGAGACGTAATCTGCAAAGGCGGATGAGAAGAGAGAGAGATGAGAGAGAGAGAGAGAGAGAGAGAGAGAGAAGAGAGAGAGAGAGAGAGAGAGAGAGAGAGAGAGAGAGGAGAGAGAGAGCCACTTAAAAAATTATCCTGATAGCGTCAGAATTATCTACATTTAGGTGTTTTCAGTAAAAAATATATATGAGTAATACCGATTGACAGATTCTTCTACATAGTTGAAAACTGGAGTAAACTGCTTGAGTATACGTAGACAATAATGCCTTACAGATATTTAAAATAACTCTACAAATTATTTTGAGGCATAAATGTTAATTCAACTAAATAGAAGCACGCAGTATTCCTGCTGCACCATGTGAAGATGACCCGCGTGAGGATGACCCGTGTGAGGATGACCCGTGTGAGGATGACCCGTGTCAGGATGACCCGTGTCAGGATGACCCGTGTCAGGATGACCCGTGTCAGGATGACCCGTGTCAGGATGACCCGTGTCAGGACAGTGAAGAACTAGCAGTCGCGACTCAATACGAACGCAGCAACATCGTTAATGTTGCAGCAGTTAACATACCCTGAGGGTTCGATGTTGCTCAACTTCCTGTTGCATACACCTGCCGCTTGCACAGCAACATGGCGCTGGTTCTCATATGTCTTATAACTGCAGTGAGAGAGTGGAGGGTGGGCAGGGAGCCCTATGCTGGAGACAGTGCATGGTGGATAGATATATTACATATATACGCTATATTACTCACAAAAAAATTTAATATAGGAAAAAAAGATATATTCCCCCTCCCCTCCCCCCTCTCCCAAAGGTTATATCCATTTTTTTTCTCTACAGCATGACCCTGATATATCATTAAAATCCAAAAACACATTGCGAGTCCCCTAAATCCCTAAAAGGCATTGATATCGTCTCTTTAATTTTTACGGATCCACCGAAAATTTTTCTGTGACGATAGGCCAGTTAGAGGGCGCAATTCGTGCCTTTTTTTTTACCAATTTACTCGATTATAAAACGAAAAAAAAATCGCAGTGAATATTGATTTGCAAACGCAGCCGCGTGCAATAACACCGGACGAATGCCTAAATTTCCAGTCCCACTAAAATGCCTTCATCAAGCGGACATTTTTTTGGTCCCCCCCCCCTAAAAAAAAGGGTTCCGCAAAATTACTCGCGTTGCGGTGCTAAATTCACGGGATAGGTTAAATCCTTTGGGGGGGGGGAGAAGGGGCGGTATAACTCTGCCTCTATTATAGACCTGGCGGGAGGGGAGGAAGGGTGAGGAAGAGGGGAAGGGGTAAGAGGGAAGGGGAAGGGGTAAGGGGAGGGCGGAAGAAGAGTAATGAGCAGAAAGTAGAAAGAACGAGGGAGGCAACTAAAGGGAGAAGGGAATTAGAAAGGATTTGAAAACGGTATATTTCATATATATATATATATATATATATATATTATATATTATATATATATATATATATATATATATATATGGAAAAAGTCTCACACCTTTGGGGGCTCACAGTCTCTCCACTATTCCCAGTCCAGAAAAGGGGTATCCTCACCACAGCCTGAACTGCTCTCTGGATTCTCATACAAGCAGCCCCTATACTCTCTCAGCCACGGGAAAGGTGAAGCCCCAAAAGAGAAAGGGAAGGGTTTAAGGAACAGAAACTGAACGGGAGACAAATGAGAGAACTTTTAATTTGTCTTGGTTCGCTCGTTGTACTAGACTTACGACACACACACACACACATACACACACACACACACACACACACACACACACACACACACCACACACACACACACACAACCAGAGCAAATCGACCAAAACCACACAAAATCGACCAAAGAGCCACAGCTCAACCCCCGCAAGCATAACTAGGTGAGTACAAGCCATAAAATATTCTCAAAACCATATAATATTTCCGTGACAAGCCGCTGGGAGCTCTTGACAGGCTCACCGAAGTATTGTCATCACACCCTGAATTGACACGAATAAGACTAAGTGGTTCACCCCCGTCAAAACTGAACCCACTCAAAGGCTGTCTAAATAAAAAAAAATATTGGGTAATACATAGTGTTCAGTGCAGATATATTTCTTAAGAGGTCTCCAAAAGGTGGGGAGTGTGCCTTGGGATCTCAACACTGAACCACTGCAACGGGAAACTTAGCCGCTCTGGAGTTTCTTACTTGCCTAATAAATTCCTGAAAAGGTTAGGAGAAGAATTTATGTGCATTCTCAATGGTCGGCGAGAGCAGTGTATATGGAGTGAGCTGGCAAGTTGTGTCTTGGTCTTATAGATGGTAGGAGGCACTCTACAGTAAGCTGTCTATTGATAGTTCGATGTGTGTGTTTGATATGTAGTGCTACAGCTATGTGTAGTCTCTTATTTGTATTTCTCGAGTATTCGGTGTAATTGGACAGGATATATCTCATGAGGGAAGGGGTCGGATTGTGTGTAGAAATGATTCAATTGGGTAAGCCAGGCTATTTATGCATTGTCAGGCGTCTTGAAAGTAAACGCTGGGCACGTAAACTCACAGAAGACATTCGGATCTCTCAAGGCGTTCCGTTTGATGCTGGGAGAGTTCTTTATGAACCAAGATGGCTCGTGTGGTGCATGGTAAACTGCTTCTTATGGTTAATGTTGCTAAGAGTCATGTTTCTGTCAGAAATGGCTTCAAGATTTTCTAAACAGTCGACAAGACTTAACCGATTGAAACAATGCGATATAATTGTTGACATAGTTTGTTTGAGAAGAAAGTAACTGCAGAAATGAGAATACCTTTTCAGAAATTCTAAAAGATACTAAACACTGTAGTCTTACGAGTAATATCTATACTGACATTTTATATTAATCCTTGTATAATACGTGTGTGTTATTCCAGATGAATCACCTTGGGGAGAATTTGACTCTTAAACCCGAAATCGGAAATGTTATCCCTTTCCATCCTAAGGGAGAAGAAATCTACACGGACAGATCAGAACATCTTGTTATCAATTATGTGGACTCAAGAGTTGGAGTGATTGGCATTTAATAATAAATTAGTGAATACAGATAATATAAAGCTAAAAGAACTTGTTAGTGATAAGGAATGAGGGGTACCCCATGCTTAACGAGCAACTCAATTGTTAATAATTATTTGTTGTTTTATTACAGAATAATTCCCGTCAGAGACAAGGACTTGTGAACGTTACACAATGACTCTCTCACTGTGACTTTCCTTCGGGATTACCAACTTATCCTCAATAATAGGTTCGAACCCCAAGACGAGTGGGAAGAACAAGTATGAACCCCTAGACGAGTGGGAAGAACAAGTATGAACCCCCAGACGAGTGGGAAGAACAAGTATGAACCCCAGACGAGTGGGAAGAACAAGTATGAACCCCCAGACGAGTGGGAAGAACAAGTATGAACCCCCAGACGAGTGGGAAGAACAAGTATGAACCCCCAGACGAGTGGGAAGAACAAGTATGAACCCCAGACGAGTGGGAAGAACAAGTATGAACCCCCAGACGAGTGGGAAGAACAAGTATGAACCCCCAGACGAGTGGGAAGAACAAGTATGAACCCCCAGACGAGTGGGAAGAACAAGTATGAACCCCCAGACGAGTGGGAAGAACAAGTATGAACCCCCAGACGAGTGGGAAGAACAAGTATGAACCCCCAGACGAGTGGGAAGAACAAGTATGAACCCCCAGACGAGTGGGAAGAACAAGTATGAACCCCCAGACGAGAGGGAACTAATATAAACCCCAGACGAGTGGGAACAAGTATGAACCCCAGACGAGGTTGGGAATAAGTGTTTATCCACACTGGGTCTCACACTACGCGGCTGCTTTACACGCCCTCATATCCATGTTTCTCTACTCGTAAGGACTCAAAGCAAAGCACCAGTCCCGAGACACTATTATTTTCTGCACAATAAAATGCGGAGTGTTTGCCCTCGAGACCTGTCTCAAGGAATATAAGCTGGGTGTCTGGCACACGCTTTCCTTTTTCCTGTTTGTACTATTGTGGTTTTGGTCCTCCACAAACCTTTTAAGTGTGCTTGAAAAAGGATTCGGTACGCTTCGGGCCTGTAGGTGTCCAATGGAATACGGAGACGAGTTGATCCGTCCTGGACCATTCTCAATCGACTTGAGAATGGTCCAGGACGGACCGAAACGTCGTCGTCCCTTCACTTTCTAGTGTGTGGTCTGGTCAACATATTTCAGTCACGTTATTGTGACTCCTCGTCTGCAGAGAGACGGAAATTGGAGTTTCCAGAAATGTTTTTCCGTCCCTGACGGGCAGTCGAAGCTTAAGGGAATCCTGGGGAAACGGAAGTTGTCAGTGCCAAAGAAGTTATCAAAATCTAAAAGGCAGACGATGCCAAATGACATGTCAAAGTGAAAAGTTTGCTAAAGTGGGTTGCCAAAGAAGATTCAGAATGTCAAGGAGCGTTGCCAAAACCAATGCTCTGGCCAAGGACGTTGCAGAATCCAAATGAGTTATCCAAACCTTATCCGCTATCGAAGCCAAATGGGTTGTGGAGACATAGAAGGTTGTTGAAACGACAAGGTTTTCTCTTTGCAAGGCAGATGAGGGGTCAGCCATTGCCAAATAAGAGTTTGCATTTTTTTATGTGTTTTTAAAATGAGAAGGATATTCAATACTTGTAGAATATTCAATACCCAAGTGGTTGGACAACTTTGATGCAATGTAATAGCTCTCTGGCTGTAGAAATCATAGTTTTAAATCACTGATCCTGTAGAACACTAATGTTGTTTATAAAGAAAAAACTAGAGGAATAATTGGAATAAAAATGTCAGGGAACAGAGGGAAAATTTGCGTAAATAAAATAAGAATACGAGAGACAAAATGAGAGAAAAAATGAGAGAACATGAGAGAAAGAGAAAACGTGACAGAAAATGAGAGGGCAAAAGAAACAGAAAATGCGAGAGAAAATGAAAGAGAATGAGTGGGTCGCTGAGACACAAAGATGAGAAAGAAAAGCAAATGTTTGTATTTATTTTCTGCAGAATCCCCCCAACACCCCACCCCCCACTGCTCTTGGAGGAGCCCTGCGAATGAGGCTCCTCTCCCAGTGTACTCAGGGCTCCAAGAGCTTTCAAAGAGTCTCTCGAGAACTCTCTTTCAATGCTTGCCTCAGAGGGGGGGGGAGGAGAGGAGAGAGAGTTACAATCCCATCTCCCCAACCCACGGGCCCCACCTTATATAACCGACACCACCACCCCACTCCCCACCCAAACCTATGCCCCCCCCCCAACACATTCTCTACCACAACCCCACTACCCACTCCACCCACACTCCACCACCACCCACACACCTAAACCATGAAATTCGGCTTTTATCCTCACCACATAAACAATTCTCATAGGAACTGACAGGGTGGATATAGGCAGATTATTCCACACAGATGGAACATGCGCAAGGGGACACAGGTGGAAACTGAGTACCTAGATGAACCAGACACGTTAGGAGCAACTTTGTCAGTGTCAGAGTAATTAACAAATGAAATGCATTAGGCAGTGATGTGTTGGAGGCTGACTCCATACACAGCTTCATATATAGACATGACTCCAGTAGGCTCAGGAATCTATACACCAGGCAGGACCAAAGAGCCGAAGCTCAACCTCCATATGCACAACTAGGCGAGTATGTATTTTATGTATATCCAGTTTGATGCAATAAGATATTTCTTTTCCTCGTTTTTTTGGGAGTGGAAGAGGGTCAACCACATCACATCTACTGTCTTCATGACAGAAGTATTAACATGGATATCGTTTACGAGTTATAGTTGTGTGTGTGTGTGTGTGTGTGTGTGTGTGGTGTGTGTGTGTGTGTGTGTGTGTGTGTGTGTGTGTGTGTGTGTGTTAATTATACACACACACACACACACGATCAGATATTGATCATATTTCTTTTCATGTGAGCCCTCAAACAAAAAATAATCGAATTTTTTTACCTGCAAATTTTCCGTGCGTAAACCCAGCGATTTGTTGTGATGCAAAACTATTGTACTTCTTTTTTTTTTGGCCATGTCGGATATTTCTCTGTGTTGAAACCAGAATATATATATATATACATCTTTTTTCCACGGGATATCCTGCAAAGAAATTTGCACTTTGTGGAATAAAACAAACACGTGAACAAGCAAACACAAGCAATAAAGCAATGCAGATCACACTAAAAGAAATATATGTCATCTGCAGCGCATGTGACTACGCAATAAAACTAATTTTCTAGTAAAACGACCACACACCTGCCTACACAGGTGTGTCGACCACACACCTACCTACACAGGTGTGTCGACCACACACCTACCTTCACAGGTGTATCGACCACACACCTACCTACACAGGTGTCTCGACCACACACCTGCCTACACAGGTGTGTCGACCACACACCTGCCTACACAGGTGTCTCGACCACACAGGTGTGGCTAGCAGGCAAATAGAGAGAAGGAGAGATGGAGAGAGTAGGGGGTAGAGGAGAGGAGAGATGGAGAGAAGCAGAGGGAGGGAAAGCGAGAAATATGCAAATGTTCGGAAGGGAATTACTAGAGTTCAGAAACTAATGCAAATGTGTATGTAAGAGAATATGTGCGTTCGGAAGGCAATGTGTAAGTTTAAATTATAAAAACAAAAAACTCTGCATGTATATTTAACGAGAAGCTGTATACATCTCTTGGTTATACATTCTTATTCATTCCTTGTGTATTCATCTACTGTTATTCATCTACCGAGAATATATTTGGGCTCATTACAGTTATAAAAACAAAGTATAGATCTCTATTGATTTAAAAAAAAACTGACTTAACAAATCAATAAATTTTGTGAAAGAAAAATGTATAGTACACGGAATGAATACTTTTTTCCCATTTCCAAATTAATATATGTCAATCTGCTTTACAAAATGTGTTTTTTCAATAATAATTATAACATCAGTGTTTTACGAAATAATTACTCGTAATTCAATGTATGAAATATTGTAACACTAAATAATTTTGCCAGTAATAATTACGTAAATATGGAGAAATATGGAGAGTATGTATCTCGACTCTCTCATCCTGAGGGATATCTACACCTAGTCTGCTATCCTGGGGATATATCTAGACCCACTCTCTCATCCTGGGGGATATCTAGACTTAGTCTGATATCCTGGGGATATATCTAGACCCACTCTGTCATCCTGAGGGATATCTACACCTAGTCTGCTATCCTGGGGATATATCTAGACCCACTCTGTCATCCTGGGGATATCTATTCCCAATTTGTTATCCTGTTGCATATCTAGACCCAGTCTGTTATCCTGGGGGCATATCTAGACCCAGTCTGTTATCCTGGGGGCGTACCTCGGCCCACTGTATGCCATAGATCCACTTTGTCATTCTGGACAAAGATAGACCCAACGTGTCATCATGGGATATCTCAACCCATTCCGTAGGGACTGCAACATCTTCCATTCATCCTCTTGCAACACCTGGACCTCCACAAATATGCTACAGTAACTAATTCGCTCACAGTCTACTGGATCAAGCTAGACCATTGTACAGGAATCCACGAGTGTCAGATTTAGTAGTTTGCTCTCACGGAGTTTGCTTCTGATATTCGCTTAGTAGTCCATACTGACATGGTGACTAAGTAATGGTAAACTTTAGGCGCGTGGACTTAATATTCAACGGATACACAATGTGTGGCCAGACGTTTTAAAAGAGTTGAAACGACGAGAGAGAGAGAGAGAGAGAGAGAGAGAGAGAGAGAGAGAGAGAGAGAGAGAGAGAGAGAGAGAGAGAGAGAGAGAGAGAGAGAGAGAGAGAGCGAGCTAGCTCTGTGAGCCACCAGGATTAAAGAGCTCATCCTTGGAGAGTTTGTACGTGGTTTGAGAGGGGGTAGAGCTGAGAGAGGGGGGAAGAGAGCTGTGAGAGGGGGGGGTTATATAAGAGTCTGAAAAAGAGCCATGGGCTGATGGGAGAGTGTGGGAAGGACCGTGAGAATTGGGAGAGCGGGAAGGAAGGTTACATGAGTGTTTGGCGGGAGGGGGTATGTATGTGAGAGTTAAAAGAAGCTGAATAATAATAGAGTTTAAAGAGAGGGGGGTATGAGAGTTATGAGAGGGCGGTGAGAGCTGAGAGGGAGGGTTAATGAGAGTAGAAGAGGGGGTATATGAGAGATGAGAGAGGGTGGTATATGAGAGAACGAAGATGAAGTATAATATGAGAGTTAAGAGAGGAAGTATATCAAAATTGGAAAGGGAAAATGTGCGTTCAGAGAGGCAGGAGATGCATTAGCTGTGGATTTTGCAGTGAGAGGTGAGAGAATTAATGATTCGATGATATGTGGTGTGTTTGTCTCAGAGCTGTAGGAGGGGGCCGAGGGCTGCAGGAGAGGGCCTAAGGGATGGAGGAGAAGGGCCCAAGGGATGCACGAGGGAGCCCAAAGGGTGCAGGAAGGAGCCGTGGGTATTGAGAGAAGGCCTGGGCGGTAAGGGCGCCCAGCCTCCGGACAGTGATGGAGAATCCTCTTGCACAATCATTCTTCGCGACGAGAACAAGACTGGTCCTGTGCTCAAATCGGGCATTGATCATCGCGAGATCGCCGCGACATCAACAGGAGTTCCCAGACGACACGACGATGACGCATAGTGACCCCCAGTCTGGGAATGACCTGACCTAACGCTACGAAATGTTAACAAATGTAAACATATATACATACACACGTCGGAATGTAAACATTCCGACGCAAAACTCTCTATATGACTCGTGATAACACGATGCCGAGTGAATGTAAACACTGACGGCTGCAGCTTCTCGTACATGACATCCTGGGACAAAGTATATAGACTACCGTATATATATTTAAGGGTTTATATGTATTATAGAGTTGACTATGTACCGCACTACGAGTGAAATACGTGCGACTGGCGAGTACAGGCAAGAAAAAAAATGGTGATTTGTGTAAAATTTCAATCCAAATGATTACCTGAAAACAGCACCTTCTAAAACTAAGTTGTCTAAAGACTAAGCAAACTCTGCAGAAGGTCGTGAAAATATGAAGATCCACTGTGTCCAGGACATAAGTTGACCAGCAGGTGGTATTTTCAAGGGGGAATGTTATTCGGAAGAGAAGAATGTTAAACAAAATGCCAAGGTAGAATGTCAAACAAAAATATGTGAACCAAAAAATGTCAATGGCAGATTTCTTCGGGGTAAGAGACCTCCCAGGTGTTGAACAACCTTAGAAACTCCCAATATTTGTATTAACCAATAAATCATGTGATACAGTGCATGTAATATTCAAATATTACACAGTATATATATATATATGTATATATATATATATATATATATATATATATATATATATATATATATATATGTGTGTGTGTGTGTATATATATATGTATATATATATATATATATTATTTAAACAAAATGATTTTTTACTAAGATACATAAACTAAGACATGGAAGGAACGGGAAAGTTTCCAGAAACCTGGAGTTACGAAAATACAAAGACAAGAGAGACACAAGAAAACTGGTCTAACTAGATTATTTAAGGAGAGTGCCGCAACGTCTGAAGAAATTTCATAGGTAACAACAGGCTGCTGACATAGTGAAATGTGAAACCCAATTACCGTAGACTTTAATATAAAAAATTGTTTTACTTTTACGAGAAATCTTGACTTTTGGTAAGCCACTGACCCGTTAACTTTCGGTTGGACGTTAGAGCAACGGTCTCGCTTCATGCAGGTCGGCGTTCAATTCCCGACCGTCCATAAGTGGTTGGGCACCATTCCTTCCCCCGTCCCATCCCAAATCCTTATCCTGACCCCTTCCCAGTGCTATATAGTCGTAATGGCTTGGCTCTTCTCCTAATAGTTCCTACGAGAAATTTGTTTTCTCGATCATAAAGGACTCGTATAAAAGACTATAATTTGTTAAAATCTAACATATATGTGTGTATATATATATCACAAAACACTGATTGTGAACACGATCACAAAAAATCACTGATCCAAATATGCGGAAGAAACCTAATTTAAAGAAATAGAGATTGCTCAACGCGTTTTCACCTCAATTCCCTTCATCAGAGTCAATTGATGAAGTAATCACTAAGAAAATTATTCATGTTTCGCTCTGAGAATTATTAATATGATAATTATTCTGTTACTAATTTAGTTAAACTTTGACAAACATGGCTATTGTTTGCCTATTTAGACATTTAGTTTAGTCACCATTTGCCATGGAATCTGACACTCTGCCACCAGTTGCCATGGGATCTGGGACATACTGCCACCTGCTGCCATGGGATCTGTGACACACTGCCACCAGCTGCCATGGGATCTGGGACATACTGCCACCAGCTGCCATGGGATCTGCAACACACTGCCACCAGCTGCCATGGGATCTGTAACACTCTGCCACCAGTTGCCATGGAATCTGTAACACACTGCCACCAGCTGCCATGGGATCTGTGACACACTGCCACCAGCTGCCATGGGATCTGTAACACTCTGCCACCAGTTGCCATGGAATCTGTAACACTGCCACCAGTTGCCATGGGATCTGTAACACTGCCACCAGCTGCCATGGGATCTGTGACACACTGCCACCAGTTGCCATGGGGCTCACGAGAGCCAGCACCAACTCTGACATATTTACCAACGTGACTATCACTAACCCAGCTAACAAAGTGACCAGCTCTGATTCCACCACTAATGACCGGCTTTAAACACATCAAAACAATGAGCAAACTAACTGTTCCCTCCACTAGGATTCGTCCCTCCTCCCGCTGGTAGTGCCATCAAGGCAGTGCCATCAAGGCAGAGCCATCAAGGCAGTGCCATCAAGGCAGTGCCATCAAGGCAGTGCCATCATGCCTGATACAATTTATATCAAATTAACTTCACCTTGGATACGGGTTTATCTCGAGAATAAAGTTAACCCATGCATACCCAATTATTCTAGAGGTAGGATTAATTATTTAATTCGGATTTTCATATTAAAATCGGTTCTAAATGTTTTGACCCTTACTGTAATATTTGTATTTTGTTCAGTCTCGTCATTAATAAATTTCCAGAAAAAGAGCAAAAAGTCGTTTACATTTCTTTGGCAAGAATGACGCAAAATATATTTCATAATAAGTGTTGAAATACGATTTATCAAAATCTTGCAGAATTTACCATCCCATGAGTTTTCTTGTTATCTGTTTCCCACACAATATATATATATATATATAATATATATTATATATATATATATATATATATATATATTATATATATATATATATATATATTATTAAATATGACCGAAAAAGTAAGATTAATAATTTTAACACGAATTTTCTCTATTTTCATTATGTTTCTTTTTACTGGTGACGGTAAATGAAAAATCAATTCTCCAAAATTCAAAAATAAAAATAAAAATGAATTTTGGAGAATTGATTTTTCATTTACCGTCACCAGTAAAAAGAAACATAAGGAAAATAGAGAAAATTCGTGTTCGAATTATATATATATATATATATATATATATATAATATATATATTATATATATATATATATATATATATATATATATGTATATATATATATATATAATGTATATATATATATATATATATATATATATATATATATATTATATATATATATATATATATATAATGTATGTATGTATTTTTTTAAGGTAAGCCCGAAAAAATGGTGCTTGCAATATTGAGAATTTTCCTTGCTTCTTCCGCCAAAAACAGTGGAGGACTTGTGGCATAAACCTTCCCGGCCAAAGATATTTACTGTGTCGTAAACCCACAAGACAGAACGGGTTCAGTGCCACTTGGTGCCAACCCTAACTACCAGTACATAAGTAAACTCAAGCTCTTGCGAGTATGGAGTTCGAATGGGATCAAAGTGCTTCTTGCCTACGTTATCTTCACGCATAACTCCCTAATGGGCTACGCTGAGGTCAACCTTAATGACATCACCCTTGAATATAAGCTCTATAATGAGTGTCTCATTGTTAGGGCGGTGATGTAGACCTTATCGACGTCACCCTTGACTTAAGGCACCCTAAGGAGCGTCGAAGTGTTAGTGTGTCGAGGTGGACCTTACCCTTGACATCCAAACTCGTATCGTAACATTGTAGATAAGAGTAACTTAACATAATAACAATAGCTACAGTACCGTACAATTACCGTATGCAGGTTAATTAAAATTTATGGAAACCCACAGTTACGCCAAATGAAATTTTGTACAGATTAGAAATAAATTTTCAATACCTGTATAACAAAGAATGTAATTATAATCTGGGATCAATCAAGTGAACCTAATTAACAATGAGTAGCGAAAGGTATTATCCAGCCCTTCCGAGATGTACCTTTTCACTCTACCACGATATACCTTTTCACTCTACCACGATGTACCTTTTCACTCTACCGCGATGTACCTTTTCACTCTACCGCGATGCACCTTTTCACTCTACCACGATGTACCTTTTCACTCTACCACGATGCACCTTTTCACTCTACCACGATGTACCTTTTCACTCTACCGCGATGTACCTTTTCACTCTACCACGATATACCTTTTCACTCTACCACGATGTACCTTTTCACTCTACCACGATGTACCTTTTCACTCTACCGCGATGTACCTTTTCACTCTACCACGATGTACCTTTTCACTCTACCACGATGTACCTTTTCACTCTACCACGATGTACCTTTTCACTCTACCGCGATGTACCTTTTCACTCTACCGCGATGCACCTTTTCACTCTACCACGATGTACCTTTTCACTCTACCACGATGTACCTTTTCACTCTACCACGATGCACCTTTTCACTCTACCACGATGTACCTTTTCACTCTACCGCGATGTACCTTTTCACTCTACCACGATATACCTTTTCACTCTACCACGATGTACCTTTTCACTCTACCACGATGTACCTTTTCACTCTACCGCGATGTACCTTTTCACTCTACCACGATGTACCTTTTCACTCTACCACGATGTACCTTTTCACTCTACCACGATGTACCTTTTCACTCTACCACGATGTACCTTTTCACTCTACCACGATGTACCTTTTCACTCTACCACGATGCACCTTTTCACTCTACCACGATGCACCTTTTCACTCTACCACGATGTACCTTTTCACTCTACCACGATGTACCTTTTCACTCTACCACGATGTACCTTTTCACTCTACGGCGATGTACCTTTTCACTCTACGGCGATGCACCTTTTCACTCTACCGTGATGTACCTTTTCACTCTACCGCGATGCACCTTTTCACTCTACCGTGATGTACCTTTTCACTCTACCGCGATGCACCTTTTCACTCCACCGCGATGCACCTTTTCACTCTACCGTGATGTACCTTTTCACTCTACCGCGATGCACCTTTTCACTCTACCGTGATGTACCTTTTCACTCTACTGCGATGTACTTTCCTACCCTACTGTGAGGTACTTTCATACCCTACCGTGAGGTACCGTCTCACTTTACTGTGAGGTATTCCACCGTGAGGAACTCCTTATGCTCCTACTGTGATCTACTCTCACGGTCTACCGTGAAGCTCTCTCACCCACAACCATGAAGAAACAGCTCGGTAACACACAGTATGAGTAGGAACCATGAAAACGATTTGAACCTGCATATTGGGTAGTCCCAAGCACACGCTTTAAGCCACTGGACCACGATATGCTAAAAACTAATGCAACGAGGCATTCGACTGAATCCGACTGAATATTGTTATTAACAGCCTCCTGGTGCTTCGGTGCTCATTAACTGTTTAATAATTGTAAACAAAACCGCCAAAAATTGAGAAAAGATGGACAGGTTCGTAAGTGTTTTCGTAACTGCTTCGTGAATCTGCACCCCTGGACATTAACTGTCTGGAATCCTGCGTGCCTACGTGATCAAACTACTATCACGAAGACCGAACTGCCTCACTTGTTCTGTTATCTTGAAAGACTCGTTGTGTAATTCGTTTTAACTGCTTCATTCCTTTTAAAAACTCTTAATTCGTAAAATCAATACTTAATAAAATGTAAAGTGCTATTTATTCTTCGTTGCAGTTTAGAATAATAATTGTTCTACGATCGTATTAGGCAGTGAGGTCCCCCAGTTAGGTAAACAAACACACACAGACACCATTTTGTTTTAATAGTTCGGCAGACAATTATGAGCAGAGAGGTAGAGTGTGGGACCTGCTGGTGGTGGTGGTGGTGGTGGTGGGTGGTGCTGGTGGTGGTGGCTGTGGTGGTGGTGGTGGCTGTGGTGGTGGTGGTGGTGGTGGTGGTGGTGCTGGTGGTGCTGGTGCTGTGGTGGTGGGTCGTGCTGGTGCTGGTAGTGGTGGGTGCTGGTGGTGGTGGTGGGTGGTGCTGGTGGTGCTGGTGCTGTGGTGGTGGGTGGTGCTGGTGGTGCTGGTGCTGTGGTGGTGGGTGGTGCTGGTGGTGGTGGTGGTGGTGGTGGTGGGTGCTGGTGGTGTTGCTGTGGAGGTGTTGTGGTAGAGGTGTCGGGTTATCCTGAGAGCAGCCCGGGCGGGTAATGGCTCGTTATCCCCACCAACCACCTACGTCAGGAAAAGGGAGAGAGAGAAAGTGAGGAGAGAGAGGAGATAAGAGAACAAAAGAAGAGCGAATGAGGGAAAAAGAAAAAATATAAAAACAAACTTGGTGGGGGTGAGTGGAGAAACATAAAGAATAACATTATAAAAAACCATTCTAAAGACACACGAAAAACTAGAAATAAAATCACTAAAGTATTTACCTAGATAAATGAATTATGATAGAAAAATAGAAAGCTCCCTTCCTACTCCTTCCTATTTTCACTCTTTTTAAAGTGTATATGAAAAACTAACGGGAGCTCCGTCCACGATAATTGCATGAAAAATAACTATTTGAAGGAAATCGTAGTGCAACTAATGCAAGTTAACCCCCCACACACACAGTGCTCAGCTTCCTAGTGAAGTAGGATCAACTAGGCACATGCAGGAGAGGTCAAGAGTGGAACTAGTACGAGATCAGATCAACAAAGATCTTCATCCTGAAAGATCAGATCAAAGATCAAGATCTTAACAAAGACTTAACAAAGAAGAACAAAGATCAGATCTTCCTGAATTGAATATTACACCAGGGCCTGTAAAATAATATTATATAAAGGATTTACTTCTAATATTAAGACTAATTCAACTATAATCAACATTATATAATATTCATAATTATCTTAACAGTTTGTAATTTTGTATTTGTAATAAAACTTGATAAAGTAATATCAGAATACAGTAACTATTATCATATCAAACATTTTACTATTTATTTTGCAACTATTTCTAATAATTTCCTTTGGAATTTTTTCATTATCGATTATGTTTGCCAAAAAGAATATTTTGCTAATTCTAAGTTTAGCAAATCGCTATTTCAGTACCATTATTATTTTGATGTTTTCTTGTCAAATGTAAACGTAGAGAATTGTTGGGTGTTCTAAGTCTTCTTTAGAAATGGCTTCTTACTCTTGTGTAGTGGTATGTTCATTGTTCATGTTCTCCGTTCCCACTAACGCCAATTCCAAGATGTTGGTGAACCAACGAAAGGATAGTAACGATGACCTGTAAAAACGACCTATCCTAGACGGCTAGTCTAAATCGATTAATAGTTTGAAAACATTTTGTTTTCATGTTAACTTCATCAATTTGGATAATTTAAATGTCTGGAGATAAACTAATACATTTTCATGACTGGTCAATATGAACCCCCTTGCGAGATTTCTTTGAATATCTATAAATCTGTGTCTCTGTTTTCCTGATTATTTTTTCTCAAAGCTGCAATTTGCTGTGATATGTTATGTCAGATGTGTTTCTGTATCGTGTAAATGAGCTGGTGTACCTTTTCTTGGTATGCTTTTGAAATACTCTCAAGTATGAAATTGTCAAGTTTATTCTTGAAATAGTCTTAAACCATTTACTCGTGAAATGATTTAAGAATAGTCCCTTGAAATTTTTGAGTGTTTTCATATTTTTGGGACTGTGTAGAGACTGTTCATGGAATTACTGAATGATGTTATATGAAAAGACCAGAATACACAGTCAACCTATTAAAATATTTTAGAGGAACTTCTTTATAGCAATTCACAAAACTGAGGAATGAATCCTGGAAGACATCATTGACAGACACCGACACCTTCCGACACAACTCAGAAGATAAAAGTTAAAATTTACGTCACAAGCAAGAAGACGGCCAACCTAATCGTGAAGAACTATCCCAATGCCAAGCAAAAACTCCTTCTGAGACTATGATATCGTTTACGCTTTTAAATGGGTACTTGGACCCCGTCAGCCCCAATGATCTCAATAAATAGGCAAGACCACAACAATCATTTCAAGGGAAACTAACAATTCACAAGCAAAAACGTAATCAAAGAGTATAAAATTTCTACAAAACCACCAATCACTAGAGATTGCCTGACCAACATCACCGAAATAATCGAAAGTTAATGACAAGAAGAAGATCGGCAATATCCGAAGCACTACATCTGAAACACATCCAGTTCTCAACAGCCAATGTACATACGAGCACATCCCGCCATCCTCAAGTCTAACACAAAATATATACCTCACACACCACGTATTGCCTCAAGTCAACATCGATTGCTCAGCGATTAACTTCACCTCATGTTGCCTGGTTATATATGCTGCAGCATCAGCAAGCCAAGATGCAAAAACAACACTGAAGACTTTATTTCGCAATTTCTTCCCCAAGTGTAGAACGTAAGAAAAAGTGATTATGATTCGTTCTTCAATCATCGATCTAACCCTTTCGGTCAAATTCAATAACATACTCCTCTATAAGTATATTATGCTATTATAATAGGTCAGGGCGAGGATTATCCCAGTGCCACCACAAACAAGTGCCTCCAGGTGGGGAGGAGATGCAAGTGGAGGGGGGAGGGAGGGGAGAGAGAAGGGGGGGGGGTTCACAAGCCTGCTTGTATTACAGCAGGCTTGAGGGTGAATGTCTCTCTCTTGCCGGATATATGGCGAGTCTAATGCACCAGTGAAATCTCGTGTTAATTGTGCGAAGGCCGCTGGCTGTGGCGTGCACCATTTCCCTAGCCTCCCAGCAGGGTTCGACATCCCTAACCAGCAACCAACTCTCAGAGCCTGACCAGTGTGCCATCAGTGTATGAAAAAAGATGCACCGAGTCCTGTTCTACAGTGAACACAGCGAGTACCGTGTTGAGTGCACCACACACGCACCAGCCAGTCAGAATACATTCATCCATTCATCAGTGTGTAGTGATATCAAAAGAAATTATCCCAGCGTTGAGTGTCACCCCAAACCCTTCCCCCACTCCCAGGGCGTGTCCCTCCCCCCTCCACCGTGCACACTGCAACAGATCACATTGCAACAGACGACCTGCCAGAAACAATTAATGCAACCAGGACATTCACCAACATCCCAAAGGCATCTCACCCATCTGCTGCCGGGAAATACACAGACCTCATCAGAAAATCAACAGAGGGCCCAAAACCCTTCATGAACCAGACACCATCAAAGCCTGATACAATTTGCTGCTTTTTGCCAACACATGTTAAGGTGTACGTGACAAAGGAGGCAAGACACTGCCCCAATCCGTCAAACAAAGCAATTAGGGATTTACCAAAGACTGACAACCTAATCCGCCTCCCCAAACACAGCAAACACCGCCGCGGCTGACCCAGCAAGACCCCCCAACGAGAACAGGAAATTAAGTACCCAAGTCAGCAAGAAATTCAAGAAGGCAATAGTGTGAGTTCACTCAGGTTGATCACAAGTGAAGACAATATTTTTACCCAGAGATGAAACCACAGTCCAAGCACTGAGGGAACCCCCTCCCTCCCCCCTATGAGGCCCGTAGGGGGACCTCACTTGCAGGTCAGGGTCCCCCCCAAACCTGAAACTCCACACCCAAGAAGTGACTCGAGTTGCAATGTGCTCCTGGCGGTCCGGGTTCGAATCACTTCTAGGGTGTGGAGTTTTCATTCGCATATATGCTTGGGGACCATTCAAGCTTGTTCGCATATTTTATATATATATATATATATTATATATATATATATATATATATATATATATATATATATATATATATATATATATATATATATATTATCCAATTTCCAGTAAACACTAATTACTCCTCGTTAATACAGATTTGTTATCACAATCATCAACATAATTACTAGCTCCAAGTGGATTGTTCCGCATCAGAAATATATGGCCCAATTAAACTAAACAACCAATTTAACATTATAATCTACGTCGCCAAAGTTCTAATAGCCAATTCCACTAATTAACTGCCATAACACACTGTGGTGACGGCCAAAGTTTTGGGAGGAAGCACTTGTGTACACTTTCGTTCACCAGCAGTGGAAAATAGCGATGAAAAACGCTGTTTCTCTCGGTAGTCAAGATGACTGGACACAAACGATACGTTGATAGTATTGGGTCTAGCGGTGACGTATTAACCTGTAACTCCTTACCTCTTGTCCAGCAGTGCCAGCAGTGCCCAGAGACCCTGGGCACTGTCTCCATGGTGTCCCAGGGAGGGGAAATATGCCCCTACACCAGCCGGGGAAAACCAGTGCCAACCCTGAGAAGAGAAACTACTCCCTTCGTGAGAGAATACAAACCTCATGTCAAGAACCAATGGAGAGAGAGAGAGAAAAAAAAGTCTTGCATGCATATGTTGCTCGGCTTCTGCTCTGCAAATGCAGCACATTTCGAGATTCGGAATTTATACGAAAACAGAAACGCAACTCAAACATGTGGCCTGAAACGCTGAAGTCATGTATGTAATAATAATACACGAATTAAAGAATAATAATTACGAAAATTACACGAATTGAAGAATAACTCACTAAAACGATACAACATTATTTGCTGGACAGTACAATGAAATAACAAAACTGGGTCACCATTTCCCCCTCTATAGAGCACAAAATCTAATTCCCACTAACTGGTTAGTGGGAATTAGATTTATTAACAGTTATTAACACACTCTCACGTACATGGGAGCTGTGGGTGCTTGCCGACTGCCTGCTCCCACCCCACTGACTGGTTTCATTGGTTAACTCACTTGACTGTCTGTCTGTCTGGCTGGCTGAATGGTAAGGTAGCTGTCTTGACTAGTTAACTAGCTTGTTAGTTAGCTGTCTGGTTAGTTAACGGAGAAGCTAGATTGCCGCTTGGCTAGTTAACGAAGAAGCTAGCTAATCGCTTGGCTAGTTAACGGAGTAGCTAGCTAGCCGCTTGGCTAGTTAACCAACTAGCTAGCAGCCTGGCTAGTTAATTGGCTAGCTAGCCAGAATGATTCGATAACCTGACCACTGATTTACAAAAAACAAAACAAAATCACCTTCCCCTAAAATGTAAGGAACAGCACAAGAACAAAAGTGGTCGTCTTCAAGAGTCAATTGGAAAAGGTCCTTATCACCACAGTTGACTAGTACACGCTGGTCTGCGGGTCGCGGCAAGCAACGACAGCCTGATGGAACACGATTTCTAACAACCCCCCCCCCATAATAATTCAGAGCAAAGGTAAGGCTTAGAGACTATGATAACTCGTGAAATCGCCTACAGGTAAAACTATAGGTATATTTCCTTGACGCAAAATTATGGAACACTCTGACAGCTGAGTGGACAACGCTTCGGATTCGTTGTCCTGAGGTTCCGGGTTCGATCCCCGGTGGAGGCGGAAACAAATGGGCAGAGTTTGTTTCACCCCTGATGACCCCTGTTACCTAGCAGTAAATAGGTACCTGGGAGGTAGACAGCTGCTACGGGCTGCTTCCTGGGGATGTGTAACGAAAAGGAGGCCTGGTCGAGGACCGGGCCGCGGGGACGCTAAGCCCCGAAATCATGTCAAGATAACCTCAAGATCTCAAGATAACCTCAAGATAAGATACATGAGGGAAGTGGTGATAGCCAGTGCGCATTTCAACTGGGCCATTGCAGCTCTATATTCACAAATTATACTTCAGGTTAGGGTAGAGGTCTCTCGTCTGCTTCTCAAACGGAATCATCAAACCTGAGGGGAATATGCTCTGTGGCCCCACTGATCTGCAGGCGATAACAATAAAGAATGGGAAACCACTTGGAAAGTTTCTTATCTATTTACAGTGGTTTCACAAGTTATTCGATAAGCAATATATTAACAAACTAATATTACTCCTGTCAAATAATGTTAAATTTGAGAGAGGGGGAGAGAGAGGGAGGGAGAGAGAGAGGGGGAGAGAGAGGGGGGAGAGAGAGAGGGAGGAGAGAGGGGGGAGGGAGGGAGAGAGAGAGAGGGAGGGGAGGAGAGTGAGAAAGGGAGACAAGACAGTCGAGATGCGAGACATCAGAAGCATCACCACGAAAAACTGCATATTGCATAATGCAATTCAACAAAAAACCACACACTTCCCCAGGCTCAAGCCCCCCCCCCTCCATTCCTCCCCCGCCACAGACAAACCCCCAGCGGTCTAAACCCCCAGAAACCTTGGAGGTAACCCACCACCAGGTCCCCGTTCGAGCCGCAACACTTCCAATTTATAGATAAGAGATAGAGAGTAATCGCGTCCTGTCGCCCCAAGCGTCCTGTTCCTCCCACCACCCACACACTTGTCTCCGCTACATTCTCTATACCAACGTGAGTTACACATATCGCTTCCTCTAGTGTGTGTGGAGTTTTGCCCAACAGTTTCCGCCGCTTCTGCCTCTCGCCACGGCTGTATATATATGAGTCCCATTCATCATATCTCGTTTGGAATGTACTGTTTAGTTTTATTTACATCCAATGAACGGAAATGCAAGAGTAAATTGGTCGGCAGCGCCTCTTTGTTGTTTAAGATTTGCTACTTGGAACAAAAGTTCCAAGTAGCATGGGCTATGGTGAGCCCGTAAGTTATAGCAGCGCCTCTTCTAGATGGTGTGCTTGCAGCTGCCAGGCCAGGCGTCCTTCCACAGCGGCGCCTGTCCGCGGATTCGTCGAGTTACGATAGTGTCTCGTCTTCGTCGGCGACAAGATTGTGATTCTTGGTCTCCCTGGCTGGCGTGATTTAGCGAACGAGAATTTCGCTCTGGCATACACGGAAAAATACACGTGCAATTTTAGTTTCGCCCGACAGCTAATTTATTATTTTAAATATACTTAGGATCGCTGAATAAAATTATTTCTTGAGTATAAATTAGGCTTGGAGTTAGGCGACTTGTTGTTAAGCATTTATTTTCAACTGCGTCATTTTCTTAAGTGACCCTTGTATTTATTTTTTTTTTTTTTTTTACGTTTTCTTTAGGCTGCTTTCTTGTGAGTTTTTTCACGTAAGAGTTTTCTTTCACTCGTAGTGTGATAGGTTTCCCTTTGGGTTTTAATGGCATTTTGCGAAACTTTTCTTTCAGTGTCATTCACGTTGACGTACATGAATGCATGCTTTTGTGTGTGTGAATGAAGGTGTACATGTACGCGGGAAAATACTCGAGTACGCTAGAAAACCAAATCACGTTTGTGCGAGAAATTATTAATGTGTTAGCGCACAGGAAAGCAGTTATATACCTATTTTATCAGCGAACTGTGCTTTTAGAGTCATACTCCAGTCCTTGGGTCTCGCCTCTAATGATTTCAGTTAACTGACCTTTTGTGGTGTTATATTAGGTATCCAGCTCTCCTCCTCCTTATCCTCTTCCTCCTCCTCCTTATCCTTCTCCATCTACTATCTATCCTTCCCCCCTATCTCTGGAGGAGGTACTCTGACAGCTTCCCCTCACTCTTCTAGCTTCAAATCCCCTTCAAACTTGTACCCATTTCCCTGCCCTACTACATTTTCTCAGTCATCTTCCTCGTCTAATCCACCCCTGTGTCCCTGCTCCTCTCGACGTCCCTCTATTTCCCTCTTCACAACAGAGGGGAGTTCATACCCGCCCCGAGAGCCACCCTCTTCAGCCCTCTCTCTATTTTTACCTCAAAATGTTGTTTCTCTCATTTTCTTTCTTATGCTTCTGGCTTCCGCTGTGTCTAATCCTTGCTCCTGTCCTTCTCATTATTCATCTTTTATATGTTCTCTTCCTGCTTCGAATTCTTGTTTACAATCTGTTTCAGTGCTTCATTGTTTCCTCTGGTCTGTGTTGGTCAGTTTCAAAGGACATCCAGAGGAAATTTCCTGACGTAGTTTCGTTTCTCGGCCTGATTCAAGGTCACAGTTTTCTTTATTCCCTTGTTCTCTGTTCTTTATCTTTGATTTTTTTGTGTCAGTTTAATTTTTTCTTTTGTCTCATTTTCTAGGTGTTGTCCTGTTGTTCAGCCGCTTGACTTTCTTCTATCTTCTTGTTTTATTCTTTTTCTGATTATTCTTAAACAACTTCTTCATTTTTATTGGCATTTTATTACTGTTTTTGTCTATTCGTCTTTGCTTCTTTTCATTATTCGTGTTTTTATCGAGCTTTTCTTTCGTGTTTGTTAGTCCTTGTGTTTTCTGTCCTCATTCCTATATTCGTATCAGAATCAATCTTTCTTCCTCCTTCGAACACGAAGGAGGAAGGAGGAATTCAACAATATTCACGCATGTTGAATAAGTGCAACAATGGTCTCTCAACACGTGTACCTTTCACGACATGCTCTTCCATCCAGCGGCCAACCCCCTACAGAAAAAACATTCATCTATTTGACGTAATGTGTATACAACCGATTCTTTCTCATATATTGACAGAAAATCTACTTAGGCTACGAGCTGGGCGCGAACCTTCGACCCTGGCATTGCCAGTCGCATACCTTACCACGAGTCCTAGTGAATTTTTTCAGTCCTAGTAATCCACTAGGTCACTACTCCACAAATTCTCAGTCCTAGTGGATTTTCTCATAGACCAAATGGATTTTCTCATAGACCAAGTGGATTTTCTCATAGACCAAGTGAATTTTCTCATAGACCAAGTGGATTTTCTCATAGTCCAAGTGGATTTTCTCATAGACCAAGTGGATTTTCTCATAGTCCAAGTGGATTTTCTCATAGTCCAAGTGGATTTTCTCATAGACCAAGTGGATTTTCTCATAGTCCAAGTGGATTTTCTCATAGTCCAAGTGGATTTTCTCATAGTCCAAGTGGATTTTCTCATAGTCCAAGTGGATTTTCTCATAGTCCAAGTGGATTTTCTCATTTTCTCAAATCACACGTTAATGTGATTTGTGTGATTTTCTCATATATTTCTACATATTGAAATTTGCTGTAAAGTTAGGTCTAAGGTTAGCATGTGTTTAAATTACAACTATCGGTATTTCATGTGTTATTCGATGGAGCAATTAAGAGAGATTGGAGCCGACCAGAGGTGGGTCAGTCCAGCACTATTCGATAAATGACTGAACGGCCTCAGTTGCGAGGCGTGTGTAACAGGCTGTCCTTATTCATAAAGACCAAATGCTCGTTAATCGAGTCGTTAAACCTCTTCTATATGAGCGAAACAACCCTTTACACACGCCTCGACTGATGACGTTCGAACTATTTTTCGAACTGTGCTTAGAGCGACGGTCTCGCTTCATGCAGGTCGACGTTCAAATCCCCGACCGTCTATAAGTGGTTGGGCACCATTCCTTTCTTGCCCCGTCCCATCTCAAGTCCTTTTCCTGATCCCCTTTCCAAGAGGTATATAGTCGTAGTGGCTTGGTGATTCCTTCTGATAGTTTCCCTTCCTAGTAGAATGTAATTCTAACTGCCTAACTAGTCTTTTGTGACTTAAAGCATGAGTGGATGCTGATGATAGACCTACACGACTATCACACCACAGGAGTTTTACTAGCTAGGCTAGTTTACCAGCTATTACTAGTATTCCTTTACTACCCTGAACTAGCTTTACTAGTTCTGCTCGTAAGACAAGCAGCTCTAATCAGTCGTAACTAGTGGTCAGAAATCACTACGTAGAGTCACCTTCAATACGAGTTAGGTTCATATTCACTCATGTTCATCATTGTGTCATATTTTACAACCTTCAGTAAATCGTTTAGTGAATAGAGTGTCGTGCAATTTTGTTTTTGTTAAATTTACACTTTTCGTAAGACTTTTAATGAATTAGTTCTACTGTTTATCTCTCTATCTCTGAAATGTATTTACTAATATCTCATTTTCCTGATCATAATCTCACTTTCTCACCTCTATAGCTTTGCCTATTTTTTGGATATTATTAATTTTTTTGATTTTGTACCAATATCAATATTTTGATATTGATATTGTTTAAACAATGCTTTGGTCCACATTGTTTTGTTGGGTCTTAATATTTCTGCCCCAATGGGTTTCAATTGTAATCTATCAATCCCCTTCACTTCTATAGTTTGTTCCTGTCTGCTGCGTTCGAAACATTCTTCCCTCCTCTTGCCCCCCACTTCCCCTTTCTGCCTTTCCCTAGTCCCCTTCTCCCCCCCCCTCTCTCTGTCAACTGCTCCTGTCCACTGCAGTTGTCATTTATGTCTATTCCACACCATTGGTTGTGAATTACTCTCCTCCTCCTCCTCCTCCTTCTTCTTCCAGTCTATTTCTTCCTGTCCTCACATTCTTTCAGGATATTTTTTATAGCCTTGGTTCCATTTTCTTTTCTGCTTCAATATTGCTTTCCTCAAATTTATACGACTCTTTCGGACCCCCAGGTGACACTCTTGCCTTTTGGGCCATGACCTGAGGACGCACACACGCACGAACACACACACACGCACGAACACACGCACACGCACAATTTTCTCAGTGTCAGAGTAGTTAACAGATGGAATGCATTAGGCAGTGATGTGGTGGAGGCTGACTCCATACACAGTTTCAAATGTTGATATGATAGAGCCCAGTAGGCTCAGGAACCTGTACACCAGTTGATTGACGGTTAAGAGGCGGGACCAAAGAACAAAAGCTCACCCCCGCAGCACAACTAGGTGAGCACACACACCACACACACACACACACACAACACACACACACACAACACACACACACACACACACACGCAAGTATGCATAATAATATATATAGACAAACACACAGTTCTCTAATAATATAACGTAAATCAAATAAACGAGGGACGGGTATACTGCACATTTCCAGAATGCCAGAAAGCATTTGACACAAACCCACGCAAGAGATTCACACTACATAAACACGCTAATGTATCTGAAAGTATTCAGGTGGATTGAGTTGCTCTGTCACAAAGTAAACAAAGAGTCNGGTGCTGTGGGAAAAACCTGCTGTGATTGATATAAGAGGAGACTACCAGAGACTTGTACTGAACTAAATTAAAAAATTACTGTATGCAAATTAATTCAACTAAAATCTCTAGCTAGGGTCGTAAATCCTAGCTCCTCTTTTCCTAATGACAGATAATGGGCTGTAAGGGGGTGGGGTGAGTGAATTAGTTGATAGGTTGATTGCAGTTCCACGTCCACCTGCCAACAGGTATCTCACATCAGCTTGTATTTTATACAAGGATAAGATTTTATAATTCAGTTATATAACTGAACACTGGCTCTGTTTAAATCAGAGATTTAAACATACACAGTCTAGCCTAGCACCTTAGCAATTAACAGCCAATACACTTATACTTTAAACAACTTAAATTGTAAATTGTAAAGTATGATAAATGACCTAAATATGGTCTAAGTACTGTTACTGAGTACTAAAATGATATTCAATTAAATGAAATTATATGATTACTTAAAAAATAACTAAGCAAGCAATTGTTAACTTAATTTATATATTCGAGTATTTGCAATGTATATGATCAATGTATATGATTAAATACAGTCAGCTTGTTGAATCTCTTCCTACACTCTGGACACTCATGAGTATTTGATTACTTATTGTGACAATCTTCTCTGACACTGGACACTCATGAGGTTCAGAGCTTGGATAAGATTCTGCTGTACCACAATATTAATAATAAACTCACAGAAATATGAGGCGTTGCCTCGCCTTTTTACCGACTATCAGTCTTATAGAATATTAATGTTATACTAGCTTTAATTGGCCAACTAATACGCTACAGTAATAACACTCAATAAACTTAGCTGAAGCCGGGTGCCTGTCTGACAAAGTGTGCCAGACTGAAGAACTCTCTTGGCGAGTTTAGGCACGATATTTTAGATTACAGCGTTGCTGTTTTGACGTACGAGTAGCGTTGCTGTTTTGACGTACGAGTAGCGTTGCTACGGATATTGGACTGCGTTGCAGAAGATAACAATGAAGATTAGGGATGAGATTAGGGATGAAGGTGGAGACCGCGTCACTAAATGCTCCACTTCACTCTTATTTTACATAAATGTTCTAGGATTTTCCTTGTTGATATATTGTCTAGGTACTCCCCCAGTTCTAGAGAGTGTTCACTGGTGATAATGATATTAGATAAGGTGTCCTTGAGCTGAAAATGTTCGCTAAGGGACCGTCACTGTTCACAGTTGTGTAAACATACGCGTTCTGCCCCGGGCTGTGGTGGGCGCTTCTCTCCCAAGATGCTCCTCCCTGTCCCTTGAGGGTTACTTACAATGAATATTGATTGATTATTTTTACAGTCTAGACTTATGATTGAGATAAGATGTGATTATAATAAAATATGATATAGGATTTAAAGATTATAAGTAGTACTTGATAATACCACTGACTCTTAATAAGGATTCGATTTTATCTCTACCGGATACTACGTCATGTTCCAATAAATTTTTAATTAACAAATCCTTCTAGAAGCTTCTGGATCCTTGAGAGATCATGCACTAAGTCACGTAGGCATCTATAGGGCCCTATGGCGTACGTGATCATAGTGGCATTGTCATCTAGGATCAAGCTATATAGTGAATCTATTGTGATTCTGATATGATTCTGATATGATATAGATTTGATATAGATATGATATAGATATGATTTGATATGATATAGAAATAATACATTTCTTAGATGATTATTAGATATGGTGGGTAAATATTTCCCACATGTGCCATTGACCCTATACACAAAACGCTACTCTGTGTAAATAACTCGAATTTGATGAAAAGCAGTTACCAGGTACTTGAGCTGCAGGAGGGATGGAGAGGGTGGGAGGGGAGAGAGGGAAGAGGAAAGAGGGGCAGGGACTAGAGGGAGGGGGGGGGAAAGATGTATAGTATAACATTATATATGATTATATATTTTGTTAAATATGACCGAAAAAGTAAGATTAATAATTCTAACACGAATCTTCTCAATATTTCTTATGTTTCTTTTTACTGTCGATGGTAATTGAAAAATCAATTCTCCAAAATTCATTTTTATTTCTAGTCTGACGCGACACTTGAACGCGTTTCGTAATAACTTATTAAATTTTCAAAGACTTTAGTTTACACACACACAACTATAACCTGAAAACACTTAACAGAGTTTTACTAATTCTAACGCTAAACAGCTTGTCTTATATACTCGCATTTGGGTGAGGTGATATGTTGAAACAGTTTTGGATGAGGTGAACAAACTTTTGACCAACACAAGACAGAACACGGTTCAATGGGTATAAATTGGATAAGTGAAAGGGAAGAATGGAAGTAACTGCAAAGGGCCTATTGGCCTATAATTATATTGGCCTATATATATTGGATTATATATTTGTGGATATATTAGAAGTAGAATAAATAATATAAAAGGTCATCCGTTCCTTAAAGTTAGGTATCTTATGTGGTTTCAATAAAAGAATGTAATGCATTCCAATTTTTTTTGTTTAAAACATTTTTCCAATGTTTCTATTGAATAAATTTTCCAAACTTTGATTCCTCTAGTCATCGTACTCTATGTTCCTACGTTCTGTTCTTTGTGTTGTTGTTCTCGTGTATTTTTCACCGTGTTATCAGTTCAGTTCCTCTAGTGTACAGTACTCACACACACTTGACCCCGTGAGTGAGCAGCCATGTGCACGGCATACAAGATAACTTTTATAATCTCTACGTTGTTATTAAATGAGCTGTCTACATGTATGTCGCCAGCCTATACGTAGCCATACAGACTAAGAGTGGGTGGATAAGTCCGGCTTTGAACCATCATATGGTTATGGAGGGAACAATCAGAACACTGAATTTTCCACAGGAAGCTTAATTTCATTGGTTCCTTCAAGAGAAACCGACGTTTTGAGAACCTGAGTGGGTAGGTTACCGGTTCTAAGACATGGATATCTTGTCATAAGGTACTTACCTAATTTACTTACCTAATTGTGCTTGCGGGGGTTGAGCTTTGGCTCTTTGGTCAGTCTTTGGTCAGGTGTGAGACCTTCCATTCATCTAAGTTTAGGAGGCTCGAACCGCAAACCCAACGTGTGTGAAGCAGAAGCTCTATCGACTGAGTTATTGAGTAGTATTAATAAGGAAAAAAAGAGAGCCTCAAAATCCGCTACTGACAGAAACACGTCCCTGCCCCCCCCCCCCTTTCCCCAGTATCCCATCTCTGCCACAAGTCACCATAAGAATCCTGTTTCCACTTTCTATGTCTACTCATAAATACTCAGTAACCGCGTCTTCAGTCAACACAGTGGACCGGAATACATTACACCAACAAAGCCAATAAACTGGACCTTATCGTCCATGTTTCACGCCTCCCATTAAATACGTACAAGACGAGACTCGCCATAAAAATAAATCTAAGGGTGAGGGTTTTAATGGCTGGAGTGTGTGTGTGTGTGTGTGTACTCACCTATTTGTACTCACCAATTTGTGCTTGCGGGGGTTGAGCTTTGGCTCTTTGGTCCCGCCTCTCAACTGTCAATCAACTGGTGTTCAGATTCCTGAGCCTACTGGGCTCTATCATATCTACACTTGAAACTGTGTATGGAGTCAGCCTCCACCACATCACTGCCTAATGCATTCCATCCGTTAACTACTCTGACACTGAAAAAGTTCCTTCTAACGTCTCTGTGGCTCATGTGGGTACTCAGTTTCCACCTGTGACCCCTTGTTCGCGTCCCCCCAGTGTTGAATAGTTTGTCCTTGTATACCTGGTCGATTCCTCTGAGGATTTTGTAGGTTGTGATCATATCTCCCCTTACTCTTCTGTCTTCCAGTGTCGTAAGGTGCATTTCCCGCAGCCTTTCCTCGTAACTCATGCCTCTTAGTTCTGGGACTAGTCTAGTGGCATACCTTTGGACTTTTTCCAGCTTCGTCTTGTGCTTGACAAGGTACGGGCTCCATGCTGGGGCTGCATACTCCAGGATTGGTCTTACATATGTGGTGTACAAGATTCTGAATGATTCCTTACACAGGTTCCTGCACGCTGTTCTGATGTTAGCCAGCCTCGCATATGCCGCAGATGTTATCCTTTTTATGTGGGCTTCAGGAGACAGGTTTAGTGTGATATCAACTCCTAGATCTTTCTCTCTGTCTCTGTGTGTGTGTGTGTGTTTGTGTTTGTGTGTGTGTGTGTGTGTGTGTGTGTGTGTGTGTGTGTGTGTGTGTGTGTGTGTGTGTGTGTACACTCACCTATTTGTGCTTGCAGGATTGAGCATTGACTCTTGGATTCCGCCTTTCCAGCCATCGGTTGTTTACAGCAATGACTCCTGTCCCATTTCCCTATCATACCTAATTTTAATAGTATGAATAGAGTTTGATTCCACAACCTGCTCCTTAAATGCATTTCATTTTTCCACTACTCTCACGCTAAAAGAAAACTTCCTAACATCTCTGTGACTCATCTGAGTTTCCAGCTTCCATCCATGTCCCTCGTTCTGTTACTATTACGTGTGAACATTTCATCTATTTCCACTTTCTCAATTCCCCTGAGTATTTTATATGACCCTATCATATCTCCTCTATCCCTTCTTTTCTCTAGTATCGTAAGGTTCAGTTCCTTCAGTTGGTATTGGATTAATTATACCTGTTTAAACCTGCGACTCCTTTTTTTCAGTAAACTCATACAACTGCTTCACTCTGGTAGCTGATACGCAACACATGAAGGAAAAGTAACCTTGCTCTGTATGACCATCAGAAACCCCTTGCCTTGTATCCATTAAAATACAAGGCAAGGTAATTGTGGTGAAAAAGCACTCAGCACCAATGACTATAGAATCCTTACATGGTATATAAGAACGAGGATCTGGGTTTGGACGGAATACCCAGGAAGCTCTGGTCAAAATATACTGTTAACTTAGTGTCCAGAATTTAAATAAATTACAGGCTGGAGTTTACCGACTCTGAACAAATCCACAAGGGGCCGTGACGAGGATTCGAACCAACGTCCGAGATGATCCCAGACGCCGCCTTAATCGACTGAGCTACGACATGATTAAGGCCGCGTCTGGGATCCTCTCGGACGTAGGTTCGAATCCTCGTCACGGCCCTTGTGGATTTGTTGATTGATGCATCACGTTATTGTGATTTCTGTGTGTCACCGACTCTGGGTTTACAACTTCATACATCTTAAAAATATTCCTCCAATACCAGACTATTGGATACGTGTATACCCATTATTCATCCAATATTTTTGAGTTAGGTTTACTGACATCTGTTGAAGTACTCAATAGGATGAGTGGCATTAGAGTCGACATTATTCTGTGGCATTACTGGACCACAAGATTATATCACAAGCGGAAGGTGCGTTCTTAGTCTGTCTTGTATTCTTTGGAAAAAAAAATGGCCACATAATAGAATGATGAAGATAGACACCAAGAAGAAAGGACTTGACTGGGTGGATGAAGAACATAAGAAAGTTGACAACCATTTGTCGATATCATGATGTTTCTCTACTGCCTATCCTAGCCAAGCCTTGCTAAGCCTAGCATATCCTAGCCTACCCTAGCTTTTGCTATGAAGATGGACTCAGCCAGCAACAACACAGCTATCACCCGGGTCGGCATGGAACATTTGGTAAAATTGCTATCGATGGTATTTAAGATTTCAACTTAGATTCAACAGAGCAGAAGAAGTTGTTAAACACACATGGTTAAATACAGCACACAAAACACAAATCTTACTGAAGCGACCATACGAGTCATAAACACTCATACTCCGCCCAAGTAAAACAGAAACAAGCAACACTTAGTGGGCCAACCAGAGGCTTAGGGCCCGCCCAATGGGCCAGCCAGAGGCTTAGGGCCCGCCCAGTGGGCCAACCAGAGGCTTAGGGCCCGCCCAATGGGCCAACCAGAGGCTTAGAGCCCGCCCAGTGGGCCAGCCAGAGGCTTAGGGCCCGCCCAGTGGGCCAACCAGAGGCTTAGAGCCCGCCCAGTGGGCCAGCCAGAGGCTTAGGGCCCGCGCAGGAATATCCCTGAAAAAAAAATGCTATATTCTTATCCCTCCTAAGCCCATATTTTCTTCCCTCTGCCTCTCTCCCTCCCTCCTTCTCTCTCCCTTCTCTCTCGCCTCCTTCCCTCCATTCCCCTGCATATTACTACCGGAACCTCAGCCGCACACTCCAGAGGATGTTTAAAACATCACTTGAAGCTTGGCTGGAAGTAAACTTTCATCTTGGTAAACGAATGAATGTCTCCGTTCTCGTTACCTGAAAAGTTCGTACAAAGTTTGTGTATACAAGTTAAAGGGCTTTTGTATTTTAGTTTGCGAGCTCCAGCAGCCTTCGCTGTTATGAATTTTAAACACACACACACACACACACACACACACACACACACACACACACACACACACACACACACACACACACACACACACACGCAAAGGTGCGGGGTCTGGTGTTCACGCAAGCGTATGTGTACTGTTGGGGAGCGAAGTCCTGTATTCCCCTATTCCTGTTTGTGTATAACTCCCTGTTTGTGTATAACTAGAAGATTTTCTGAGTTAATTTTATGCACTTGAGAGAAAGCCTGATGCGGCATTTGAGAGAAATTGCTATTTTTGTTCATTTGAAATGAGGCTTCAGGCGTCTCCTGCATGCTAAATATGGCGTAGACCTTTGCCGCCCAGGAGGCGGGGCTCCAGGTGCATTATGGGAGCGGCGCCATCCGGGACGTGATTGGCTAGTGGTGGGGGGCTTGGCGAAGTTGACCAATGGCGTTGCATCCCGGACGTGACGTTGCATGACGTCACGCGTCTTTGCTTGAAAGGCGCCAAAAGAGAGCGGACTAGCTACAGGAACAGTGAACGGGGTGAAAGCAGGTCAATGTTCCTCTCGATTACAGAGAGTTGGTTAATGCTGTATGGGTAACGTTAGTGTATTGGAAGACATTTGTTCGACAGTGTTGTTTTCAAGTACAGCCGAGTGTTCAGTATTAGGAAGATACAATCATCTTATTTCGATTATGATGTCATTACTGAAAGTTCTTCATTAGCCTTGAACTAATGTGTGAACACAAGTGAACACATTAATGAACATTAATGAACACGTACTAATAGGCTACCCACCCAACATCCCCTTACACACACACACACACACACACACACACACACACACACACACACACACACACACACACACACACACACACCAGATATCTCGTCTTAGAAAAACGTAAGTTCTCGACTAACATTCACAGTCATACTGGGAACGTCACTCCAGCTGTTGCTATACCTATATCTTGAGAGTCTATAACTCTCAAGAGTCTATGAACTCCTGATTTCAAAACCAAATGTATTTTCCGAAGCAACTTCAGCAAAATACAAGTCTTCCTTCACCATTTTTTTAGAGAAAATACCATAATCCTCAAACAACATTTTGTATGAGAGGAATTCAAACTTTTGTTTGTATAACAATAAAATATGTGTATTTTACTTCATATTCTCAGTCGTAAATGTTTCCACAGGAAACATTTACTATTCATTAAAGCTGGAGACTTAAATACAAAATTATGTGGATTTATGTGTCGTAAATCCTTCAGACTCGTTAATTAGTAATGTTCTGTATTATATATATATCATTATATAACAGCTATTTGGAAGAGCTGGTGCATTTTATGAGCAATAATCTAAAGTGATGGCTACTGCCATTACTTTAATTCATTACAGGTTGATGGCTACTGTAGTCATCCTTACAGGTTGATGGCTACTGTAGTCATCCTTACAGGTTGATGGCTACTGTAGTCATCCTTACAGGTTGATGGCTACTGTAGTCATCATTACAGGTTGATGACTACTGTAGTCATCATTACAGGTTGATGGCTACTGTAGTCATCCTTACAGGTTGATGGCTACTGTAGTCATCCTTACAGGTTGATGGCTACTGTAGTCATCATTACAGGTTGATGGCTACTGTAGTCATCATTACAGGTTGATGGCTACTGTAGTCATCATTACAGGTTGATAGCTACTGTAGTCATCATTACAGGTTGATGGCTACTGTAGTCATCCTTACAGGTTGATGGCTACTGTAGCCATCCTTACTGGTTGATGGCTACTGTAGTCATCATTACAGGTTGATGGCTACTGTAGTCATCATTACAGGTTGATGGCTACTGTAGTCATCATTACAGGTTGATGGCTACTGTAGTCATCATTACAGGTTGATGGCTACTGTAGTCATCATTACAGGTTGATGGCTACTGTAGTCATCATTACAGGTTGATGGCTACTGTAGTCATCATTACAGGTTGATGGCTACTGTAGTCATCCTTACAGGTTGATGGCTACTGTAGTCATCCTTACAGGTTGATGGCTACTGTAGTCATCCTTACAGGTTGATGGCTACTGTAGTCATCCTTACAGGTTGATGGTTACAGCTGGAGTCGTCTACACCAGGGATACCCGTGGTTACTGTTAGCATGGTCTACAGTTGATGACTGATCATCATTACCAGTGATAATGAATGCAGTTAACACCTTACAATGAGTCTGATTCTGAACTTGAAGGAGGGGTGGGAAAACATTTCAATATTTGCACTAGACAGTTGCATTTTTTTCCTCTCAAACACTGATTTTAGTCTAGAATGCAAGAAGTTTGTATTTATAACTTATAATATATTCTATTCTTATGCACCCCTACATGCTGCAGTAGGTCCATGGGTTGCATCCTGGCAATGCAACAATGCATATGAAGAGTCACAATAACGAGGCTGAAAAATGTTGACCAGACCACACACTAGAAATTGAAGAGACGTCGACGTTTCGGTCCGTCCTGGACCATTTTCATGTCAATTCTGATAATGACGTGCCAATGGTCTACAATCTTCTTGATTGTGGTACAATCGATAATGACACAATCGACTTGATAATGTAACAATAATTATAATTTTCTTGGCATCTATATTCTTACTTTGTTAATGTTCTCTATTAGTGGTGGCCTTTGGTTTCGATTATGATACTCTAATTTAGCTGTTTAGCCTCTAGAACACCGTCAGCCAGCTGATTTACATCCAGGTGGTCTAATTACTGGCGAGTGAATAGGGATCAATTTTATCAATGGTGTCAAATCAAATCATCACACCGTGCCCAGGAGTCGAACCCAGGCGTTCTTGCATGCGAGCTGAGAATTCTAACCATAACATAGTATAATACTAGGATGCATGGTAAAGACCGGGCCGCGGGGTAGTTGATCCCCGGAACCAACTCAAAGTGAACGCAAGGCACGGGAAAGGAAACTATCTGGAGAAAGAACCAAGTCATTATGATTATATAGCACTGGGAAGGGGTCAGGATAAGGATTTGGGATGGGACGGGAGGATAGGACTGGTGTCCAACTACTAATGGACGGTCGGGGATTGAACGCCGACCTGCATAAAGCGAGACCGTCGCTCTACCGTCCAGCCCAAGTGGTTGGGAGTAAGGGAGGGGGAACTGGAAATTTCACCCCTGTCTACCCACTATAGACCTTAAAAAAAACCGTTTCCAATTTAAGAAAAAAATTGGTTTCGGCGCAATGAAATAAATACCACTTAAAATATTCAAATTAACTCCTTGTGTGTCAATTTCTCTTCAACTTATAATAAAAGAAGAAACCAATTACACACGCAAACATGCACACGCTACGCCACGCTGTGTAATTTCTCAACGTCAAAACCAGTTCGCGTGACCATTCCGGCTGCGACGCAAGATGGATTGAATAACCCAGTCGCCGAACGGAGAGTTGTAAAACACGAATAATTTGTCATAACGCACAAAGTCGGTCCGACGCTGAGGTGCGCGTTAGACAGGTCTACACCGCTGGTCCAAACCTGTGTTTTGTGTAATGGAAAGTCAGGGTATAGGGACTCGCTTGACTAGTGGGGATAGTGGCCACTGGATGGTGGAAACTCGCTGATGGGTGAGACATGTTGGTGGGTGTGGAGGAGAGCTTGTTGGTGGGTGTTGGTGGGTGTGGAGGAGAGCTTGTTGGTGGGTGTTGGGGGTGTGGAGGAGAGCTTGTTGGTGGGTGTTGGTGGGTGTGGAGGAGAGCCTGTTGGTGGGTGTTGTTGGTGGTGGAAGCCGCTACCTTACACAGCATTATAAAGTATGAAAATAAGCAGAGCACAGGTAAGTACATAAAACATACACACCCAGGTGATTGACAGTTGAGAGGCGGGACCAAAGAGCCAGAGCTGAACCCCCGTAAGCACACCTAGGCGAATACCTGCCGAGGTATCTCTCTCTCTCTCTCTCTCTTCTTGGTATATTTTTCTCCTATCTTCCCTTTCTCAACCTCACGTTACTCCTTCGGGTCTATCTCATCTCTCCTTTCATTCCCCCCCCCCCCCTTCCTCCTCGTTCCTTCCTCCCTCCCACGCCTTTCTTAATCTCACAAAAACATGGAAGTCAACAATTTACTTCGTCTTAGCAGGAAAACAAGCAATTGTAACCTAGTTCACTAATTACCTCATCTGACTACCTGCCTTACAAACACCCGAACCACCACACAAGTGACATCATTAGAGACACTTCCTCAGATGCTGTCAGAGAGAAACTTGTCTACTTGTTAGACCCACGAATTAAACCGCACACTATGAATTGTTTGTCTTCTTATTCAGACTCGTGGAAAATTAAATATGACAAAAACTGTCTAAAAACTCCAACATTGTTGTTCAAACTAAAAATAGATTTAAGAAAACATCATTGTGTCAAGTTGAAATACATCAGAGCATTGGTTAAAGACCGGTCTCTAGGTCATAATGGGGGGGGGGGTTAATATGTACCTAGACACACACACACACACACACACACACACACACACACACACACACACACACACACACACACACACACACACAGTAGGGGCCAGTGGCTGAGTGGACAGGGGCCGGTGTACACGTAATCCTGTGGTCTGGGGTTCGATTCCCGGCGCCGGCGAGAAACAATGGGCAGAGTTTCTGTTACCCTGATGCCCCCTTCCCCCCCTGTTCACCTAGCAGTAAATAGGTACCTGGGAGTTAGACAGCTGCTACGGGCTGCTTCCTGGGGATGTGGGGGGAAAGAGCTCAACCCCCGCAAGCACAACTAGGTGAATACTTAGAGGCGACCACAGTACCGTCCTCCACAAGAGGGTAGAGACCACAGAGGAGCGTCCTCCACAAGAGGACGGACACCACAAGAGCGTCCTCCACAAGAGGACGGACACCACAAGAGCGTCCTCCACAAGAGGACGGACACCACAAGAGCGTCCTCCACAAGAGGACAGACACCACAAGAGCGTCCTCCACAAGAGGACGGACACCACAAGAGCGTCCTCCACAAGAGGACGGACACCACAAGAGCCTCCTCCACAAGAGGACGGACACCACACGAGCCTCCTCCACAAGAGGACGGACACCACAAGAGCCTCCTCCACAAGAGGACGGACACCACAAGAGCCTCCTCCACAAGAGGACGGACACCACAAGAGCCTCCTCCACAAGAGGACGGACACCACAAGAGCCTCCTCCACAAGAGGACGGACACCACAAGAGCGTCCTCCACAAGAGGACGGACACCACACAAGAGCGTCCTCCACAAGAGGACGGACACCACAAGAGCCTCCTCCACAAGAGGACGGACACCACAAGAGCCTCCTCCACAAGAGGACGGACACCACAAGAGCGACCTCCACAAGAGGACGGACACCACACAAGAGCGTCCTCCACAAGAGGACGGACACCACACAAGAGCGACCTCCACAAGAGGACGGACACCACACAAGAGCGTCCTCCACAAGAGGACGGACACCACAAGAGCCTCCTCCACAAGAGGACGGACACCACACAAGAGCGTCCTCCACAAGAGGACGGACACCACAAGAGCCTCCTCCACAAGAGGACGGACACCACAAGAGCCTCCTCCACAAGAGGACGGACACCACAAGAGCGTCCTCCACAAGAGGACGGACACCACAAGAGCCTCCTCCACAAGAGGACGGACACCACAAGAGCCTCCTCCACAAGAGGACGGACACCACAAGAGCCTCCTCCACAAGAGGACGGACACCACAAGAGCCTCCTCCACAAGAGGACGGACACCACAAGAGCCTCCTCCACAAGAGGACGGACACCACAAGAGCGTCCTCCACAAGAGGACGGACACCACAAGAGCCTCCTCCACAAGAGGACGGACACCACAAGAGCCTCCTCCACAAGAGGACGGACACCACAAGAGCGTCCTCCACAAGAGGACGGACACCACAAGAGCCTCCTCCACAAGAGGACGGACACCACAAGAGCGACCTCCACAAGAGGACGGACACCACACAAGAGCGTCCTCCACAAGAGGACGGACACCACAAGAGCGTCCTCCACAAGAGGACGGACACCACAAGAGCCTCCTCCACAAGAGGACGGACACCACACAAGAGCCTCCTCCACAAGAGGACGGACACCACACAAGAGCGTCCTCCACAAGAGGACGGACACCACACGAGCCTCCTCCACAAGAGGACGGACACCACAAGAGCCTCCTCCACAAGAGGACGGACACCACACAAGAGCCTCCTCCACAAGAGGACGGACACCACAAGAGCCTCCTCCACAAGAGGACGGACACCACAAGAGCCTCCTCCACAAGAGGACGGACACCACACAAGAGCCTCCTCCACAAGAGGACGGACACCACACAAGAGCCTCCTCCACAAGAGGACGGACACCACAAGAGCCTCCTCCACAAGAGGACGGACACCACAAGAGCCTCCTCCACAAGAGGACGGACACCACAAGAGCCTCCTCCACAAGAGGACGGACACCACAAGAGCCTCCTCCACAAGAGGACGGACACCACAAGAGCCTCCTCCACAAGAGGACGGACACCACAAGAGCCTCCTCCACAAGAGCCTCCTCCACAAGAGGACGGACACCACAAGAGCGTCCTCCACAAGAGGACGGACACCACAAGAGCCTCCTCCACAAGAGGACGGACACCACAAGAGCGTCCTCCACAAGAGGACGGACACCACAAGAGCCTCCTCCACAAGAGGACGGACACCACAAGAGCGACCTCCACAAGAGCGACCTCCACAAGAGGACGGACACCACAAGAGCCTCCTCCACAAGAGCCTCCTCCACAAGAGGACGGACACCACAAGAGCGTCCTCCACAAGAGGACGGACACCACAAGAGCCTCCTCCACAAGAGGACGGACACCACAAGAGCGTCCTCCACAAGAGGACGGACACCACAAGAGCCTCCTCCACAAGAGGACGGACAC
>WNGS01111181.1:5802705-5817367 GCA_020271785.1 Procambarus virginalis | reverse complement strand
TAGTAAATGATCAATTCAGAGATGCAAAGATGCTGAAGAAAGAATCATTCCAACATTAAGAGGACAGTAGAGAAGAACATAATAACTCAAGGATCAATAAAAAGAGACAAGATGCAAAACCCAAAACCAGGAACGAATGGAAGAAATACAGAGGGTCAAAGAACAGAGGAGACTGTAATAGAAGCAACAGAGCTATGAACTCTAGGAGGCCACAAGAGCCGGAGATACATTAAGGTGACGGCTCAGAAACTCTTCAGGAAGACTTAATTGGAGTCTTTAAACTCGGAAAATACCTTGTTAAGACTGACACACACAGAGATCACACTAACGTGATGCATCAATATGAACAAATCCACAAGGGCCGTGTCGAGGGTTCGAACCTGCGTCCCGAGAGCATCCCAGACGATTAAGGCGTCTGGGATCCCTCTCGGACGTAGGTTTCGAACCTCATCACGGCGCTTGTGGATTTGTTCAGAAGCTTAGATGTTATCATTCAATTCAATTTGGCCTCTTTTGTAATCACTCTTGGATTATATAAAATAGATATAAACTCTCCTAAAAGAATGCAGGAAGGGTGATTAATAAAACAAAAATCAACGTGTATTTTCTAGAAAGATGTAGAGTAAGAGAGAGAATATGATGGTGTAAAAATAGATGAAATAAATCTAAAAATATGAAACCCAAGATAGAACTCAAATGTATTCAAATTGAGAAGTGTATATTTAGGAAATAAATATGCAAGCAATGGCCGGAATTAAAGTTGGAAATTTGTGGAACAAGTTACAGGAAACATCATAGCAAACATTAATGGAGAAACTTTCAGTTTGGCTCAGACACGTATATCAGAGGGCAGGTTGTATAGGGTTTTATATATATATATATATATAATATATGTGTGTGTGTGTGTGTATATCACGAAATTAAACACGTGACTTAAAATGTGACAATGTCAGACCACGGAGGAAAAAATGAACAGGAATTTCCTTAAGTACTTTCGTATATTAATACATCTTCAGAAAGAGGTGATTTAACAGATCTGTTAAATCACTCCTTCTGAAGATGTATTAATATACGAAAGTACTTAAGGAAATTCCTGTTTCATTTTCCTCCGTGGTCTGACATTGTCATATATATATATATATATATATATATATATAATATATATATATATATATATATATATATATATGAGGGGTAGTTGACCTTAGCATACCATCGTCTTAAATAACACTCAATCACATTGCATCCACCTGGGGCTGTAGGAGACTCGAACCTCGAAACCTCGAACGTAGTATGAGCTAAGTTTCTGTATTTTACCTAATCACATTAATCGAATATCCTTATATAATTGCGAGTGGCGTGGAACTTGTACAGCAGAAACAGAACTGATGAATCTAGTGATTTGAAAATTGAGGAAAATATTGAAGTTATACAATGGAATTGAACGTATATTTTCAACTACTCAGGCACACGAGAGTTCGATCCCATCGTATCCCGTTCTTCTGATTTCATTGCGTAATGTTTTTTATTTAGGGATCAGGGAAAGCGCCAAGCCATTACGACTATATAGCACTGGGAAGGGGTCAGGATAAGGATTTGGGATGGGACGGGGGGCAGGGAAGGAATGATGTCCACCACTTGGGACGGTCGGGGATTGAACGCCGACCTGCATGACGCGAAACCGTCGCTCTACCGTCCAGTCCAAAGTAGTTATTTAGGGAAGGATGTGTAAAAATAGATGAAATAAGATTCTAAAAATATGAACCCAAGATAGAACTCAAATGTATTCAAATTGAGAACCAATTTGAGAACCACAACCCAGGCTGTGACTCATACGTCAGGCTGTAGCAGCCGCGTCCAACAGCCTGGTTGATCAGTCCAGCAACCAGGAGGCTGGTCGAGACCGGGCCGCGGGGACGTAAGCCCGGAAGCACCTCAAGGTATCCTCAAGGTAAGGTAAGGAAAACTGCTTAACATTTGATTTATAAACAAAAACAAAATTACCTGTATATATATTCCAGGAGCAGAGAGGAGAAGAGAGATTACTCCATACCTCAGGCTGACAACAATAGTGTTATTAAACGAGAAGGGACATCTAGACAGTGCTTCCTCTGGAATGATTTAACCGATGAATTATAACCACATTACGGGCGTGTAGGAAGCGCTTGAGCGGCAGGTGTCTGCAGTCGGAAATAGATTACCAAATAAATTACGCCCCCACGACAGGCCTCCGCTGCCTGATCTTGGAGACGTATGTCGTTGTTCAGTGGTCGTAGTCCCTGCAGGCTGTCGTAGGCCCTGCAGGCTGTCGTAGTCCTGCAGGCTGTCGTAGTCCTGCAGGCTGTCGTAGTCCTGCAGGCTGTCATAGTCCTGCAGGCTGTCATAGTCCTGCAGGCTGTCGTAGTCCTGCAGGCTGTCAATAGTCCTGCAGGCTGTCACAGTCCCTGCAGGCTGTCACAGTCCCTGCAGGCTGTCATAGTCCTGCAGGCTGTTCACAGTCCCTGCAGGCTGTCACAGTCCCTGCAGGCTGTCATAGTCCTGCAGGCTGTCATAGTCCTGCAGGCTGTCACAGTCCCTGCAGGCTGTCACAGTCCCTGCAGGCCGTCACGTCCCTGCAGGCTGTCATAGTCCCTGCAGGCTGTCACAGTCCCTGCAGGCTGTCATAGTCCTGCAGGCTGTCATAGTCCCTGCAGGCTGTCATAGTCCTGCAGGCTGTCATAGTCCTGCAGGCTGTCATAGTCCCTGCAGGCTGTCATAGTCCCTGCAGGCTGTCATAGTCCTGCAGGCTGTCATAGTCCTGCAGGCGGTCATAGTCTGCAGGCTGTCATAGTCCCTGCAGGCTGTCATAGTCCTGCAAACACGTGTCCTCACCACTGACATGATAGCCTGCACGTGGCCAGGCTGTCTGAGAAGACAGGATCAGAGGGGCCTTGACATGACTATTACTGGCCTGTCTATTGTCTCCAAGTGAGAGGGAGGCAAGACAGTCAGGGTGAGGGAGGTGAGGGAGATGGGTGAGGGAGGGGGGGGGGGTGGGAGTTTGAGGAGAATATAATAGTCTTAATTTATTGCTGCCAGTGTTTAAAGTTTTGTTACTGTAGAGGTGTGGTGGTGTAGAGGTCTCTTCTGGTTGGCTGATCCTCTAGCTCTCTGCTCTGCTCTTCGACTCTTACTGTTGGAGCTCTGCTCTGCTGGAGCTCTATTCTGCTGGAGCTCTGCTCTGCTGGAGATGTGCTCTGCTCTGTTGGAGCTCTGTTCTGCTGGAGCTCTATTCTGCGGAGCTCTATTCTGCTGGTGCTCTGCTCTGCTGGAGCGCTATATGAGCGCTGCCCTCATGGTTCTGTAAGAGCTTTATCGACAGGGATTATTGCGTCTGTAAATTAAACCATTTGTCTGTGTCTCCTTCGTTCTGGTCCACTGTTCCTTCTAGCCTCTTCTTCCCACACATTCCTTCCCTGTTCCAGTTGCTGTCACTCTATTTCCTTATCATCTTCTATCTCTCCCGGCTCCGAGTTACCCTCCCAATTCTACTCTTGGTGTTCTTCATTCCTCCATTACCCTTTCTCATCCCTTTCTGAGCATCTCCATCTCTTTCTATCCTTCTCCATTCCTTCCTAACCCTCTTCTGTCCCTTCCCACTCATCTTTAAGGATTGGATCGTGGCTGACCGCTGTGATCAGGGCCTTGAGGAGTCTTAAGAATACCATACTCAGTACTAGACTACAGGTCAGCACACCCCCTCCCCTGCTGGGGCGTTGAATTCCTTCCCCCCCCCCCTTCCCATGCTGGGCGTTGAATTCCTTCCCACCCCCTCCCCTGCGTGGGCGTTGAATTCCTTCCCCCCTCCCCTTCCCCATGCTGGGGCGTTGAATTCACCCCACCCTCACCCTGCTGGGGCGTTGAATTCCCACCCCCTCCCCTGCTGAGCGTTGAATTCCCACCCCCTCCCCCTGCTGGGCGTTGAATTCCCACACCCCTCCCCTGCTGGGGCGTTGAATTCCCCCCCCTCCCCTGCTGGCAGCGTTGAATTCCCACCCCCTCCCCTGCTGGAGCGTTGAATATCCACCCCCTCCCCTGCGGGAGCGTTGAATTCCCCACCCCTCCCCCACTCTGGTGGGTGAATTCCCCCCCCCTCCCCTGCTGGGTGCGTTGAATTCCTACCCTCCCCCCCCTGCTGGGGCGTTGAATTCCTCCCCCCCTCCCCTGCTGGGGCGTTGAATTCACCCTCTCCCCACCCCCACCCCCCAATTCCACGCCCCGAGCCGTGACTTTCCTAATGTGGCTTGCTTTGGTGCCTTTGGTCGCTGAGAACGTAAAGAATGCGACCTATTACGGGGAGAGAACGGGAAGAGGAAGTCTTCTGGCCATGAATAATTCATCAATAATATTTGACTCTGTTGGCAGGAATTTCATAAAACAAATCAACAACCTCTGAATAAAATGTGATGGAACTCAATATATATATTTGTTGATTATTGGAAATTATATGGAATGCGAAAATATGTCTTTAATTCTTCCTCCTCTCGAAGTATCCCTCTTCCGTTCTCTCCATTTCCCTTTTAACTCCTTCCCATTCCTCCTATTCCTTTTTAACAAATCAATAAGAAAACTTTATTCATGAATAGTTGTTCATTTATAATTGGGAAAATTTACTTAAAACTTTCAGTAATTATATACATAATAGATTATATACATAATCATCCTGGACATAGGTTCGAACCCTCATGACCCCTTGTGGATTCCTTCACGAGGTTTGCCATTAGAGAGCGATAAGAATACATTCCCGCAACTTCTATCACACAATTGGACGCTGAAACAATTGCCAAATGGAACTAGTATAATCATTCCGTGACGTTTTTAAGGACACGGCGGCTGAGCGGACAGAACACTGGACAAGTGATCCTGTGGTCCCGTGTTCGATCCGGGCGCCGGCGAGAAAAACGATGGGCAGAGTTTCTTTCACACTGATGCCTCTGTTACCTAGCAGTAAATAGGGGCCTGGGTGATAGTCAGCTGTCACAGACTGCTTCCTGGGGGGGGGGGAGGAGGCCTGGTCGTGGACCGGGCCTGCGGGGGACACTAAGCCCCGAAATTATAACCTCAGGATAACGTTGTGGAAATTTTGCACACTTTTGGCATTATACATCACCATATTCTTTGACCTAGGCTCTAGGGGATTCGAACCCTGGACCCCAAGCGTATGTGAGCCCGAAGCTCTATTGACCGGGCTATTGAGTGACCTTAATAGGGAAAGTTCTGCCAGTAGTTTCATCTGTCTGTGTATTCAGCTGAGTTTACCTGTTGATTGGTTAACCTGTCCGGTAAACCTGGCGTGCCACTATATACTTCACTCATTCTTAAGTCATATTTCCTTAACAGTTAAGTTGATTAAATCCACAAAGGGTCGTGACGAGGATTCGAACCTACGTCCGAGAGCATCCCAAACGCTGCCTTAAACTGGATTAAGGCAGAATTCCTTAATTGCCGGATTAGTTCATTTGATGCATCATGCTATTGTGATTCCTGTGTGTAATTAGTTGATATTTCTGGAAAAGTGGGAGTGGCTGGGGATGGAAGGGGCTTACCCTTTTCCTTTCTCTTTAATCTTCTTCCATTCTTCCTATTCTCTTTCTGTTATCCTTTCTATCTACTCCAACTTTTCTAGTTGAATTCCTCCTTATTCTTTCTCTTCGAAGCCATCTCTCTGTCCCTATCCACACACCTAAATGTTTCCTATCTCTCTCAAATCTTTCCTATTCTTCTATAACACCTAACCTTCGCCAATCTTCCTTCATCCCTCTCCAATCCTATCCATCCCATTCCAATCCTTCCACGCCCTCTGCTTGTCCCTTCCCATGGCCTTGGCCTCTCCAGCTCCCTATCCAAAAATATGACTCTATTTAAAACTTGGATAATATCACGATCGGCCAAATTGCATCTTTAGCATTGAATTTTCACCGCTTCCTTTCCTTGGCGTCACCCGGATAAGAGAGAGGGGCTTCTCTCTCTTCCACCGTGGGATGGGATGGGATGGGTGGGCCATCTTAACCCTCCAAAGGTTAGGATAAGTCTTAAGGCAAAGACCAATACTGGTTTCCATAAAGTGTAAATTAAAAAATATTCCTTAGAACTAAAAATATCTTGTCTAGTCTCTGTAGAAAAAGATTACATTAAGTTTTAAATAGGTATTTGGAGTCGGGAAAAAGATTGTGTCTTATATGTAAGTTTGCAACTAAGATTTGATAAATGGTTTACACATATCTAGTTTGAGTTAATAATCTGTTTACTGTTGTCCAAATGACGCCCCCCTGTTTCCTGTTTTGTCCTACTTTCTCCCGTTTGTTCTGACCTTTTTGAAGAGCCATAAATCGGACGTAGTCAGCATGTTGTAGGAACTATATTGACTTGAGCTGAGTATATTGATATCTGGTCACCATGTTTTTTGTGTTTCCTGTCTACGCCAGTCTGAAATGTAGTTAATATATTTAGGTGGAAATATTATCCAATAAAAAGCCTCGTTAGGGAGATGGATGATCCGAGCCTTAACGACCTAAGAAATGGTGTAAGGTGCACTGAGAATTTATAGTAATCTGAGGGTGTGTGGAGGTGTGTGTTTGTAATGTGTTTTGTGTTTGTGTGTGTGTAGGTAGCAGTGTTTTAAAGTGTTCATAACTGTGTGTTTTGTGTGTGCATGTTTCTATCTGTGTGTTGTGTGTGTGCATGTCATCTGTGTGTTTGTGTGTGTGCATGTTTCTATCTGTGTTTGTAATTTTGTCTGTGCGCCTTTGTAATTGTATTTGTGCTTTGGTATGAGTGTTTGTGTGTTTCGTGATTTTATACTCGTGTTTGTTTCCCTAAATATATGCGTGTGCGTTGGAGTAGGTTGGGTTGAGGTGTTTGGTCTGCTTGCTGCCTGTGGTTTGCATGTGATTGATTTCGAGAGTTGTCCTACTATCCAGACCGGATTTTTGCCAGATTTCCTGCTGATTCTCGCTGAGTGAGGCGAGTAGTGCTTGCTAACCTCAAGGTCCAACATAGCCATTAAAACCAGGCTGATTCCTTAACTTTTGCTGATCCAGATCTCTGTTGAAAGCTTTAACCTTTGTTGACCAGACCACACACTAGAAAGTGAAGGGACGACGACGTTTCGGTCCGTCCTGGACCATTTTCAAGTCGATTGTCGACTTGAGAATGAGGTTCTAGGTTCAATTTACTGCATTTTTACTTTGTGAAACCTGCTGTATGTGATCGTAGTGATCAAGTAGTTACGAAAGACTAGATCATCCTTTTCTAAAGATTTGTTTACTTATGTTGTAAAGCTCGTTTCCTCACCTCAATCCTCACTTTCTTAAAACTGGTAAACTGGAGTATTACCTCTTCAGAGTTCCAAGGATTGCATGATGCTAGTGCAACCTGTGTGCATGTTTGCCGTTGCAAATTGTATTTTGCTCGTAGGTTCAAGAGTCGAGGAACTGGGGCCAGATTCACGAAGCAGTTACGCAAGCACTTACGAACCTGGGGCCAGATTCACGAAGCAGTACGCAAGCACTTATGAAGCTGTTCATCTTTTCTCAATCTTTGGCGGCTTTGTTTACAATTATTGAACAGTTAATGAGCTCCGAAGCACCATGGCTGTTTATAACAATAACAAACAGTTGATTGGGAAGTTTTCATGCTTGTAAACTGTTTAATAATGTAACCAAGCCGTCAAAGATTGAGGAAAGATGGACACGTTCGTAAGTACTTGCGTAACTGCTTCGTGAATCTGGCACTTGGCCTCGAAGCTCATTTCCTTGGCTTTTTCTTTTCTCATCGAAGTTTGTAAAACTTTGTTGATATAAGATATATATGAGGTTCTCAAGGGGAGCCCATTGCAAGCAAAAATCCTAAGACCTTAATACTTTCATTGTGGCAATGCAAAGCTGAGCATTGATTCATATTGCTCTTTCAGAATTTCGGTAATTTATTTTTTGCCGTCTGTGTGTGTTCGTACTTCATAAAGTGCTGAAATTTATAGAGATTTGTATGTTACATGTGTATATGTGACCACCCGCTGTCCGCCCAGCTGTCAGGGCGCCTGACAGGTGGGTGGACAGCGCTTCGGATTCGTAGTCCTAAAGTTCCGGGTTCGATCCCCGGAGGAGGCGGGGACAAATGGGCAAAATGTTTCTTTCACCCTGATGCCCCCTGTTCACCTAGCAGTAAATAGGTACCTGGGAGTTAGACAGCTGCTACGGGCTGTTGCTTCCTGGGGATGTGTAACAAAATGGAGGCCTGGTCGAGGACCGGGCCGCGGGGACACTAAGCCCCGAAATCATCTCAAGATGTGAAAAAAAAATATTTATTTTCCAATATATTGAACGGCTAGTTTTTCTTCATTTTGCCGTGAATGTTGTTTTATTTTGCTTTGTCTCTGTAAATTGTTGTGTTTATCTATGTAAAGACATTTGTTGTCGTTCGAGTATATCTGCAAACTCATACTCAATTCCCCAATACTCTCCTTTGTGTTCCATTTTCTTAATTAAAACTTAATTTTTTTTGGCTTTCTCAAGGGAACAATTTTATAGAGAGACTGTATCCTTGCGTCTTCAGTATCTCTCTCCTTCCTGTTGGAGTTTGAAGGCTCTTGAAGCATGTCCCAAAAGCTGCTGAATAATTATTTTGTGTATTTCAATCAGTATTACGAATGTTCACATTTAATTAATGACATTCCCTGCTAGCTTTGTGTAATCTTTTGAACAGGTTTTGTGTATTTTATTATTGTTTTAAGTGAAATGGTGGCCAGAGTATGTTGTTAAAGTCTTGATGTTGTTTCTTAATTGTTTGTGAAGATCAGCTCGAGTGTGTTGGAATGTCTTAAAGTCTCCCTTATCTGTTGGTTTAGTAGGAACTTGTCATAAGGTGTCGTTATATGCTAGTTTAGTTATCTAGTCACAGTTATCTGTGTGTGTGTGTGTGTGTGTGTGTGTGTGTGTGTGTGTGTGTGTACTCACCTATATGTACTCACCTATATGTGTCTGCAGGATCGAGCATTGACTCTTGGATCCTTCAAACTCCAACAGGAAGGAGAGAGATACTGAAGACGCAAGGATACAGTCTCTCTATAAAATTGTTCCTTGAGAAAGCCAAAAAAAAGTAAGTTTTAATTAAGAAAATGGAACACAAAGGAGAGTATTGGGGAATTGAGTATGAGTTTGCAGATATACTCGAACGACAACAAATGTCTTTACATAGATAAGACACACATGTCTTTACATGTGTGTGTGTGTGTGTGAGTGTGTGTGTGTGTGTGTGTGTGTGTGTACTCACCTAGTTGTACTCACCTAGTTGTGCTTGCGGGGGTTGAGCTCTGGCTCTTTGGTCCCGCCTCTCAACCGTCAGTCAACAGGTGTACAGGTTCCTGAGCATATTGGACTCTATCATATCTACACTTCAAACTGTGTATGGAGTCAGCCTCCACCTGTGTGTGTGTGTGTGTATGTATGTGTGTGTGTGTGTGTGTGTGTGTGTGTGTGTGTGTGTGTGTGTGTGTGTGTGTGTGTGTGTGTGTGCGTGTGTGTGAATGAGTGAATTAATTTATTTGTAATTTTCCTTCACCTCGGTTAATGGTGCAACAGTGTTTGACGGCTTTCTACTCTTGATGCTTTCTTCCTTGATGATGAGTTAGTGGCCTGACTCATCTGCGTGACGCAAGCGTTGATGACAGACACACATATGTGAATACATAAATGTATCCTCACAGCTCTCATTCGGGATGTTCCAGCTACGTATAATTGTGACACAGTTATTACAGGACCTATAGAGTTGACTCCGGCGAGAGTGACCCCTGTTGTCGACTGTGCTTCGGATAATGAGGGTATTAATTGGGTGTTTTATGCATAACCCTTATACCGGGCTGTGTTGCGGGTGTTTTTTTTGTATGTTTGGTGTTGTCTGTCTCTTGGGGGAATGACTTATCGCCCGGGTTTTGTTGTACCTGTTACTGATGAACATCTCTGTTAACAGTTTTCTGTGTTCCGTTATGGTCGGTTAAGCGGTTTCCTATAATCAGTGACAGGAAGCTGGTTAGGCTTATCGAGGTCTACCCCCCCCCTCCCCCATACCATTGGCCAGCTGCTAACCTTCCCTCAGGATGCAAGCCACAACAGCTGCCTCACTCCTGGGGTTAGGTGATCAATAACATCAGGTAAAATGAAAACGTGGCCCAAACGCTTATGTCCTACCTCGGGAATGGTACCCGGGCCTTTCGTCTGTGACTCGTCTGGTATGGGTGATGTTTTGGCACTCGGTTAAAAGGAACTGCTGGCCACAAAGGCAAAACCACCAGGGAAGGAATATACAGGTCGGCGTTCAATCCCCGACCGTCCACAAGTGGTTGGGCACCATTCCTTTCCCCCCGTCCCATCCCAAATCCTTATCCTGACCCCTTCCCAGTGTTATATAGTCTTTATGGCTTGGCGCTTTCCCCCTGATAATGCCCCTCCCCGTTTCTCCTGATATTAAGACGAGGGTCAAGTGATCTTTTCTGTTGATCTCTTCACTACGTCTCAGTCTCTCATCACTTGTTTCTTTTGAGAAGGAACGTAATCATATCTATTTCTGACATAAGATAACCTTCAGTAGATTCAGTTTCATTGTTTTTTAAATTATCTAGATCTAAATGATGTTGACACTACCCTGGCGTAGACTCTACACATCACTCTACACTGCTTCGTGTGGAGTGGCTGACTCTAAACATCACTGCTGAGTGATGTTTAAAACATCGCCAACAGAGGGCAGTCATTTCACAGTGATGGAGAAGATACAGAGAAAATTACTCTTACACGGAGGCAATTCATCAATAAATTACGAACTGTGGCACTAATTTGGGACCTCCAATGCTGTGCCAAATTGGCGACAGTAGAATCAAGAGCCAAAGTGTAGTGAAGGCACTGGTTGATCACCTGTAGGAAATCATTGCCTATGAGGTTAACAATAGGTAGAATAGAAAGATCAAGAATTTTCGTACGTCTCTTTCGGAATGTTATTTTTTTTCATAGGTTACATAGATATTATTTTTTGTTCGTAAGTACATAGGTCTGCTGAATGACCTTGTGTGGGAGATTGTGTTTAATGATTGTTGAATAGAGCGCTCAGCCTCGTTCAGTCGATTTTAAGTAGCCTTTGATCTTTAATGATCCCCGTGAGTCTCTTGAAAGCTGTATCCTGTTTCTCCTTTGAACAACTTGACTGTTCGGGGAAGCTGTTGGCGTTCGAATTCCATTTTTTATATATTTTAAGTAAGTCTTTGTCTCAAGCCATATTTTTTGACAGCTATTTTGGTGGCCTCTATGAAGCTTATTATTACTGTTTTGTACTATTTTAGGATTTAATTCCTCTCTTAGAATGATGAGATTCAGCCTTGTTCTGGTGGACTTAATTACGTGAGAATGGAAAGGCTCTGAGGTTTGGTTTCATGTTGACCAGACCACACACTAGAAGGTGAAGGGACGACGACGTTTCGGTCCGTCCTGGACCATTCTCAAGTCGATTGGTTTCACGTTGTGTCTGTCAACCTGTCTGTCTGTCTGTTTCTTAGGTCTGTCAACCTCCTGGAGGGTTGTTAAGGCCAATATCAGGCCAATATTAAGGCCAAAAAGTTAGTCAATGTCTTACTATCAAATATACTATGGTCCTGTGCATTGTTCAGGACTAAACTCTCAGTGTGAGTATTCCTCGAAGAATGAAGTGTGTGTGGAAGGTCATGCCTCAGTTCCTGCTCACAGAGTTTGCACCTGGAGTGCTCAGGATTGGGAGATCCGTCACCTGTAGCCACCTGCCACAGGTAACGGTAGCCACCTGCCACAGGTAACGGTATAGCCACCTGCCACAGGTAACGGTAGCCACCTGCCACAGGTAACGGTATAGCCACCTGCCACAGGTAACGGTATAGCCCCTGCCACAGGTAACGGTAGCCACCTGCCACAGGTAACGGTATAGCCACCTGCCACAGGTAACGGTATAGCCCCCTGCCACAGGTAACGGTATAGCCACCTGCCACAGGTAACGGCAGCCACCTGCCACAGGTAACGATCTACCCACTTCCACAGGTAACGGTCTACTCACCTGCCACAGGTAACGGTAGCCCCCTGCCACACGTAACGGTCTACCCACCTGCCACAGGTAACGGTCTATCCACCTGCCACAGGTAACGGTCTACCCACCTGCCACAGGTAACGGTCTACCCACCTGCCACAGGTAACGGTCTACCCACCTGCCACAGGTAACGGTCTACCCACCTGCCACAGGTAACGGTAGCCACCTGCCACAGGTAACGGTCTACCCACCTGCCACAGGTAACGGTCTACCCACCTGCCACAGGTAACGGTAGCCCCAACCTGTTGTAAACACATCCCAGCTACCAATACACGGGCTTTCGAAGAATGCGAAATATTTTTCTTCCTTTCAGACACAAATGTTTCGAACAATGAAGTTTGAACAACAGAAACGAAGCACTTAGGTCTAACATCCTCCTTGTTACATGCTAATTTGGCTACAATGACATCATGACGGGATCATATCTGAGTGAAATGATATTCATACAAAAATGAGAGTATGGATAAATACCTTATCTAAATTCTAAATACCGTATCTAAATCTAAATTACCTTTATCTTAGGCAGCGAGCAGGTTGTTTATGATGACCATGGAGGTTCTTGCTCTCTTGGAGAAGCTGTCAGGTACTTGAAGCTGTCAAGTACTTGAAGAAGCTGTCAGGTACTTGAAGGTACTTTTCAATCACTTCTAATTTCTTCTGTGGTTCTAAATTTTAAGTGTTTTGGAGGCTAGTTTGTAGTGGTGTTGGGGTTGAGCACATCCCCGTTCCATGACCCCTCGAGACAATGGGAGGGGGATGAGGGGAGAGGATGGGAAAGGAGGGTGGGGGGGGGGGAAGAGGGAATGGGATGGAATGAGAAATAAGTAAAGGACTATTTATCCTTAGTGGTAGTGTTGCCCTCCAGTGAGCGGCGTTTTCTGTCGAGCTTATCTGGATATATATATATATATATATATATATATATATATATATATATATATATATATATATATATATATCCTTTACAACTTGATAATCTCAGTGGTATGGAATCGGAAATATTCATTTGAATTCCTCAATAGGTATAGCTGGAAGTGATATATACTTAACATTGGGGAAGCCAAAATAGATATATGGGTGGTGTAGGGAGTTGTGGAAGACCAATGATGTCTTGGCTAATGCAGTGAATTCAAAATCCTCACACACACAAATCACAATAGCGTGATGTATCAAATGAACAAATCACAAGGGCCGTGACGAGGATTCGAACCTGCGTCCGCGATCATCCCAGACGCTGCCTTAATAAGGCAACTTATTAAGTTGAAAAAAAAAAAATCTGAAAAAAAAATTCTTCTTTCTATAACATTCTGTCTATTTGGTTGTTCTTGGGAGGGGGGGTTGTAAATTAGGATAATAATCCCTATTTCATTAATCCTGAGTGAGATTGATCCTTTAAGATCCTTTTAATCCAGTGTTCTAAGATTCATTTCTCCTTTTCTTTGCTTTTAATATCTGTTATGGATGGTGCTAGAGATTGGATTCTAGACATGAGTGGGGCTAGAGATTGGATTCTAGACATGAGTGGTGCGAGGATTGGTTTCCAATCCTAAACGTTGGTTTTCCGTTCGCTTACATAATCGCCGGTCGGCCGAGCGGACAGCACACTGGACTTTTGATCCTGTGGTCCTGGGTTCGATCCCAGGCGCCGGCGAGAAACATGGGCAGAGTGTTCTTTCACCCTATGCCCCCTGTTACATAGCAGTAAAATAGGTACCTGGTGTTAGTCATCTGTCACGGGATGCTTCCTGGGGGTGGAGGCCTGGTCGAAGACCGGGCCGCGGGGACACTACAGCCCCGAAATCATCTCAAGATAACCTCAAGATAACCGCTGTGATGATATTTTTTACGGTTTTTCGTTTTGTGATTTTTTTTGTTTCTTTTGTTTTTAATTGTGTAAATTAATGTAATTAATGTAAATAATTTTTTAATTAATTTTTAGTTTTAATTGTGAGATAATGATTAGTGGCTGATCAACATTCCTAGATGCTCTTGTCTGAGTGGCTATCGTGTCCTGTGTGTGGCTATCGTGTCCTGTGTTGGCTATCGTGTCCTGAGTGTGTTGGGGGCTATCGTGCTTCTCGCCTTCTCTTTCCTCATCCTGTTCTAACTCTCTCTCCTCCTTTCTCTTACTCTTTCTCTGCTCTCTATCACCCTCTTCCCTTCCCCTCTCTCTCACCCCTATTTTAACACTTATTTAAAACATATCTTCCTCTTGCTATGCATCAAAGGTGGAGCAAATTGGGCTAAATTGGTCGCCAAGTGGGAGATAAGATATCACACGATATAAGTCTTTGTAAGACATTCCCGAAGGCTGATATGTGTGTGGCACTCTTCTTACCGGCAAAACGTCTTAAAAGTCAAGGGAACACACACACAACACACACACACACACACACACACACACACACACACACACACACACACACACACCACACACACACACACACACACCAGCTTCCTAAACTCTACTCATAAATAGATAATAGTTTTTGTTGACGTGTCTTAAATTTCGTCTTGTGTCATAATT
>WNGS01111181.1:5733263-5744094 GCA_020271785.1 Procambarus virginalis | reverse complement strand
AAAATAAATACACTGATCGCTGTGATAGTGATAACACTATTTTACGAATATCACCATTCACACTCTCAATTTTGATCTGTTGTGCAAGCGTAAATTAGGTGGCAGGGTGTTAGCGGTGATGGGCAGGTGGGGCTGCAGGTGGCAGACAGGAAGCAGGTTATCATGTAGCAGTTGCCTGGGGCAGCTGGCAAGCAGATGGTACTCCTGGGGTGTGGTCTTTGCCATGGTTCGAACCCTTCAATCCTACTCTGATCCCTTCCCCCCCCCCCTCCCTCCTCCTCCTCCCTTAAACCCCCTTCCCATTTCTCCCTTATCTTTCTCTTCATCTCTCTTTCTGATCTTCTTGCCTCGCTCTTCATCTCTGCTTCTTGCCCAGCTCCTCTGCCAGGTAAGTTACGGGCTCGCCATAGCCCGTGCTACTTGGAACTTGTTCCGAGTAGCTGAATCTATAACAACAACAACAACAACAGCCACAGCCCCGCTTTTGTGCCAGTTCACTACGGGATCACCATAGCCCGTGCTACTTGCAACTTCTTGTTCCCAGTAGCTGAACCTAAGACAACAACAGCACACGCCCTCAGAGTCTCTGAGCTCCTCCAAGTGCACCAGGACCTCTGTGCTGTACCTTGTACGTATCTGTTGACTATTCAAGAAGATCTTGAATTATATTTGAGAGTATTTAGCCTTTTCTCCTCGAGTCTTCAGTCTTCACTTGTTCCTCATCCGACCTATTGCTAGGGTCGTGATGGATCGGCGTGAGCATGAAGGATAGGTGGAGTGAAAGCAGAGAGAGGTGGATAGAGTAAGCCAGCTATATGAGTGGGGTGTTGTTAAGTGAGTGTGAAAGCTCCACAGATCTCCAATATCAGCTCTTGATACTGGTAATGTCTCAAAAGGGCCACCACTTACGGGCTATTCATGCCCGTGCCACCTCTTGGGTGGCTTAATCTTTATCAATCAATCAATCGAGTGTGAAAGAGTGAGAGTTTCATATTGTGTGAGAATGAGGCCGGGGGGGGGGGCAAATGCGTACTCTTCTATTATGCCTGCAGGGTCGAGCTCTGGTTCTTGGACTCCGCTTTTCTAGCCGTTAGTTGTTTAGTGCAACGACTCCTGGCCTATTTCCCTATCATACCTGTGTGTGTGTGTGTATGTGTACTTACCTAATTGTGCTTGCGGGGGTTGAGCTCTGGCTCTTTGGTCCCGCCTCTCAACTCTTAATCAAACTGGTGTACAGATTCTGAGCCTACTGAGTGTGTGTGTGTGTGTGTGTGTGTGTGTGTGTGTGTGGTGTGTGTGTGGGTGTGGTGTAGTGTGTGTTGTGTGTGTGTGTGTGTGGTGTGTGTTGTGTGGTGTGTTGTGTTTGCGTGTTTGCTTTGGGAAGATTAATTTGAGAACAAAAGAAAGAAGAATTATATATGAAAAAAATGCACTTTTCTTCTCAAACATAAATTATGAAAGTCCCCCCCCCCCCACGAACAGATGTTGGTCTTCACACGATTCACCTTGACGATAAGTTCCTAACTTTTCAGATCCTCTTGTCTTGAAATATCTCCAGCCTGTCGCAGGCGATGAAGGCACACAGATCTCGCCTGTAACCACCACCCCCCCCCAAAAAATATAAACACGGTTATCAGTTGCGAAACATCGCAATCAGGCAACGACGATTTGCATATACACACATCAACAAATTATTAGCTCAACAAATTATTAGCTCCTATTATTATTACTATCCCCTCTACTACACCTTACTTTGCTCCTCAGCTCTCTCTTCCCTATTTATTGCCTGTGTCTACTTCCTCATCACATTTACGGGCTATTCATGCCCGTGCCACCTCTTGGGTGGCTTAATCTTCATCAATCATCTTCCTCATCACAGTCGACTTGAGAATGGTCCAGGACGGACCGAAACGTCGTCGTCCCTTCACCTTCTAGTGTGTGGTCTGGTCAACATACTTTAGCCACGTTATTGTGACTCATCGCCTGCACATCAACAAAAATCTAATTTCTCTATAATCAAGCTGTTTATTCCGTTAGTAAGTCACCTATTAGTACAAGTTAGTACAGATTACCTTACTAATACTTAAACAAGTCATGTGGTTGTCTATGATCTCACTCTACTTAATACCAACAAATCTATTGACTCTAATATAATGATTAGTTTTGTTGTATATTCTTTCGATGTTATAAAGTCTTATGCCATTGTGTTCTGAAAAACAGGATACCTAGGAATGATCGCTAGATATATCCTGAACAAACACGTCAGCAACGAAGGGAAGGTCTTAGCCACGCTACCAGGAATCAGAAGTCTTCTGTTTTTATCTAATAGACACTCTATATATATATATATATATATATATATATATATATATATATATATATATATATATATATATATATATATATATATATATACAGTGCAATGCAAATTCAACTTTACGAGCTATTCATGCCCGTGCCACCTCTGGGTGGCTAATCTTCATCAATCAAATTCAACTGCAAATAATCGTCATCAACGTTGATTCAACGTTGATTCAACGTAGCTAGCACAGTCACAACACATGTCACATATGTCAGGGTTCGACTCCCGTTCAGGTCGAACATTTGGGCATGTTTGGTTCACTTTTGGTACCCCTGCCAGGGGTACCAGGTTTGGGGCCTGACAGCTGAGTGGACAGCGCTCGGGATTCGTAGTCCTGAGGTTCCGGGTTCGTTCCTCGGTGGAGTCGGAAACAAATGGGCAGGGTTTCATTCACCCTGATGCTCCTGTTTACCTAGCAGTAAATATGTGAGTTAGACAGCTGCTACGGGCTGCTTCCTGGGGGTGTGTAACAAAAAAGAGGCCTGGTCGAGAACCGGGCCGCGGGCACGCTTAGCCCCGAAATCATCTCAAGATAACCAAGATAACCTCAAGATAACTCAAGATATACCCGGGCATCATGGGAGAGTTGGAACTTTCATCTTGCAGAAAGTCAGTCATTTATTCAGGAAAAGACCTCGATAAGACGACCAGCACAGTGTTGACGGTGGGGACTCAAAATATGAGTCATGTATAAGACTCGTATCAAGAGGACCCACGAGTGCCTGACACTCGTTACTGTGCCAAGTTAAAACATATCTTTTTATGAAGGCTTATTAGTTTTCTCTGTGATTGCAATCTTAAGAACTTTCCTTTTTTTCTATAAAGGGTTTCAAATGATTTGATAAATTTTGCAACATGCATCACGGTTTTATCTTTGCGTTTTATTGTTGCATGAAGTTTACGAAATATTTGCTATTGTATTTTTCCTGTATTTTCTGCACTGTCAGCGAGAATGTGAAAACTTCGCAATCTTGAAAACACAAATACTTAACATATTTTACGCTCATTACAAGGTATTTGCTCTCCATAAACCGTCAGAATTTATCTTAGAATCCACGCCTGCTTCTTCTTCCTCTCCAGCAGCTGCCAAATTTGGGATAACTTGGAGCAAGCTGGCAGGGTTTAAAACTTGCTCCAACAATCCGAGATGAAGTTTGAGGCAAGCGACCAACACCTGGAAACCTTCCTTTACCCCTCTGGGGCACCCTTGTGGGTAGGAGGGTTTCCCTCTCCCTACTTCTGCCTGGGGGTGAGGTAAGACTCTTCCCCATGAGGTAACAGTCTTGTGAGAGTCATGTCCAAGACCTAGTGGTCGTGTGAGTGAGTCTTCCACACGAGCTGACAGTGGTGGAAGGGACCATTCCATTAACTTACAGGTGTAGTAAGACAGGTGTCCCCACAGGCTGACAGGGGTAGAAAAACACGTGTCCCCACAGACTGACAGGGCTAGAAAGACAGGTGTCCCCACAGACTGACAGGGATAGAAAGACAGGTGTCCCCCACAGACTGACAGGGGTAGAAAAACAGGTGTAGAAAGACAGGCGTCCCCCACAGACTGACAGGTGTAGAAAGACAGGTGTCCCTACAGACTGACAGGTGTAGAAAGACAGATGTCCCCCACAGACTGACAGGGGTAGAAAAACAGGTGTCCCCCACAGACTGACAGGGGTAGAAGCCAGAAGGAATCCAACAAGAGGAGCGACCTAGTATAAGGGACTCAGACATGGATAAAGAATAAGTATGAGAAAATATAAACATTTTTTTTGGGGGGGGGGGTAGTGGGACCAGGCTGAGAGGTACAAACAAGGGGGGAAAGAGACCGAGGGAAGTCGAGCATTGGTCAGAAGACAGTTTCGTTCACCCTGATGCACTGTTCACCTAGCAGTAAATAGGTACCTGGGAGTTAGACAGCTGCTGCTGTCGATTGCATCTCACACATGCAAACGACGAATTGCAAAATTAAACATTAATATCTGGGCTCAGATATGCTTTCCCGTGTCTGGTGTTTACAATATATAAATTTATATTTCACCCAAAAAATATTATGCCCCCCCCCCCCAAAAAAAAAATAATAATAATTATTTTATAAACTATTCATTTTCGGCAAACCTTTGTACTGTCACCCAATATGATCATAATAACTTACCATTGTCCATTTTGTCATGTGATTAACGTAATTAATCGATTATACGTGAGAGTATTATTAATCATTTCTCATAGCTGGGCAACAGGCTTTTGTCTACAGCAAACAAGGTGGTTACCGACCCCGACCTCTCACATACGTCGCATTCTTTACGGAATGGACCAACTCTTTACGAATATGAAGTATTATTAAGCATTAATGCTCCTTAATATTGACGTTTGCTAAGCATTAACCTCAATATGGGTTAGGAGGGTTGGTTGGGTTCGTACGTGTCTGCTTAGGCCAAACAGTCGTATTTTTTTACGAAGTGCCATTAAGGAAGATAATTTTCGTGCGTATTTGACGCAAAAATTATCAAAAATAAATTGTTTTTCAGGGATATTCCTGCGCGGGCCCTAAGCCTCTGGCTGGCCCACTAACACGTATAATCGATATAATCTTCATCAATCAAATAGCTGTTGCTCATCTGATTCATGAAGATTAAGCTACCCAAGAGATGGCACGGGCATGAATAGCCCGTATGGGGTAATTTTTTTTTAAGTGAATGTGGTTTTTGGTCGTGAATTGCTCATGTGTTTCAACAACTTGCTTCACTTCCTCGGTAGTTGAATTCCCCCCCCCCCTTCCAACACCATGCTAGCGATAATAGCCATATGAAACACAATTCACGAGACAGAGAAAATATTAAGAAAAGTTTTTTTTTTGCTAAGGAAAGGGTTTGACCAACTGATACAAAGATTGAAACCGAGTACACACAGAAATCACAATAGCGTGATTTATCACGCTATTGTGGTTAGGCGTGATTAACGTCTGGATCATCCTGGACGTAAGTTCGAACCCTCATCACGGCCTTTGTGGATTTATTCATTGAAACCCCCCCTATTAGTAAATGGGGAACGTAAGCCACTAAATAATAGTAATTCAAACGCTATAGGGATTCCGGAAGGGGGAATTCAATCAGCATTACCTACAGGCTTCAACTCCTGAGAATCACTATGAACCAATACACGAATTAGAAACGGTTCAGCAACGGCCTTGATTGTCTATCGACCTTGTTAGTGATACGAACATGGCTCAACACACACCGAAACTACGACGTTGGTACAACGTTGGAACAAGTTTTAACACCTCCTAACCAGTTATAACAACCAATATAGCAAGTTGTAACAACGTTCTAATACGTCATAAACACGTTAAGCCAAGATGTAACAACTTTATTATAAGTTGTGACAAGCAGAAAATAGAGACAGTTACGGGTTGTGTTTCCAGAGATCCACTGCTGCTTGTATGAGGAAAGGAACTGCTTTGTAGAGTAGTTGTGGGTACTCTACACTACCATGGGAGACATTGTGAGTATTGTATACTTACAGATGCAAACTGTGGATGTAAACTGGGTTGAACGCTTTCAGCGAGGGATGACAAAGTTTACACTCGGTATTAGAACTCTCCCATGTGGAGATAGATTGAGAAAACGTCATTAAATAAACTAGAAAGGCTTAAAAGTTTCGGGTGACGCGATTTATTTAAGTTTAGATTCGGGAAAGACCTGGGTAAATACTGGTGGTTTGAGAGCATGTTTGTAGATTTGTGGAACAGAGTACTTGGTAACATAATCGACTTGGGATCATCTAATTATTTCAAGCACAAATTAGATATTTTAGATCCAGCTACTCGGAACAAAAAGTTCCAAGTAGCACGGGCTATGGTGAGCCCGTTGTAGACTTACCTGGCACAGAAGCGGAGCTGTAGCTTAACCAACATCAAGCGCAAGTGAGACATACATGAATGAGTTTGGTTAGATTTAAATTTACGGGTTATTCATGCCTGTGCCACCTCTTAGAGTGACTAAATCTGGATATAAATAGGAGCTGCCTTTAATGGATCAACACCATTTGGTCACCATTTGGTCCGGGAGTCATCTCCCGTCACGCAGGGTGCAGTTGCGCCTCCACAGATCTCCAGTATCATCTCTTGATACTGGTAATGGCTCAAAAGGGCCACCACTTACGGGCTATTCATGCCCGTGCCACCTTTTGGGTGGCTTAATCTTCATCAATCAATCAATGGATCAAGACCATTTGGTCACCATTTGGTCCGGGAGACATCTCCCGTCACGCAGGGTGCAGTCGCACCTCCACAGATCTCCAGTATCATCTCTTGATACGGGTAATGGCTCAAAAGGGCCACTACTTACGGGCTATTCATGCCCGTGCCACCTTTTGGATGGCTTAATCTTCATCAATCAATGGATCAATAGATCTTCTGTAGTTTCCTTTATTCCCATGTTTGTGATCAGTATTACGTTATCTTTACAAGATAAGATATTGCTTATAGATAACAACATTTCCTTCAAGACATTATTTTACACCTGGGAACACTTAGGTGTATTTCTACGTCTGAGAGTTATAGTCCCCTCGGATATACACAATGTATTCTATATGTATATACACTGAGAGACTTCCTTAGTGAACAAACTAATACTACCTTAGTTTCAGACTAGGCTCAGGACTAAGGCATAGTCTTGACCATAGTCTAAACCAGCAACTAACTATAATTGACTAACTAACTAACCAGCAACCATAGTATTGGTGGTTAGTGAGTGATTATGATGACCTTAACAACCCTTCCGTGGGTAATAGCCTCGAGTACAATACCAATCACAGCAAATAAACATTTGCTTTACGTGTTAACGAAAAACATATTTTTTTTCGTTAGTTTTAACTCGTATGCATGAGGCCGTCGCGAGAATGTTGCATAAAATTCTGTATATGGCCCAGAGCCTGAACCGCCACGCTGTATAAAACATTAGCCTATTCATGTGTATGCATACATTGCACACATACAGGCACTGAGACCTATTTTTAGCTACTTTTTCTCAACTTTCTCGGTCTGTTATTGAGTGGGAAGTTTGGCCAGCGTAAATCACGCTTGGCCGGAAAGCAGTGGGCCAGCCGGAGTTTAAAAGGGGGTCATATATTAAGTGAAATATTACTTTGTGTGGGCCAAAGACTGGGCCAACACCCAGTTTCTATTACATATAATGCGCTGGGCCCGCCAGGCAAGTGGGGTCTGGACAATAGCAAGCCAAGACACTGTATAAAGTTTTTCAATATCGATGTTGACTAGACCACACACTAGAAGGTGAAGGGACGACGACGACGTTTCGGTCCGTCCTGGACCATTCTCAAGTCGAGTGTGGGAATGGTCCAAGACGGACCGAAACGTCGTCGTCCCTTCACCTTCTAGTGTGTGGTCTGGTCAACATACTTTAGCCACGTTATTGTGACTCCTCGCTTTTCAATACCGTAATAGATAGCTAAATCTGCCAGTGGCAGGACACCGGCTGGGTGTCCTGCTTTGATATCTTGAGCTCAAGATATCCAGATATCTTGAGTTCAAGATATCCAGATATCTTGAGCATGGGGATGGCGTGTTCATATTGGCCATGCTTACTCAGTATAACTTTTAACACTAGTGCACATGTGTGAGAAATATTTACATTATTAAATGAACAAATCCACAAGGGCCGTGGCGAGGGTTCGAACTTACGTCCGAGAGGATCCTAGACGCTGCCTTAATCGACTGAGCTACGACATGATTAAGGCCGCGTCTGGGATGCTCTCGGACGCAGGTTCGAATCCTCGTCACGGCCCTTGTGGATTTGTTCATTTGATGCATCACGCAATTGTAATTTCTGTGTGTGTAATTAACATTATTTTAACATTTAACATTAACATTTTAACAGTAATTAACATTATTAATTAACATTATTCTGCCCGAAACGCTGCGCGTACTAGTTAGTGGCTTTACAAGATTGTAAATACTATGTATTCTCACAAACCTTCTTGTATACCTTACCTTGAGGTTACCTTGAGGTGCTTCCGGGGCTCAGCGTCCCCGCGGCCCGGTCGTCGACCAGGCCTCCTCGTTGCTGGACTGATCAACCAGGCTGTTAGACGCGGCTGCTCGCAGCCTGACGTATGAGTCACAGCCTGGTTGATCAGGTATCCTTTGGAGGTGCTTATCCAGTTCTCTCTTGAACACTGTGAGAGGTTTGCCAGGAGGGGTATATAAATAAATAAATAAATAAATAAATAAATTTTACAAAAGTTGTTCATTTTGTAGAACTAGTTTAATGTGGGTTGATTATTCAACAGGTAAAAACAAATTTATGCAGTTATTTTTCAATATACTAGTTATATGTATATGTATGTGAATAAAGATTCAATATTACGGTTATATAATTAATACTAATCATATTAATATTATTGAATCTTCATTTATATATAAAAAAAGTTATTGTATGTTTCTTAGTCTACTCTGCTAAGGGTTTATATATAACCCTAAACCCATATATTTTCCGTCGTTTGAATTCCTTGAAAATTTGTCGAAAAGCGAAAGTGTTCGGAATTTTCATTTTATTTTTTTATGTGGAGACTTACGCATACATAGTTGTGTCATAACCATCCTTGTCTGTCTGTTTGTCTGTTGCAACAGACAACTTGTCTGTTGATGCTCTCATACATCCTGTCTACGTAAACCAGGTAAGTTATTCTCGGGTAAGTTGCTGCTTGCACCCCCTAGCAACACTCCCAGGTAAGTTAGGCTTGCTTCTCCCATCCTAGAAACACTCAACAGGACCTGCTATATATCTTGGCCAAGGATAGCAACCCCACACGGGAGACATCTCCTGTGCAAGAGGCTAACTATAGCCCGTGCTTCTTGCCCAGCTCCTGTGCCAGGTAAGTTACGGGCTCACCATAGCCCGTGCTACTTGGAACTTGTTCCGAGTAGCTGAATCTATAACAACAACAACAACAGCAACCCCACCTCCACAGATCTCCAGTATCAGCTATTGATACTGATATTGGCTCCAAATGGTCTCCACTTATGGGCTATTCATGCCCGTGCCACCTTTTGGGTGGCTTAATCTTTATCAATCAATCAATCAATCAATCAGCAACCCCAGGCTATATCTGGCTGACAGGTCTTCAGCAGCGCTCCTCTACTATCACACTCCTGATGACTGTGCGCTATTTGTCCACGTTTCAGGGATAGCAGCTAAACTAACGAGAATTCACTGTAGAACATACCACCCCAACATTGCAACACAAGTGCGTAGCTTCCCTGAATGGACAGCGATCCTCTCTGTGGGTCAGTAGGATAAAACATTCCCCATTTAAAGCAATACATCTTTGCAGCACTGGAGCAGCAACAGAGTTCAATACCCAGATACACATGGAAAAATCTTCATCAGATGAGATTGGTAATCCTGTACATGCGACAGGCTTCCTGTCCTCCGGTGAGGACACTAGAGATTGGAGGCCGTCATGTAAACCCAGGGTAAATAATTACATGTTTTCGAGGGCTGTGTTTCCTATGTTGGGTAGAGGTAAGTGAGAAGCAACGCTAACAGGTCAACACAGTTTATTAACAGGTGTTTACTATGTTAAGAAGTTATAAATCTTCCCATATCGAGCAATTTAACGATGTGCTATGTAGCCAGTTCGTTCTCCTAAGGTTTCCCAACGTCAAGAAAACGGTCTATTTAAAGTGGTCTCTCCTAACCTACCAGAGGACCCGAAACAGAAAACGGGACAGTACGTCACATTCGTCAGCCGCTTTCATTTTCTAGTACGACGAATTATGGCCGTATGTAACGCATACGAGCGAAAAGCGACGTTCTTTGTAAGAGGACAGGTTGGTGTGTGTGTGTGTGTGTACTTGCGGGGGTTGAACTCTGGCTCTTTGGTCCCGCCTCTCAACTGTCAATCAACAGGTGTACAGGTTCCTGAGCCTACTGGGCTCTATCATATCTACATTTGAAACTGTGTATGGAGTCAGCCTCCACCACATCACTGCCTAGTGCATTCCATCCGTTAACTACTCTGACACTGAAAAAGTTCCTTCTAACGTCCCTATGGCTCATGTGGGTACTCAGTTTCCACCTGTGTCCCCTTGTTCGCGTCCCCCCAGTGTTGAATAGTTTATCCTTGTTTACCCGATCGACGTGTGTGTGTGTGTGTGTGTGTGTGTGTGTGTGTGTGTGTGTGTGTGTGTGTGTGTGTGTGTGTGTGTGTGAGCGCGCGCGCCTGTAGGGGAGGTTCAATGCCCGCAGCTTGTATTACAATGAGGCGCGGGGTCGGGCCCCTTGGGTCGGGCACCTTGGGTCGGGCATCTTGGCGGTGGGCATGAGTGTGTTTGGAATTCCAGCAGGAGTCACTTAGTATGGAAGTCTTTAGTAGATTCATGCATGATTTCTACCTAAACTGGATTCCTTAGCAAACTCTCTCTCTCTCTCTCTCTCTCTCTCTCTCTCTCTCTCT
>WNGS01111181.1:5706435-5724269 GCA_020271785.1 Procambarus virginalis | reverse complement strand
CCACATACACACATTTTGTATATTGTCCCAAATATAAAAAGGGTGATAGGCAGGAGGCCCTGAACTACAGGCTGGTGTACGTGTACACCATGCAAGATGATGGAGAGGATCGAGAGGAAAAGCCTGGTAGCACATCTGGAGAGACGGGACTATGCAACACAGCATCAACATGGGTCCAGGAATGGCAAATCGTGCCTCACAGGTTTAATTGAATTCTATGACCAAGCAACAAGCATTAAGCAAGAAACAGAAGAATGTGCAGACTGCATTTTCGTGGACTGTCAGAAAGCTTTTGACAAAATTTCACATAAGAGACTGTTGCATAAGTTGGAAAAACAGGCTGGAGTAACTGGTAAAGTGCTCCAATGGATAAGGGAGTACCTAAACAACAGGAAGCAGAGAGTTACAGTGAGGGGTGAGACCTCAGACTGGCGTGATGTCACAAGTGGAGTCCCACAGGGCTCTGCACTCGGACCTATCCTGTTTCTGATATACGTAAATGATCTCCCAGAAGGTATAGACTCATTACTCTCAAGGTTAACATAATTATTAACATTAATTAACAACGATAAAACACAGTATAATCTAGGCAGATGATGAATCACTTTACAATTAAAACTTAATCTAATATTTATGAACTTCACTGTGTAAAGTTTTACATTTGACAGCTTAAGTTCTAATTATTATATGAAAAGAGCTTGATGCTCATTTCATTTCATATAATGAAATATTCATTTATGAAATATTTCATTTCATATAATGAAATGAGCTCCTTGAAATGGCATAATCCCAAGGTTATCCGTGTCATTACATCGATTCGAACCAATTATTTTTGTGGTTAGAGATTAGCAAAGAGCAAGAGGCATTTGAGTTAGCTGAATGACTGGTTCATTTCCAGTCTCGCAAATCAGCGATGTTTGAGATTGTGGGCAATTTTGTACAGGATAATGTGTGTGAATTTACTAGTAACGCGAAGAAACGTAGACAGAATGTGATAATAACGTAGCTGAAACAAGTAACGCAATCCCCCCCCCATACACACAACAAATAGAAGTAACGATGGAGCAATCTGCTCCAGACCCGTTACCAATTCTACCCAGTTGAGGCAATGCCATTAATTGGTGTTGGTTTGACGTTGAATCTACGTTAATTCAACATAGAAGACGTTGATTCGTCATTGAATTGTCCTTGCTCTTGGATATTGTTCCCGGTGGTAAGACTGACTTACCATCTTACCTTTGGTCCTGACGGCTCAATGGACAGCGCTCGGGATTCGTAGTCCTGAGGTTCCGGGTTCGATCCCCGGTGGAGGCGCAAACAAATGTGCAGAGTTTCTTTCAATCTGATGCTCCTTGTGCACCTAGCAGTAAATAGGTACCTGGGAGTTAGACAGCTGCTACGGGCTGCTTCCTGGGGATGTGTAACAAAAAGGAGGCCTGATCGAGGACCGGGCCGCGGGGACGCTAAGCCCCGAAATCATCTCAAGATAACCTCAAGATTATCTTGAGACAGTTAGTCTTAAAATTAAGACGTACTTTTATGCAATTTTGGTTTGTTAACTATTTTATTGTACAGGAAGGAAGGAATTATCACGGGAAAGCGCCAAGCAATTACGACTATGTAGCACTGGGAAGGGGTCAGGATAAGGATTTGGGATGGGACGGGGGAAGGAATGGTGCCCCAACCACTTGTGGACGGTCGGGGATTGAACGCCGACCTGCATGAAGGGAGACCGTCGCTCTACCGTCCAGCCCAAGTGGTTGGGTTATTTTATTGTACAGCTGGAGGAAATTTACAGTGTTAACGAATATCTCTTCAGAGTGAAACTCGTCTTGCTATCATGAAGCAGCTTTGTGCACGTGTTGTGGGCTAGTTGAGTCGGGACGGTTGAGAGGCGGGACCAAAGAGCCAGAGCTCAACTCCCGCAAACACAACTAGGTGAGTACAACTAGGTGAGTACAACTAGGTGAGTTGTTCCTGGCACGTTTCTGCCAGGAACAAATAGGTAGTAAATAGGCAGTTCTCTCTGGATTGTGAATTAAGTTTGAGCAAAATTCAGGCACTCCTCCCCCCCCCCTCTCCCCTCCACACAATCAGGAGTTTCTGCTTGAGATCACGAACTGAATCAACAGTGTTCTACTCTTTGCCGTATTGCAAGATTTTTGTAAACATACGGATGTTGCTGTGCCATATAATGAGGAGTCCTAATGCAGCAATTCATCAAAATGATGAATGCCTGTCGCAGTCTTCAGCAAGGCGAATAACTCATCCAGACCTCAGCATAATGCTTAACCGACCTAGCCTTGAGTATGATGTATGATCGTCCCAGCCTTCAGCATGACTGTGCCAGCCCTCAGCATGATGTACTCACCTAGTTGTGTTTGTTGAGGTTTGGCTCTTTGATGCCGCCTCTCAACTGTCAATCAACTGGTGTGTACGGATTCCTGAGTCTACTGGGCTCGGGGATTGAACGCCGACCTGCATGAAGCGAGACCGTCGCTCTACCGTCCAGCCCAAGTGGTTGGGCTCACTGGAGTTGAAAAAGAGGATCTTATTTAAGATTTTATTAATTTTTGTGACCAATGCTTCCTCTGTTGCCTCTTTATTGCAAAGTTCGTTACATTAGAAACAAAGGGTCAGTGGCACAGTGGTCTGCGTTCTCGACTCACAATCAAAGATCCCAAGCTTGATCCCAGTACGCGGGACATGAATACTTTTGTTTCATTTCACCTGATGCAACTGTTTGCCTAACAGTAAATAAGTATTTAGGCAACTGTTGTGGGATGTATCCTGGGGACAGGTCAGGTGTTGACCTATTGGGGGACCTCGAGAAACATACATACAGGCTTCCTGTCCCCAATAATGGGAGTTACTGATAGTCAGAAAACTGACTGACTCCAGTGTGCTTGGTCATGTGAGCTGTTTTTACTGTCGAGCATTCAAACAAAATCAAATGAAATATCAAAATCTAAATCAAAAGTAATATGTAAATTATACCTTAGTATTGTGAGATGATCAACTTTACCTACAAATTTTCACTTACCTATATTATTCAGCTTTCCTTAAGCTGCAAAATTATTAAACCTCAAATTGTTCCCTCAAATTCTATTCAAATTCAACTCAAATTCTACCCTCAAATTAATAGAAACTAGAACACAAAATATTAACGCCCTGAAACGTATTATTCGTTATTACAAGTTACATTTTACACATTTATCTGAGGATTAAAGTGTTGCATATATTCAGCAATTCTCCGCATTGCAAATCGAAAGCTTTGCAAATATCAAATCGCATTTCATTCTCAGCAATGAATACTGTTTTTCATGATATATTTGTTCCTCGCTTAAGTTATTATTGCACAAAGCGTGTGATGAAAAATGTGACGGGAACATAGACGCGTTTCATTTAATGAATTAATTAATAACACGAAGTATTTGTCTGGCATATAAGACAAGTATATTTTGTTATGAATTTTATCTTTTGTTTTATCATAATTTAATAAAGGTGATTTTTAAGTAGCTTTGTAGAGGAAAATATGTGATATTGTGTATGTTAATGCAATATATATATATATATATATATATATATATATATATATATATATATATGTATATATATTATATATATATATATATATATATATATATATATATATATATATATATATATATATATATATATATATAAATTTTTTTAACCTAGAAGGGGTACCACCTCTGGTGCAAGTGTAGGGACCCATAGCCTCGGAGAAGAAAATAAAGAGTACTCAGAGAAGACCTTGTGGATCCTCACTGAACACTTTGATATTTTCTTCTCCTACCACCCCTATTCTTTTGGTATGTGTGTATATTTATCTAACTTTATTTGAAAATGTCATTACACAAAAAAGTTACAGTATTGATTACATGCAGGGTACAAGGCTGCTTGTTACAAGTTGAAAAGCTCCTCCAGCTCCTCAGATGGCGGGCAGGAACCATGGATGCAGTGAGCATTTCCTCTCTGGATTGCCACACTGAGGCGCTGAAAAAGAAAACTGGCAGCCCTAGGGTCTCTAGTTGTTTCGATTAGCTTAGACCCCAACTCCTTCAAAAAGCTAGCAGCACTTTTACCCCAGGCACCAAGTGTCTCTGAGGCAATGGGGACAAAATTGTAGTGGTGCTCAAGGTCTCTGTATTTACGTGACTTGGCCGCTTCCCGGTGATTGGCAGCTCCTCCTGCTTGAGTAGCACTGAAGTCAACATAGGTATTGGCTAGAGTTGAAACGCAAGTGTAGTCCCACACCAACTGTCTACCATTCTTCCAAGGGTTCACCGTGATTCCGTCTGGGCGACCGACAGGCTCATCAGAGTTGCGGGACGTTAGGTAACGGGGCTCTCTCTCTGCTGGACAACCGGCTGTGGTAAGGCTTCTCTTAATAATGTCATTGACCTCGCCGTGTCTTGCATGCCATCCTCCTGTCCTTTGGCAGAGAAGGCCATGCCGTCCGTACCTGTCGGCCTCTGCCTCGCCGCAAATACACCTGTATTCGGTGTGGATTGGGGCAGCGAGACGGAGAGCCACGGCAATTCGAAGGGCCTGCGGTGTGAGACGAGTGCCGGTTGCTGATATTGGGATTGCTAATAGGAAATCACCTGCATGGGGAGCTGCTACTGCTCTAAGTCGGGCAGTGTCATGTGGTGTTGTCGCAGCTTCTAGCAAAGTCGCAGCTTCTTGGTCGGCAATGGGGCGATCCCAGCTGGATTGCTTATGGGCTTCAGAAGGCAGTGGTTGGGGTGCTGGTCCTGCGAGAGAGACCCATTTGGTTGTGCAGTCTGTGAAGCTGGGATCATGTACCCCTGCCTGTTGAACTAGGTGCTCAGGTAGGATTTCCTTCACCAAGTTGTCAGACCCCACTGAAGAGGACAGGAACGCTGGTACAGCAATTTGTGTTGCTGTGCGCACGCCAAGGCCCCCGAGTCTGACAGGAAGGGAGGCCTGTTTGTATATATATATATATATATATATATATATATATATATATATATATATATATATATATATATATATATATATATATATATATAATATGATGGGTAAGAGTGCCACAAGTTTTTTGAAGGAACTGGGTTCTAGGCTAATTGAAACAACAAGAGACCCTAGATCGGCCAGCTTCCTTTTCCAGCGCCTCAGTGTGGCGATACAGAGAGGAAATGCTCACTGCATTCAGGGTTCCTGCCCACCATCTGAGGAGCTGGAGGAACTCGGCAACTTATGATAATCATCTTTGTACCCAATATGTAACTCCTTTTTTGTAACTAAGTTTAAATAAAACAAACATATATGTGTACATCAAAAGAATGGAGTGGTAGGAGAAGAAAATATTAAAGTGTTCAGTGAGAATCCACAAGGTCCACTTGAGTGAATGGGAAATTAGTCAAAGTACTTTTGGTCCACAAGGTATCACTTCAGAAACGAATACTTTCCTTGCTGAATGAAATTTATATAAAGCCACTAACATCAGGCCAAATAAAGGAAGCGTTTCCTTAAGGCTCTCATAAACATCTTCGGAGGCAGAGAAAAAGTGAATTCAAATTGACAGATGAAGATAATATATACTCCATGTAGGATATGAGGTAGTGAGCTGTGGCTTTGGTAACCAGACTGGGTAATATCGCTCTGAATGCTCAGTAATCGACTGGGGTTGTAAGTGGGTTATTAGTTATAATTAACCATTGTCAAGTTGTGACTTTGATCACAACTTGAGATCACAGCAAGAATTTGAGTTGTCAAATTCGTTTCAGACTGTTGGGTGGATGTCTAACATTTATAAATTTAATTTTGAAGGAATGCAAATTCCTTCATTTAACAATACAAATAAAATATAATATTTCATTCTAATATATTTCCTTCTAGCACTAGAAAATAAGGATGAAAATATAAATATTCCAAAAATCACTAAAAGACGCTCTAAATACTTTTAAAATGGACGAAAGTTTGTTGACAACTCTAACTTCTACCAAACGAAGGGTTACGAGCCATATTAATGATTATAAAGATGAATGACCTCATCTAGAGATGATAAAAATAAAACAACAGATGTTACTCTTCAAATTCATCATGGTCAGATATACATTAACCTTTATACCTCTGAACCTTTCCACAGTGGCACCACACCTCGTACCCACCCATATATAAAACACATTTGATATGCTAATATTTGTTAGGTTGGGTTATATTACATATTACTGTGTTTATAAAGTAGCAATGACCTGAAAATGTATGTGTCTGGGGTTTCAGACCCCTGTTTCTTGATCTTACCATCGTCAGGCCCCACTAACACTATGAGGTTCAATTTTCGTCTCTTTATTCCAAAAATGTTCATTAATTTGCACGAATGCATTCAGAGAATGCAATTAGAAAGTTGCTAAACGAACACAGGTTAAGAGAAGCTTAATTTACTTTCCCTAAAGGATGATTTGACTGAAGTGTATATACCAATGTAACGGCATAACAAAGGAGATATTAATTAGGTCGTGCACATGTCTACACCAACACGAAAAATGAACACAATTGGGTCAATTTAAGTTTTCAAAAATGGACCTGGGTAAATACAGGTTTGAAAATAGAGTTGTAGTTGTTGTATGGAACAAATTGCCGGCTAACATAACAGACGTTGGCTCGGAGCGTTGTTTCAAGCGAAGGTTATACATGTATATGAGTGAGTTTGGTGGGTAGAAGTAGGAGCTGCTTCTCACAAGCTTCTCACATTGTGGTCTTATGATAAAATACAGTGTAGACTAACTTTCAGTTTTGAATTAAAAATGCGTAATAAATTACCAAGTAAATAATACCTGAGCCAAAGTTCATGGATAATTTCCAACAGAAATACTAGAGAAATATTTAAAACAAAATCCTGTATAAATATATCTGACTGGCAATGTTAATTTTTGTGTAGGTGAATCCACTTTAAAATTATTTTATTTGGATATATTCTGATTGGACGCTATTTACAGATCATAATATTGCTTTAGACTATTATCTGTAAATTATATATTAAACTAAAGTGTAATTTAATTAAATGTAATGTGCATTAAATAAAATTTGTTAAAATTTAAGTTTAATAATATTTTTATTAACACATCAGTTTTCTCGGAGGTGTCAGAGCTAAAGGGAAAACCTGAGGCTTCTGAACGCTAAAATAATTCACAATTGTGTCGGTGAATTATTATTTCAAATATTTTGGAAGCGTACAAGGTTAATCCAGCAATTAAAATTATCAACATACATCAGATTCCACGCATCCAAATTCTACATTTCACCCATTCTATAGAAATATTGTCCACGTGCGGAGCGGTTTCTCAATATCTACGGATTTAAGGCACCAAATGGTTAAATATTTTCATTTATTTTTTCTCCCCAAAATGACGTAGTCTCAGTGTCGACTTCGCTTCTTGCGGGTCGGTGTTCAATCCCCGATGGTCCAACCGGTTAGTTACAATTCCTTCTCTCCGTTCCGGCTCAGCTCACTGTTCTCATGTTTCTTCCAGATGCGGTATAGTCATATATTGTCTTAGCCCTTTCTTATCATAATTACCTCACCTTACATATTATCGTCCTCAATTATAGCTCTTAAGATTACTCTTAAGATCGTCCAACCACTTGGGCTAGACGGTAGAGCGACGGTCTCGCTTCATGCAGGTCTGCGTTCAATCCCCGACCGTCCACAAGTGGTTGGACACCATTCCTTTCCCCCGTCCCATCCCAAATCCTTATCCTGACTCCCTTCCAAGTGCTATATAGTCGTCAAGGCCTAGCGCTTTCACCCTGATAGTTCCCTTCACTCTAAACATCACATTGTTTTAACTTTAGACAAGGAAATGGATATATTGTAGACACTCTTTTTGGCATATATTAATTATTTACGTTTTCTCTACTTCATACGGGTAGTTTGGTACGCGTTTAAGTGCATTGAAATCCACTTCGCAGCGCCGGTACCCACTAAGGCCAAGATGAAGATCAGGTATGACATAAGATGTCTTACTGCTAATATCTATCAGTAAGATATCTTACCTTACTTACGATATCTTACCGCCCGCTCTCCAGTCTGTTGTTTACCTTATTTCAAACTATTTGTGTGTGTGGGGGGGGGGGCGAGATACCCCCTACTGATCATGACTACGATTCTTTCGTTTTCAGATTTGTTCATTTTGTAAGCATTCAACTGCGTCTACTGAGCTTTTGGCCCGTTTCGAAAGACTATCGGTTTTGTAATCATTTTGAATCTTCTAACTATATTTCCGGCTGTATTTTTTTGTATCTGCAAATTTGCGGATTTTTCATATATGGTAAAGAGCAGCAGATGCAAGATAAGTCCCTAGAATACTCAGCTTGCGTCAGTCCTATTCATTAAATATAATCCACTATTCGATTATATTTAATATAATCCCAGCGCCAGTGGAATCCTCACGCGAAAATAATTCCATGTATATCAACTTGCAGGCGATGAGTCACAATAACGTGGCTGAAGTGTGTTGACCAGACTACACACTAGAAGGTGAAGGGACAACGACGTTTCGGTCCGTCCTGGACCATTCTCAAGTCGATTGAGAATGGTCCAAGATGGACCGAAACGTCGTCGTCTCTTCACTTTCTAGTGTGTGGTCTGGTCAATACACCAACTTGGTTTCCTGTGAAATAACCATACTCTCATCCAAGTTAAAAAAATATAAGGTTTGATTTTGACTGGCGTACACCGGTTTGGCTCAGCTGGTATTGCAGTGATCTGTACCAGTTATAACAGGTAACCAGGAGGCCTGGTGGGAGACCGGGCCGCGGGGGCCATTGATCCCCAGAATCTCCACAGGGTAGACACAAGGTAGGAAGGTAGCATAGTTTCTGATAATGAATTTAACATCGGTGCCGATTTTTAAATCATTAATAACTGTCGCTAATAAACTCAAATGTTGAGTACGCAGTATATAGTTCTAGATATGACTTTCCTAGGTAAATAATGTACTGTAAACTTGTGTAAAAAGTGTGACAGTAAATGTACGAACTTTTATGAATAAAACATGAGTTTGAATTCGTGATGTACCACCACCTTTTCCTCTAAATCCCACGAGCCTCCACTTTTTGCGAAAGGTCAATATTCTTATATTCTAAGGTCACGAATATTGCATTCCGTTAGATTATAAACAGCTTCTTAATATGCCGGTAAGCTCCTGAATAAACTCGTGAAAGATGAGCGGTATGTGAAAGCCTAAAGGCGACGCAATGGATCCTGTACATCAGCTGGTGAACTGAGACCAATCTGGGATGTTTAGAACTAGTGCATATAATATATATAGGAATAAATATATATTTTTACTTTAGGAAGGAAGAGAGGATCTGAAGTCCCCTCTCCCCCCCCCTCTGTGAAATACGGAATGAGGCTTTTTCGTGGTTTATTGTGTGTTCCAGTTTTTTTAAACTATTATAATTTGTCAAGGGATGTATTGGCATTCACTGAATAACAGATTTGCAGTTAAATACATCAGCTGAATTTACGTGAACTTGTGTTTACAAAATGTGTGAAAGTTAGATTGACACTAAATTAATTAGCATTAATTAGATTTAGATTAAGGCAGCGTCTGGGATGCTCCCGGACATAGGTTCGAATCCTCGTCACGGCCCTTGTGGATTTTTTCATGAAAGTTAGATGTTTAAATCAGCAAATCCTCCTAATATGAAAGAACTTATAATAACTATTTGATCGAAAGTACTAATATGTAGTGACGTACCACCAAAAAAAGTAGTTTTCTGTATTACTGAAATTGGCCAAATGGGAGCTTTTTTTGTAACGGCAACACAGATATAGAATCTACCCTAACCTAACCTCTCCTAGCAATTCTAGGCCTAATATACGCTTTCCTAGGCCCAAGATAGTACATATATGTGCTATAGTAGTCATAATAATAATAAGTATTTATAGAGGACTAAAATTAAAAGTACAAAAATGTGTATTTTTGGGGGGGAAGGGTTCCATGTGAACATGGAACCCTTCCCCATTTCGGTCTTCAAGGGAGTCTCTCTCGAGTATTTGCTACTACCAATTTGGTAGTCTATCACTACATATTGGTACTGTCGACCAAATAGTTGCTCTATTATTTCAAGTTGCTTTATCAATTTCAAACAGAAGAAGAAACATACTCTATCATGTACTATTATTTAAAGGGGCTCAAGCCAGTCCCTGCCTAGAGACATGAATTGGCTTCAACCCGTTTGAAACTAGTTTATTGAATCCCAACGTGAGCGTGAACAGGAAATGGTCGAGTTAAGAGAACGTAAACTTAAGATGCAACATGAACGCGAGAAGAAACTAGCTAGCTAGTTTCTAACTAACTAACCATGTCTTTAGACCATTAAAGCCATTGCATCTCGTCACATTTACTGTGACCTCTGCCAGTTGTGAAGTATTGAAAGAATTGTGTGCTTTGGGTAAAAATTATTCCCGTAGATAACACGAAAAATATCTTCATAGTATGCCTTGAATTGCCATGATATCGAATAGTGCTGTGCAAAAGTTCTTCGTTATATTGTTATGACTGTCTTTCCAGACCTTGGGTCAGATTCACGAAGCAGTTACGCAAGCACTTATGAACCTGTACATCTTTTCTCAATCTCTGGCGGCTGTGTTTGCAATTATTAAACAGTTAATGAGCTCCGAAGCACCAGGAGGCTGTTTATAACAATAACAACAGTTGATTGGGAAGTTTTCATGCTTGTAAACTGTTTAATAAATGTAACCAAAGCCGTCAAAGATTGAGGAAAGATGTACACGGTCGTAAGTACTTGCGTAACTGCTTCGTGAATCTGGCCCCAGGTTCGTAAGTACTTGCGTAACTGCTAAGTGAATCTGACCCCAGGTTCATCCTCGCCCCATTGTGCGTCACCTCTACACGTCTTTAACTCATCAAAATTCAAGTTTAAACTTAAGATAAATGATGCCCCGCACGTCAGTAATCCCTTTGATGAGGGGAGACAAGCTGAAGATGCCGCCTCCAGCATCTCAGCGTCTCAAACTGTTTTTAGGACACGCCTCAAATGTTTCCTGTGAGAAATCAACAGTTTTGGTCCCCCAGCTCACTAGCCCAAACGTGCCGGGTTTTATATCTGCTTGCAGGGTCGAGGCTCTACGATAGAGGGCTATGCAGCGTGGGACTGAACAATGCCAAGAACCGTCTTGCATATTCTTGCACAGGGGTCAGATTTATGCAGGAATTCCATTGCATTTATTCTCACACATGAGCTCCTGTGCACATGATATAGGGGGGATAGCAATATTAGTAAACAGAATTAGTCAATAAGAAAAATAACACAATCGACTTGAGAATGGTCCAGGACGGACCGAAACGTCGTCGTCCCTTCACTTTCTAGTGTGTGGTTTGGTCAACAAGACAGTAGCAATATTAGTAAACAGAATTAGTCAATAAGAAAAATAATTGCAATGGCCCATTTATTGATTTTGCTAAGTTGATTATGGGAGGACTTTTTGTTTTTATTGCTAATGAAGGAAAATAACCAAGACTGACACACAAACAAGCTTGTCTCAAACAGTGAACAGGATAAAGAAATCGACAATTTCTTTAATTTCTTTCACAATCAACTTGAGAATCTCCAGGACGGAACTGTCATCGTCCCTTCACCTTCTAGTGTGTGGTCTGGTCTGAACAGGACTCCTGAATCTACAGCCAGAGAAAAAGACTAGAAACTTCACGGTTTGGATAGATAAGCCAGGGAGGATAGATGGGGTCTCGCGAACATGCAAACATATCCAACGAGAAAGCTAAGGAGCGTTGCAATGTTGCCTAAGTAGCTTGATAAGGAGTTGCAGGCGAGGCACGCCCATTTGCGCTATCCGGCAGGCATTGCTAGCATTCACCTTGCTTCGAATTGCTTCGTTGATCTGTCTCTCCGTTAACTAACGTTTTGCCATTCGTTATTTAGTGTGTTGGGAGTTACCTAACAACCTGTTTCATTACACACACAAATCACAATCGCGTGATGCATCAAATGAACAAATTCACAAGGGCCGTGACGAGGATTCGAACTTACGTCCGGGAGCATCCGGGATTTGTTCATTTAACACCCTGTGTTAGTTCAGATCTGTGCTGCTTTCTGAGAGATCCCGATTGTTTTCCTGATTGTTCCCTTCAGTGTCGAGTGTTGACTGGAATGATGTCGTTGTTTATTTAAACTGTACAATCATATTTTAATCACAATCATATCGTAATCACAATCATTTATCCTTAAACAAGGGCCGTGACGAGGATTCGAACCTACGTCCGAGATCATCCCAGACGCTGCCTTTATGGACTGAGCTACGACATGGTCAAAAGAGGTGAAACCGAAGTTCTACTGAACTTACTATGGATCCTGCAGCCTCTCTGAGACACAGACCAGGGTTTTACACAACTCCCCCCTGCACTCGAGCTATGTCAATAGGCCGTCCTCCCTCTTCGCCCTTACTTCATTACATACGTTATACTGTTTACGTCATTAGTTTGTGATGCTGCCCTCTGGTGGCAGCTTTATCAACGATGCGTCTCAGTCTGTATGGTAATTAAGGGGCCAGCTATTAGGTAGAGGGGACTCGAACCATTTCCCATTTTAGGTTCATAAGAGCGTGGTGTTCCAGCACCACGGAGCAGGCAGTAGACAGTGTCTCATGGTTGCCTGTAACAGTTTGGTGGATAGAGATTGAGGCAGCCAAGAGGTGGCACGGGCATGAATAGCCCCTAAGTGGTACTGTACCAGTTTGCCAATTTGGAGGTTATATATATGGCTGCTTATATGGAGGTATGGAGGTTATATATGCTTTATGGTTATATATGGAGGTTATATATGCCAGGTGGTGTTGCTTGGACATGGCGCTCTTGCATTTTGCTCATCGATTTAACCTTTTTTTATTATTTTTTTTACTAGTTAAAGGCTATTTTCTTAAAAAGTTGAGATTTGGAGCTGAATATTCAATCTTGTGCTTCTTGTGCTTGAGGAGAATTTTATCAGTCGTCACCATTGGATATATATATGCACAACTATATTCTACCCACTTCAAGACTCCGCTCCAATATATATATATATATATATATATATATATATATATATATATATATATAGCTTTATATAAATATATAGAATACTATATTATATACTATAATATAGATTCTATATATATCGATAGATATATATATCTATAATCTATATATCTCTATATAAATATATTCCTATATATATCCTATCTCTCTCTATATTCTATCATATCCCTCTATCTCTATATATATATTCTCTATATATATATATATATATATATCTCTATATATTATAGATAGATAGATAGATATTTCACACCCTATATTCTACCCCCTTCAAGACTCCGCTCCAATCTAGAAGCATCAAGAAATATGGGCCAATAGCCTTCTGCAGTTATTCCATTCTTACCTTCAATTTACCCAATTACTATCCCATTAATACCCATTGTTTCGTGTTCTATCCTGTGTTGAAAGTTTTGTTCACCTCATCCAAAACTGTTGTAATATATATATATATATATAATATTTATACTGGGATGCTCTGAATCGAGGCTCATGTTACCAGTGTCTTCTATTTCATTAGTGAATTTAATATACGAATTCATGTTTACATGAATATGAATGTTGTAACTGTAGCAACACAAAATTCAACACGAAACAATGGATACAAACTTCACATATTTAGATTCAGAAAAGACCTGGGTGAATACTGGTTGGAAATAGGCTTACAGATCTTTTATTCTAATTACCTAGTAACGTAAGAGACGTGACGTCCCTGGATTGTTTCAAGCGTAGGTTAGACGCAGACACATGTATATATAATCGAATATGATCAAAGTCTTCTGTGATTACAAGTTCATTAATTGATAAAGATTAAGCCACCCTAGAGGTGGCACGGGCATGAATAACCCGTAATAGAAGATTGAACATTTGACGAGACCATTTGAGGTCATGTACCAGGTCAGGTGAACCAGATCATCACATTCTGGCCTAACAATCCCTCTTACTGACCCCAAACTCTGACCTCTGACCTCTGATTGCAAAGGTTCATCGTAACGGGGTATTTTAAGCCTGTCAGTCATCATATACCCAAAGACCCGTCATGCCAAACAACAAAACCTTTGTTAACTACATTACTGCGTTGTAATTAGGTTTAAACAACGTTGCGACAGTCAGACTAACTTTGGGTAGTTCCGGACCCGCAAATGTTCGTAATAAGCACTTAATTTTGTGGAACAACTCAGTCAACTACTTTGTGTCATTAATCATGAAGAATGGGGGGGTGGGAGCATTCATTATTATTATTCATACTTGGTCGCATAATTCATTTAAATGTGGTGTGCGTACTTATTTACCTCATTATCTCTCGCCAACTCTGCCAGTTCAGCAGTATATCGCCAAAATTATCCAGCAGTCAATAAACGCCAACATTTTCCAGCAGTCAATAATCGCCAACATTTTCCAGCAGTCAATAATCAACCAACATTATCCAGCAGTCATCAGTAATCGCCAAGTTGTCATAATTGGCCTATACGTGGACTAGGGCAATAGAGAACCCATCGCAATAGAATAGAACATCTTGAGCAATCGATGCAATAGAGCATCTACCGAGCCGTAATAAATCTAACCAAAGCAAACAATGAGATTCCTGTGGAAAAAAAAGAGCCACAGAAGAGCAGGAGCAAATTACAAACATTTGACCTCTACAGCACCAGAGAAAATTCACCAGCAACCCTCACTGAACTTACTCAAGACACACCTATAACATTCCACCCAAAAAAAGCACAACTCCTGTGAGTATTCATCAGTATTCACGTTCCCAAAAACTCCCTCAAGATTCAAGTACATTCGTTGGGATTCACCGTAAACCCCAGCAGTTTACTGCAACATTTTTACTACAGCTCGCCAACACTCGCCAACAGTAGCTGGAGGTGTTTGGTTTAGCGGATCGATTGTGTGTGTGATTTCAAGCTGTGTGGTCCAGGGCGCCGTCGGGCAGGTCAGATCGCCAGAGGGACAATGGCCGACTTCGACACACTGGTAGATGGCTCGGATCCTTCATGGGGTTAGAAGCTCTTTGACCTCGAGGTCGCTTGCACTACGCTAAGCTTGGGTGGCACTTTGGCGGCGAGATGTGGTTAGCTGGCTTTGAATGCGGACGCGAATGGCACTCTGGTGGTGCCAAGAAGGGGCGATGTGATTGATAGCGAAGTGGTAGGATATCGTTGGAAAACAGAGTCTACCATGTAGCACTTCGAAGTGTCATTAGGCGTCCTATCCTGGAGAGGAGGAGGGAACGAGCTAGCAGATTAAACTACCCACGGCGATTGTCAAGAACACCTTTGTGTTCGCTGCTGTAGGTTGAACACAATCACCACACCTCTGGCGGAGGAATACAGTCATGGCTGCAATAATGAAGGAGCACAATCATGCACACCCTGGTGGAGGAGGGGAGCCGGAACGCCCAGCAAATGCGTAGATAACACGGTTGCACAAATGAGAATGCAACACGCGAGTCTCTCTCTCTCCTGCGGCCACACCCACATCTGCAGGAGGCTGCCAGGGGCATCGTCCCCACAACACACACACTGCCGGCTGTCTTAAAAATTTTGTCTATAAGAACAAACTTGAAACTGGAGATCAAAATTGTGTCAGAACATAAATGTAACTTAAGAATTTTTGGCTTCAACATGTTTTTTCAAGTCTTTTTTTTTTTGGCCTATTTTATAACTCTACTGGAAATAATACTTTGGAAATATTGCAAATCAGACTTGGGAATATTTCTTGCAAAATGAAGATGCACAAACAAGTTGACTGTTTTGTGGGGATTCACGTGCAACTTGGGAGAGATTCCAGAGCAACTGGCAACTCTGTGGGACATTGCATGAGACTCAGATTATTATATCCTGTTTGACTAAGTAAATATATATGCGCGTTTTGGCCTCGAGTAATTCAGTTAAGTCTGACGCCAGCAAGAATACTGTTGATATTATGTCGAACAGGACAGTGAGAATGTGTGTGATTCTCATAATCACTTCCACACGTGAGTGAGAATGCTGCTCATATTCACTTCCACACGAGAGTGAGAATGCTGTTCATATTCGCTTCTGTACGTGACTGAGAAGGCTGCTTGCATTACGACTTGATCATACACATGACAAGAGTTATAAACTTCAACAATCGTATCTCTCTCAAGAGGTTACAGTCTTCATAATGACCAAACTACACATCAGAAGATAGAGAGACGACGATGTTTCGGTCCGTCTTGGAACATTATCGTGTGTCACTCTCCAGATGAACGGTGTGTGGGGGATTTATTATAAATAAATTTATATTCAACTGTTCTATTGTCCACTGCCATAGGACAAGAGTTGACACGCAAGATATACAGTTAAAATAAATTTTAGGTTTGTGGAATTAGATATCTTTGCCTATTGACGTGCAGGTCTGCGTTCGATCCCCGATGGTCCAATTAAGTGGTTGGATACCGTTCTTTCTCCCTGTTCACATATATCCTTGTCCTCACATCCCTTCAAAGTGCTATGTAGTCGTACCGGCTAAAGCATTCTTCTAGCAATTATATTGCTTTACTTCTTAAGTATTTTGTATAATGTTAACATATCTTTCCTATATGCCTAATCTTCCAGTATTGTGAGATCTAGTTTTTTTCAGTCTTAGTAATTTAGGATGACACGTCAAGGTGGAAAATCTCAGTACATTATAATTTTTTTTTATATAATTGAGAAATTGTGGGTTTAATTAAAGTCGTGGATATTCCAGTAGTGACCTCACCTCTGGTATATAGGGCGTGAATAACTCTGTTTAGAGCCCGCAATGCAGTTAGTTTCTTTCGTAATGTAGCATATACCAATGCATATCCTCAGTACGACTCTATGGGTCCGGACGGACCGAAACGTCAAATAAGGTCAGGACGGACCAAACGTCAAATAAGGGTCCGAGGGACGACCGAAACGTCAAATAGGGCCAGGACGGACCGAAACGTCATATGGGTCCAGGACGGACCGAAACGTCAAATAAGGGCCCAGGACGATCGAATGTCAAAGTTAATGGGTCAAAGGACGGACCGAAACGTCAAATAGGGTCAGGACGACCGAAAGCGTCCAATATGGCGCCATGACGGAGACGTCGAAAACGGTCACAAACTATGGCGTCCAGGGGGCACGGACCCGAAACGTCAAATAAGGGCCCAGAACGGACCGAAAACTTGATACAGCACAAGGTCCCAAAACGGTCCTGAAACGTCGTCACATAAAGGACCTGGACGGACTGAACACACCTACTGTCTCAGCTAGTCTTATATATTGGACTGAAAGGCCTTCACTTCCACCAAATTGTGTGGGTTGGGTTCCATGTTTTGAGCCCCGGTTTATTTGTATTTAACATTACTTTGCATATTGTTTTTTATATGCGAGAGGAAAGATGAATTATCATTTTGAGGAACTAGACGGCTCCCTATGTGTAGGCAACTAGGGTCATTTAGTGCTGGTAGTTGACCCTTTGGTACTGTCCTTCACTAACGATTGTTCTCTCTCCTCTCTCTCTGCTCTCTCTACTCTCTCTCTCTACCTCCTCCCCCAGGGCGCCCCCCTCTCCTCTCTCTCTCTCTCTCTTTCCTGGCTCTCTCTCTCTCTGCTCTCTCTCAACATAAACTACCGCTCCCCTCTCCCTCTCCCATCCCCTCTCCTCCCCCCCTCTCCCTCTCCTCTTCTCTGTTCTAACTCGTCTCTTCCTCGTTCTTCTCTCTCTTCTCCCTCCCCCCTCCCC